>JAOTQR010000007.1:11775993-11846145 GCA_025774065.1 Solanum ossicruentum
AGAGTTTAGTGAAACTCGCAGAAGTACCTCTGCGACGGGGACGTAACCCAAAAGTTTTGGGTGAACCTCGATAACAATTCTTTGTGCCCAAATTATTTATTTTTCTGTCCAATTATAATTCCGCAAGTGCTTAAATCGGGTTGAATCGTTATTCAATCTGTCTAACATTCCCTACCGTTCAAAGTCGTTCTCTCTTGTTATAGTATCTAATATAGTGGATTACTTGTCTCCAAGATACTTAGCAAAACTCTACCAGAATTGGCAGAGGTGGCTGATGATGGTTTAGTTTTTTTATCAGGTTATCCTGGTTTATTAGATTTTTCATTCAAACAGGCTTAGAAGAGAATGAACCTGTAACCAAGAAATTTGAACAAGTAGTAGCCAAGAGGTCTTACAAGCCAGGCTGCCAAGTTTTCCACCTCAAACACCTTCTTCGTTGATAATAAAACACCTCTCTGTTTAAAATATGCGAAGCATCTTCAGCTATATTAAATGGCATTGCTCAAAGTGTTGAAAAGTTGACAATTTTTTTGGAGGAAGTTGTTTCTTTATGATAGGCTAGGAGCTTGCTGTCAATTGTTATTGCTCCTTGTAGCTGCAAAAATAGTTGGTTTAGCATGTCTAGACCAGATACATTGTTTGAGACATTAGACCTTACAAATACTAGATATTGTTGATATTGTTGAGTGCACTTAATGTTAGAAATTGTTGTTCTGGCAGAAGAATGTGTGAGAGAGAGACATTAGACCTTACAAATATTTGCATGTTGATTCTTTCGACTGGAAATTGTCCGAGAGAGAGACATTAGACCTCACAGACAAGTTTGGGTTTTCATGAAGAATAAAATACCTCTGGTGGCTGTACTTACTCCAAGATTGTCCAACCCAACACTCTCTGAGTAAAATAAAAATGTGTATAGAGAGTCATGTTTTTTATTATGATTCTTTCTTTTGTATAATGCACTATGAAAATGGGATCCAACTTTAAATTGATTCAAAGGTTGCTAACAGTTGGTACACATCAACAACATAAAATGATAGTTGATGAACAATTCTTTATGCGTTCTTGTACAAAAATCAGTCTGCTTTACCCAAAACAAAACGTGCTACACATATCTTTTTGTTGCGGCTGTTCCAATCTTTTCTGGTTTCTCTGTTTCTTCTTCTTTTTCTTTTGTGTTTCCAATCTTTTCCAGTTTCTCTGATTCAGATTGCATATAGTTTAGTGTGATTTCTTCATTTAAATATTGTTGGATTTAATTTGGTGTTTATGGGTGTATTCATATCCTTGGTGAATGTTCTAAATTGTGACTCTTTGAGGCTTGTAGTGGTGTTATAAATGTCATAGTGTTAATCACTTGGATTTCCCATGTCGTTGTTGTGTTCATTATACTTCGTAGTTGTTTCATTAGGATTGGAGTCCATAGGTATTTAATTTGCTGCTTTTACTTTAATAAATCACCTGTTATTAGTATGAAAAAATTGCTAGATTATTGTATTTTCATTAGTTTTTAGGTGATGAAATCGAAGGGGATGAAAGTGATTCAGAAGATTTGACCTAGGCCGGATTGGGTTTATGTTCACTTTACTGACATTTTAGAAATATTTATTTTTGAGAATTGAAAACTATGGTGTGTACCTTTTTGAATGGCCTAAAACATATGTATATTTGGCTTTATCGATACTAACTCCCTCAGGATTAGTGAATCTTCATGAATTGTTATTTTGGTAATGAATGTTATTTTTGGGATCAATTTTCATGTTTTAATATATTAGTTGTTATTTTGGTAATTATTCGTTGAAATAGCTTAATATTAATTGTTGCAATATGTAAAGAACTATAACACTACTATATAGTAATCGTAGCAATAGTTTTATCCAGATTACTGTATAACTATTGCATTAGGAATTAAAAACCATTGTAATAGATTGAAATGATTATTGAATAGAAAGGAAAAAACCATTGCAATAATGAAGAAATAACTATACCATAAAGTGCTATTGCGAACGGTTAATAACCGTCTCACTATTTCTATTGCGAACGGTTAATAACCTTCTCACTATCTCAATTGCGACGGTTAATAACCATTGCAATAATATAGAAATAACTGTAGCATAAAGTGCTATTGTAACAATTAATAACTGTCTCAATATAAATTGAACTGATGGAAATTATTAGAAGGGAAAATCGTTGTAATAGGGACATCTTGCTACGGTGATGCAAATTGTAGCAATAAAGCTATTGCTACGCGATCTGATGTAGCGGTTGCTCTAATCGTGACTATAGATCTATAGCGACGGAATATATACCTATCGCTACGGTTTTACAACCGTGGCAATATCCCAAATTTCTAGTAGTGGATGTTGCTTTTGTCAAGGTGCTTTCGAGAAACCAATAAGTTGAAAGTGCTACACGTGAAGTCGAGGCGGACATGCAAAGACAATATCCCTATCTCTTTCATTCTACTCAAGCCTAAGGTACTAATTTAAGTCCCCTATGTGATTTCAAGTCTTAAGTTTCAGTCCTTAGTTCATTTGCATGGTGACAAGTTCATGGTGATTTGACATTTATGTTGGGATTTTTGAAATGGTATTTTATTGCATTTGTTGCATTCATGTGTTAGGTTGAAATTATCTCGATTACTTCTCTCATGTATATTTCTTTGACATTTGGGGACGAATGTTCCAAAGGTGGAGATATTTAAACGCTCCAAAAAATGCTCGAAAATGTGCCTCGAAAATGTTCAAATCCGTAATTTCCATATATCTCAAAATCCTTGTGTGATATCGAAAATTCAACTTCATATTCGTGAGTAAGGGGCAAAATTGAGTGAGAAATGGGTAACCCCGATTTTAGAGCAGCCATTTCAAAATTTGATTTTCCAAAGTTGATGAAAAACATAATCGATTCGCGCCCCTGACGTGACGTGACTAGTTTTTCTAGTTTGGTCCAAGGCCTTGGGGTCTTGGGCCCAAGCCCTGGGGTCTGGGCCTAAGTCTTCCAATGCATAAAAGAACTTATACTTAGTCATATTTCAACCTCATATCATTCAAGATTTCCCCCAAAACCCTCTCTAATATTTACCCTAATATTTCACCCACATTTATGTGTTTCAAACTCATTTTCGGATTCAAGAAATTCATTCAAGTTTCAAGTTCTTATTCAAATTTTCATCAAGCAAATCTCCAAAGTTGAGGTATGTGGGTTTCAACCATTGGGTCCATTTACCCATGGTGCCCAACCTCTCTTTTTGTGTAAATTACATGTTTCAAGTTGATTTATCTATGGGTACTTCTTACTATGAATTGATTATAAACTGTGTTAGGGTTTTCCTGAAATGTGGACTGTTTAAGCATATTTTTTGAGCTATGAACCTATGTTCTATAATGAGATTTGATGAGGGATTTCAATGTATCTTGCATGAGGGTGTTACCAAGTGTTGGTGGGTTGATTTACATTATGTTTTCTCACATGATTTCACTCTTGAATTGCATGATTTTGAACTAGCATTACGCACTCACCAAGGAATGTATGTATGTATTCAATTCATGAAAAGTATCTATAGTGTTGCAAATTGACTACACCTTGTTAAGACGGTGATATGTCTCAACCAATTTGATGGGGAGTGCTATGCCCATCCACCATGTTAAGGGTTATATACCTTTGCCACTTTGATGGGGGGTGACATGCCCATCTACCATATTGAGGGGTATACACCTTGGCCACTTTGATGGGGGTGACATGCCCATCTACCATGTTGAGGGGTATATACCTTGATAACTATGGTGGGGGAGTGACATGCCCATCTACCAATTGAGGGGTATATTCTTCAATCACCTTCCAATGAAGGTGACATGCCTTGGATTCCAAGTAATAGTTTGCTGGTCTATGATGATGGTCTCTTCCAACACATGTAATATGTTCTATACAAACATGTTTTATTGCAAGTATTGATCATGCATGCCATATTGTTATTATACTATCCATTGCCTATGCATACGCATTTTGACGTTGCCTATCTCTTGTTGCATTGCATCCTACATATTTCGTACATTGAAATGTACTAATGCATACTCTATGCCTACATGATGTTACCATGTAGGAATTGGAGCTCCTCAAGATCATCCTCCTCGTGGCTAGTTGTGACATCTTGGAAGATAAGCTATTGGTGAGTCCTCAATGTTCGGGGACATTAGCTATGCTACTCTTGCCTTTGTCATTTCTTAATGTTGAACTCTTTACACTATGAGGGTGAGCCCGAAAAGAGTCTTGGCCTCCCCTCAAGTCTATATTTAGAGGTGTTATTGGATAAGTGATATAATTATGCGTTGAGATTTGACTCTTTATGATTTATACTATAAAGACTTCCCTTAGTTCCTTTATCCCTATTTATTCTCTCTTGTTGCTATTTAATTGCTTTCTCGACTTAGGATTTGTAAATTATATGCTAAGAGGCTTATTTAGGGTCCTTTCGGGTTCCTATTCACCATGTTACGTCTAGGCTCTAGGATTGGGTTATGACAGACCATAAGCTACTCAGATTTCACTATGGACCATAACTACTCACACCTCATCGAAAAAATAATGCATTGTCCCCAATGCACTAAATCAAGCAAAAATAGAATAAGTAGGGATATTGCTATACTATGTCTATTGCCTATCGTCTTGCATTTTGGATTGTGATACCTATCTATTATTGCATTGCATACCATATACTTAGTACATTCAAATGTACTAATGCATACTCTTGCTTACATGATAACACCATGTAGGAATCGGTGCCCAAGTTGATTATCCTCCTCCTCCTCCACGTGGTTAGACGGTGCTACTCCAAGCTTGTGGTGAGTCCTCCATTTCAGGGACTTTGATTATGTCTTTTCCCTTCTATCTAAGTATTGAGACACTACCTTATGTAATATTTGACTATGAGGGTGAGCCCGATTACCATGTCTTGGCCTCCACTCTTTCTATGTTTTAGAGTTGTATGTTGGACAAGGTGTGTACTATGTAAGAGCTTGACTCTTGAGTTTTGACTTCGATGTTTATGCAAGTTTTCCTTAGTCTCCTTGCCCTTAATTTAATTGAATATGTCATTTTTTATGCTTCCGTAACCAAGGATGTGTGACGATATGCTAAGAGGTTTGTTTGGGGTCCTTTAGAATTGCCCATTCGCCGTGTCACGTCTAGGCCCTATGCTTGGGTCATGACATGCATTTGGTCATGGAAGCCCTAGAGAAAGTGAGGTTGATTACGGAGAGATTGAAAATAGCCCAAAGTACACAAAAGTCCTATTCCGATGTGAGGAGAAGAGATATTGAGTTTAAGGTTGGTGATTGGGCCTATTTGAAAGTCTCACCCATGAAGGGTGTGGTCCGATTTGGCAAGAACGGGAAGTTAAGCCCAAGGTTTTTGGTTCCTTATCATGTTTTGAGGATAGTAGGTAAGGTTGCATATGAGTTGGAATTGCCTATGGAGATGGACATGGTTCATCCAGTTTTCCATGTGTCCATGTTGAGAAAGTGCGTGGGTCTCCCAACTACCAATGTTCCCTTGGATGTTGTGGGTGTTGTAGGAGATAATTTGACTTATGAGGAGGTCTCAATGACAATTTTGTATATGCAAGTGAAGATGTTGTGGAACAAAGATGTAGCTTCCGTCAAGATCCTTTCGAGGAACCAACAAGTTTAAAGTGCCACATGGCAAGCCGAGGCAGACATGAGAAAGCGATATCCATACCTCTTCCACTCTATTCAAGCCAAAGGTACTAATTTAAGTCACGTATATGATTTCAAGTCTTAAGTTTTGTCCTTTATGTTATTTTGCATGTATTCACGTTTATTTTGACAAGTTTATGGTGATTTAGGCATTCATGTTGAGAGTTTTGAGAATGATGTTTAAATGAATTTGTTGCATTCATGTCGGGTTGAAATCTTTATGATTACTTCTTTTATGCAAGTTTCATTGACATTCGGGGATGAATGTTCCCAAGGGGGAGATATTGAAATGCACCAAAACTATGCTCCGAAAATGTCCATAACCGTAATTTCATATATCTCACAATCTGTGCATGATATTGAAATCTATCTTCATATTCTCGATTAAGGGGACAAATTGAGTGGGAAATGAGTATAGCCCAGATTTTAGAGGATTCGTTGTGAAAAATAATTTTCGCTAATTTTCAATTTCCAGTGGGCATCCCCGCCCTGGCCGCGACGTGCATGTGGCACAGATTAGTGTTGGAATGAAGTTCGCGTCTTTTTCGCATCGCGCTAAGGGCGCAGACTAGTGTATTATTTTCCTTGGTTTTTCTATCTCGGCCAAGGGCATTGGGGTGATAGCCCCATGCCTACTTATGCGTGAAAATACTTTACTTAGACATTTTTCAACTCTATATCACTCAAAACCATCTCAAAACCCTCTCCACGACTTGATCAAATATCTCATTCAAATTTCAAGGATTTCAAATCTAACTTTTGAACTCAAGGATTTTCTTCAAGCTTCAAGTTCTCTTCAATCTCATCTCAAGAAAATCATGTTTGACGTATATGGGTTTCACCCTTTGGGTCTTTTCACTCATGAAGCCAATCCTCCTTTTTACAAAAATTGCATGATTTCAAACTATATTGTCGATGGGTATCTTTTATTATGAAATATGAGTATGATTTATATTGGGGTTTTACTAAGTGTTGTTGATTATGCATGAATATCTATTTCAAGCTTATACGATGAGGTAATTTGGTCTATTGATACTATGCATGATTTGCACTATGTAAGCTATGAATCAATGAACTTTAGAGATGGATTTCATGATATTCCATTTGGGGTTTCACTACAATATTGGTAGGTTGATTTCAAATCATTTTATTCACTCTATTTCACTCTTTAATTGCATAATTTTGAATAAACATCATGAGCCCACCATGTGTTTGATGAAATGCCTTTTCAAGGATTATTAAAATTATTGATGATCTATTGCATGTTTTATGAGTCAAGTGACTTCATGATGATTTTGAGCTTTCAAAATGTATTGAATTCATGAACATGTCTATGATGTTGTAAATGTCAAATTAAGCCTATTTTCAAATATTTTACCTCTTGTGGGCCTTTGACGTTAATGCAAGGGTAATGTTTGATGATAATCTATTCTTTTATTTTAAAGTTAGGCTGACCATTAGAGGTCAAAGATGTTTTAGAGTAACTCATGTCACGTTTCCATGTTTTTGACAAATTGTTAGAATATGATTATTTTGATTATTCTATGAGATTAGGCTTAGCACCGATGGATTGGATGTGGCATGGACCATCTTCATGCGTTCATATTCCTTTCTTCAAACTATGTGCAAACATACGATTATGTTTACCCTTGCTTTACTAGAGGATCCATTTACTGCACATCTGAATGAAATCCTTCCCGA
Source organism: Solanum ossicruentum (assembly GCA_025774065.1). Taxonomy (NCBI): domain Eukaryota; kingdom Viridiplantae; phylum Streptophyta; class Magnoliopsida; order Solanales; family Solanaceae; genus Solanum; species Solanum ossicruentum. The sequence goes on from JAOTQR010000007.1 coordinate 11,783,409, forward strand.
AATGGGACGAGTTCCCGTAAAGGGAGGGGGGTTATTTCTCCGAAATGGGATGGGTTCTCATAAGGTGAAGTATAGTTTAACTTGGCAAGTAGACCACCTCTTTATCGATGAGGGATAATCATCGGGATTCCAAGTTATAGATCACTTAGTCTTACTTTTGTCAGTTAGGTCTCTTCCCACGCATGTATTATGTTCCATGCAAGCTGAATGATTTTCGAGCATGTATTACTTCAAGCATTGACCATGCATGCCATATTGAGATCTCACTTATCTATTTCTTATTGCTATGCATTGTGATTATATTGGCTTATGTCTTATTGTATTGCATCCTATATACTTAGAACATTCAAACGTACTAACACATACTCTATGCATACATGATGTTACCATGTAGGGACCGGAGCTCCATTTGATCATCGTCCTCCTTCGCATGACTTGTTCGCTCTTTGAAGCAAGCTTTGGTGAGTCCTCAGTTCCGACGAGAATATCTATCTATTTCAAGTTATGTAGAGACATGATGTGCTACCAAAATATAGCACATTTGATGCCTAAAATAAGGGATTTTGCAAGTTCTTAATGTGACTTTTTATAGTTTTTTGTATTTTTGTGTTGGTTGTGCAGAAAATACAGGTTGGTGTGATTTTGGGAGAAAATTGCAAATTTTGCTGAAATACAAGATAAATGAGCCACCCTACAAGTCATAGCCCAAGCTATGAGTCGTAAAGTGCTCTTATAGCAAGGAACAATGAACAAAATTAAGAAGTTGTAATGTAAAGGTCTATCATACGAGGCCATCTTACGAGTCATAGGTCTCATTATGACTCGTATGGGTGGGGATCGTAGCAAGGAAAGTGAGCCAAAACTTTTGATTAAGAACTGAAGGCCTATACTAAGAGAGGAGCATACGAGTCGTAGCCTAAGCAACGACTCGTAACAGTGGGTCGTAGAATTCATGTCCAAAATGCCAGAAGTTGACTACAAAACCCCGATTATGACTCATAGGTCTCCCTACGAGTCGTATCTGCGAGATGTAATTACTGCCAGCAGTATTTTCTATTTATTTTTAGGGTGTTTCTATAAATAGTATAAATAGTTAAAGATTAGGGTTTTAGCAGAGACTTTAAATATTTTTCGGATCCCACATTTTGAATATTCTCTCTTCAATATTCTAGGAACATTTTCTAGGGTTTAGTGTAGATTTTCATTTTAAATCTAAAGAACTACTTTGGGGGATTAAAAAATCACATTGTATTCATTCTCCATTAATCCAAGCTTGTGGTTTTCAAATTCAAGGTGTCTTTGTTCTTCATTGTTTTGGGTAATCTCTCAACTATGTCTTCTATTTTTATTGTTGCTTATTTTGCCTTAGCCATGAGTAACTAATCACCCTCAACTTGGTGTTGTGGGAAACATGACTATTTGACCTGAAATAACCTAGACTTCGTACATTTCTTTGATGGGGTTTTTGCATGTATTGTTTATTTAACTTCACTTTGAATGTTGTTTAGTGATGGCGAACACCAAACCCCGCCTACTATCACGATCCCAACTAACGTAGCGATAAATAGGAAAAGGGAAGTAAATGACAGGATTCGATGAATGTGTTCTTGTCTAACCAACTAAACCTTACCAAAGAGAGGTTGACTGGGAAAAGTGGGTAATGGCTATTTGGCCCACCATGGTTTTCGACCAAGCGCCATGGTGAAATTCGACCTTTACCTTCATAAGAGGGCTGGAAGAACCTAAGTTATCGTCCTGCATGAGAATTCCTACTTAGAGTTATGTTGTCTAGGGTAATATAGTCAACGAATCATGGGGAACGCAATACCCAAGTTGTCCCTCAATTTGATTGTATTCTTGCATAAATAGCATAATGTTTATTTTTGTTCTTCATTTTGAATCAACCCTCCCCCCTCCCCCCCATTTTAGAGAATATAGTGATCAGTGCTTGAAATGATTGTTAGTGGATCAATTTGGTCAAGCCCCATATTATTTGTGGATTCGACCCTAATCATTGGTTAGTTTTATTGTTGACTACGACCGCTTTACTATTGGAGCGTGAACATAAAAAATTATGGCGCCGTTGCAGTGGAATACGGCTAGGTTCCTGACTTGATTTCACTAGTAATTAGTTCAAGTGTTAATTTCTAGATTCTCTTGTATGTTACTTTTATTTTTGTTCTCGTCTTTTAGTTTTATTTGCAGGGTGTACTAGGTTGTATGCCTAACACAAGGAGGCAAGGCAATCCCTTAGCTCAGATCAACTAGGAGATCCATCGACTCACTAGAAAATTGGCTCATGTTAATGAAGATATTGCGGTTGAGGAAGAATAGAATGTGAATGATGATGGATTTTACTGGTGCTATAGTGTTGCCACCATTACCGGCAGACACTAAGTTCATCGTGCCAAGTAGATTACTTAAAATGCTCCAAATCTGTGATTTGTTCGCAGAGTTACCTTCATAGGATCCTCATCGTCATCTCCATAATGTCATCGTCGTATGCAAAAGTGTCATGGGAACTCAAAATCTTACTCTGGATGCAGTTGATTTGCGGTGTTCCTATTGTCGCTAACTGGTAATGCATCTATGTGGTCGTCTAAGCTTTCTCTAGTTCTAATAACAAGTTGTGCAGAGCTTCAAAGAGTGTTTCTAGAGAGGTATTTTCAAAGGTCAAAGAAGCTTAAGCTCATATCATGACCCAAGCCTAGTGCCTAGATGTGACCAGCAAATGGGGAACCCAAAGGGACCCCAAAGAAGCCTCAAAGCATATCATTGCACATTTTTGATCGCGGAAGCAATTAAAATGACAATAACTGGCAAGCATAAACAAAGAAAATTGGGACGAAGGGTAAACATAGATATCGTAACATCAAGAAAAAAAGAGAGTCGAGGCTCAAGCATAGATACATAACATGACCAATAAGACCTCTACTACATAGATAAGAGCAGGGGCCAAGACAAGCAACTGGGCTCACCCTCATAGCTAATACATTACCAAAAGAAAGATAGTCTTAATACATAGCAAGAGATCATTAGCCATGTCCCCAAAATGGAGGACTCGTCAACAAGCTTGTAGGAAAATCGAACTAGCCACGTAGAGGAGGAGGAGAATCAAACGGTGCTCAGGTTACTACATGTTGACATCATGTAGGCATATAATATGCGTTAGTACATTTGAATGTACTAAGTACGTAGGGAACATTGCAACAAGAGATACACATCATAGTCAAAATGCATAGAGATAGACATATCTAGCATAGTAACAATATGACATGTATGATTAATACTTAAGTAAAACATGCTTACATAGGACAAACATATGTGTAAGAAAGACTATTAAACTATTGGTGGATCGTCACAACCTACAACCCTTGGTGATTGAGGTACAAACCCCGTCAATAGGTTGGTGGATCGTCGCACCCTACCACTCGTAGTGTTGGAGAACAAACCCCTCGATAGGTTGATAGGTACAAATCCTCAATAAGGTTGATAGATAGTCGCACCCTACCACCCGTGGTGCCGAGGTACAAACGCCTCGATAGGTTATCAAGGTATGAACCTCTTGAAAAAGTTACCCTGCGTGCAACCCCCGAGCAGGCCATGGTCACATTTAAACACTACGTGGAGAATACCATATACATACATTCATTTCATCATCATTTTATCATCATATCATCATCAAATAGTCATTCAACTCATAATACATGCATTGGACCTTCAATTCATCAAGAAACCATAACCACACATTTTAACAAACACTTAGAGGGTATGTAGTGCTAGTGTAAAACCATGCAATTCAACAGTGAAATCATGCTAGAAAATTCAATGTAAAACCTTCAATAGATAATTGGTAACACCCTCAAGAAATATACATCAAAACCCTCATAAAATCTTACAATAGACCTTGGTTTCATAACTCAAAACATAGAAAAACAGTCACAATTTAATAAACCCCAACATAGTGTGCAATGATTTTCATAATAATTAGGACCCATGAGTAAATTATCTTTAAATCATGCAAAGTCAAGTAAAAGGAAGCTTGGGTATCATGGGCGAAAGGAACCCATGCAAGAAACCCACATACCTTAGCTTTAGAGATGAACTTGATAAAGATTGGAGATGGAGAGTTGAAGCTTGAGTGCAATCCTTAAGATCCGAAAATGTTTTGAGATTTGATTTTAAGAGTAAAATATTTGGCTAAGTGTTTAAATGAGTATTAGGGAATATTTAGGGTGATATGAGGGTGAAAAATTGCTAAGTATAGGTATTTTCATGTTTGGGAACACTTAGATCCAAGGCATAAAAGTCTTGGACCAAAGTCAAAAATCTGCACTAGTTGAACACCGGTGCGCGTCATGGAAGGGACGCCTAAGCCCCACAGGAAATTACGTTTTTGAACAATTGAAATTGCTAATCATTTTCTCTTAAATCGAGGTTAGACCCGTTCCCCACTCAAAATGATTCCCTGAACAAGAATATGAAGTCAGATTTCTATTATTGCGCACAGATTATGAGATTTATGAAAATTATGATTTCAGGCACTTCGAGGCACATTTTCGGGCAATTTTTAGGGGCGTTACAATATCTCCCCTTGGGAACATTCGCCCTCGAATGACAAAGAGATGTATATGAGAGATGTAAAAATGACAAATTCAGTCCACGTAGAGATCCAACAATGCACTTAAACATGATTTCAAAAGTCTCATCATAAATGTAAAATCATCATAAACTTGTTAATTCAAACATGAATGTATGCAATGACACAAGGGATGAACTTAAGATTTGAGATCATGCAGGGAACTTAGATCAATACCTTAGGCTTGAGTGGAGTGGAAAAGGTAAGGGTAATGCTTTTGCATGTCCGTCTTGGCCTCCCAAGTAGCACTTTCCATTGGTTGATTCCTCCAAAGGACCCTAATGGAAGCCACCTCTTTGTTTCTCAATCTCTTCACTTGCCTATAAAAAATCTGAACCACAACCTCTTCATAGGTGAAATTATCTTCAACCACACCTACAATATCAAGAGGCACAATAGTATTCGGATCACCCATACATTTCCTCAACATAGACACATGAAACACCGGATAAACCAAATCCATTTCTCTAAGCAATTCAAACTCATAAGCTACCTTGCAAACCCTTCTCATCACCCTGTAAAGATCCACATATCATGGGCTCAACTTTCCCTTCTTACCAAAACGGACCACAACCTTCATGGTTGACAACTTCAAATAGACCCAATCATCAACTTTGAATTCAAGCTCCTTTCTCCTGACATCGGCATAAGATGTTTGATGACTTTGGGCCGTCTTCAACCATTCTCTAATCATCCTAACCTTCTCAAGAGCTTCCACAACATACTCTGATCCTAACAAGGACACATCACCAACCTCAAACCACCCCACTGGTGATCTACAACATCTACCATAGAGAGCCTCAAAAGAAGCCATACTGATGCTAGAAGGATAGCTATTTTTGTAGGAAAACTCAATTAATGGAAGATGATCGTCCCAACTACCTTTAAGCTCCAAACACACATGCTCTAAGCATATCCTCAAGGGTTTGGATGGTCCTTTCGGCTTGGCCATCCGTTTGAGGGTGGAAGGTCATAGAAAGCTTAACTCTAGTACCAAGAGCCCTTTGGAAGGGCCTCCAAAAATATGTGGTAAATTGAGCACCACGATTCGATATGTTGGACAAAGGAATCCCATGCAACCTCAGCAAGTCATGGATATACAACCTTGCATAATCTTCAGCCTCATATGTGGACTTAACCGGTAGGAAATGAGCCAATTTTGTGATCCTATCAAGCACAACCCAAATGGAATCAAAACCTTTTCTAGTCTTTTGGGCAACCCAACCACAAAATCCATATTAATCACCTCCCACTTCCCAGTAGGAATCTCTATGTCATGGGTTATGCCACCCGACCGTTGATGCTCGGCTTTGACTTGTTGACAACTATAACAACTAAAAATGAATTTGGCAATGTCCTTTTCATGCCTCCCCACCAATACACTTCTCTCAAACCTCTATATGTTTTTGTGGAGTCGGGGTGGATGGAATAAGAAGAGTTATGGGCCTCATCAAGGATCTTTTCTATCAAGCCATCAAGACATCGTACACACAACCTATCTTGGTACCTAAGGGTACCATCTCCCCGTTGGGAGAAAACTCCACCTTACCCTCTTTCACCACAATCCTAATAAGGAGGGATGAAGATCTTGTTTTGCCATCACCTCATCAACCAAAGAAGACTTAGAACCATCCACATCAAAAACATCACCATCACCAACCTCCTCTAACCTAACTCCTAATATAGTCAATCCATACACTTCCCTAGCCATCTCCTTATCACCACCATCAACATGAGCTAGGCTACACATAGACACCCTACTCAAGGCATCTACCACCACATTTTCTTTACCAGGATGGTAATGCACACTCATATCATAGTCCTTAAGAAGTTCTAGCCACCTCCTTTGTCTCAAGTTGAATCTTTTTGAGTGAAGACATATTGGAGGCTCTTATGATCGGTGAACTCATGAACATGCACACCATACAAATAATGTCATCAAGTTTTTAAAGCAAATACTATGGCGGCCAATTCAAGATCATGAGTAGGGTAGTTCTTTTCATCCACTTTAAGTTGCCTAGAAGCATCACCTTACCATTTTGCATTAGCACATATCCGAAACTAACTCTAGAAGCATCACAATACACCACAAATCCCTGATGCCCATCTGGTAGTGACAATATAGGAGCTAACATAAGCTTATCTTTTAAGGTTTAGAAGCTCCTTTCACATTCATTAGACCACACAAACTTAGCCTTCTTTTGAGTCAATTTTGTCATAAGGTAAGCAATTGAAGAGAACCCATTTACAAACCTCCGACAATAGTCTGCTAAGCCCATGATACTCCTAATGTCCGACGGGTCAGTGGTCTACGCCAATTTCTAATCACATCGGTCTTCTTAGGATCAATCTTAATACCATCCTCTGACACCATATGTCTTACGAAGGAAACCTTCCTCAACCAAAATTCACACTTTTCATATTTAGCATACAATTTCTTCTCCCTCAATCTTTGCACCACAACTCTCAAATTCCCTATGCTCCTCCTCACTACGAGAGTAGATCAAAATATCATCAACAAAGGCCACAACAAAGGAATCGAGGTAGGGTTTAAAGACCCTATTCATTAGGTCCATAAAGATGGCCGGTGCATTGTTTAACCCAAAAGACATCATCAAAAATTCATAATGCCCATGCCTAGTCTGGAAGGCCATCTTGGAAATGTCACACTCCCTCACCTTTACTTGATGTTACTCGGAACGAAGATCAATCTTAGAGAAGTGGCTAGCCCCTTGCAATTGGTCAAACAAATCATCGATTCTCGAAAGAGGATATCTATTCTTGATGGTGACCCTATTGAGTATCCTAGGGACCCATCTTTATTTTTCACAAATAACACCAGTGCACCCCAATGTGATTGGCTAGGCCTAATGAACCCCTTCTCCAACAAGTCTCTCAATTGCCCCTTCAACTCTTTCAACTCCGCTGGGGCCATACCATACGAGGAAAAATGAAACGGTTGAGTATCGGGGAAGAGGTCTATGCCAAAGTTTATTTCCCTTTCGGGAGGAACACTGGGAAGGTCATTTGGGAAGACATAAAAAAACTCATTTACGACTAGAACTGACTCCATGGGAAGGACTTTAGACTCTACATCCCTAACCCTCACAAGATGGTAAAGAAACCCCTTAGAGATCAACTTACGAACTTTAATGCAAGAGATAAATCTACCCTTTACCACAACATCTAGACTCTCCCACACGAGGACGGGTTCATTTAGAAATTGGAATTTGACTCTACGGGTTCTACAATCAATAGAAGCATAGTATACATGCAAGCAATCCATCCCAAGAATAATATCAAAATCAACCATGTATAACTCAACAAGATCACAAGGCACTATTTTATGCAAGATGCAAATAGGACAACTTCTATAAATATTTCTAGCAATAATAGATGCACCAATAGGAGTAGACACCTCATATGACTCGTGAACAACTCAGGTCAATATGGAGCTTTTTGGCAACAAAGGGGGTAACAAAAAAAAGAGTGGTACCTGGATCAATCTACGCATATACATCAAAGTCAAAGATTTCAACATACTGGTAACGACATTGAGGACCTCATCCACCTCTTGCTTCCCATACAAAGCCTAAAAGTAACTGTGCCTTGGGGCAGCATCTTGTCGGCCACCTCTCCCCAAAGAGATCACATTAGCACCTTGTGGATGAATCTCTTTGCCTTTGTTGCGATTTCGAGGGCAATCCACCTTTTCGTGACCTACTTACCCACAACCAAAGCATGCATTAGTATTTCTCAAGCATGCGCCCTTATGACCTTAACCACACCTAGGACACACCTCATTAGGAATCAAAACACCAACACCTTGGGGCCTTGGGAGGTCATGGGAAAATCCCCTATTAGAAGCATGAGAGGACCCTTGGCCTTTGTGGATCCGACCATCCTTTCGGAACTTACCCTCCAAACGGGCTGTCTAGATTCATGACCGCTCCTATTGCTCAATTTCTCCCCTTTCATTTGCTCTACATAGGTCATCAATCATAACTACTCCATATCACTAATCAACATGGCGGCCCAAGACTCCTTACTAACCAAGTCGGACACCCATCACAAATTTGTTCATTCTAGATCTTGAGTTATCCACCAGATACAGAGCATATTTCGAATGTTGGTTGATTTTGAGGGCATACTCCTTCACACTTATGAACTTAGCTTCCCTAAGTTCAAGGGGAAAGAACTCATTAAGGAAGGTTACCTTGAACTCCTCCTAAAGCACCACATAGTTGACTCCCTTCTCTTCCTTCCACTGGTTGTACCATATTTGGTCTACCCCTTTAAGTTAGTAGGCTTCCAAATTCGCCTTATCCTCCAACCTCACGCCCATGATAGAATAAATTTTGTAAACCTCGTCAATGAATTCTTAAGGGTCCTCACTCACCTTTGACCCATGAAATTTTGGGGGATTCATTCTCATAAAGTATCTCACCCTAGAGGCCGGTGTAGGAGCATGAGGGGCTTGGTCTCCTTGATAGGCTTGATTAGCCACAACTTGCTGAAGCAAGGTGAGAGCATCCTTAAGCTCTTAATTGACCGGTTGCTCCTCGGGCATGCGGGCTCGTCTTCTCCTCGTGTTACCCATGATTTAGCATAGCAAAGAACAAGAATTAGGGGAGGAAACTTAATTCAACTCTATAGCACAACTTAGAATATGAAGAAGGGAAACATTTCCTAAAATGCCTCATAGCCTCCTACTCATAATTGTGGTGCACAATATAACCATGAATAGGACTCTAATCAATGCAGTGTATTGGACTCTGAGGATCTAACAACCTAGTGCTCTGATACCATCTTTGTCATAACCCAAGCCTAGGGCTTAGACGTGATCGACGAATGGGGAACCCGAAGGGACCCAAAACAAGCCTCATAACATATCATTGCACATCCTTGGTCACAGAAGCAATTAAAATGACAATAATAAGCAAGCATAAAAAAGAGAAATTGGGACTAAGGTTAAACTTCCTTATCATAACATCAAGAAAACAAGAGAGTCGAGGCTCAAACATTGATACATAATATGTCCAACAACACCTCTACTACATAGATAAGAGCGGGGGCCAAGACAAGCACCCAGGCTCACCATCACAACTAATACATTACCAAAAGAAAGATAGTCTTAATACATAGCAATATATCATAAGTCACGTCCCCAAAATGGAGGACTCACCAACAACCTTGTAGGACAATCAAACTAGCCACATGGAGGAGGATGATAATCAAGTAGCGCTCGGGTTCCTACATGGTGACATCATGTAGGAATAGAGTATGCGTTAGTACGTTTGAATGTACTAAGTATGTAGGATGCAATGCAACAAGAGATAGGCATTATAGTCAAAATGCATAGAGATAGACAATAGCTAGCATAGTAACAATAAGGCATGTATGATTAATGCTTAAGTAAAACATGCTTACATAGGAGATAATAAATGTGTAAGAGGAGACCATTAAACTATCGGTGGATCATCACACCCTACCACCCTTGGTGATTGTGGTATAAACCCCATCAATAGGTTGATGGATCGTTGTACCCTACTACCCGTGGTGCCGGAGTATAAACACCCCGATAGGTTGATGGGTATAAATCCCCAACAAGGTTGATTGATAGTCACACCCTACCAACCCTGGTGCCAGAGTACAAACCCCCTAATAGGTTATCAAGGTACGAACCCCTTGCCATGGTTACCCGGCGCTCTATCCCCGAGTAGTGCATGGTAACATTCCAATACTCTATAGAGACTACCATATACATACATTTCTTTCATCATCATTTCATCATCATATGATCATTATATAGTCATTTAACTCATAGGACATGCACTGGACCCTCAATTCCTCAAGAAAGCGTAACCACCCATTTTATCAAATACTTAGATGGGTGTAGTGCTAGTGTAAAACCATGCAATTCAAGAGTGAAATCATGCTAGAAAATCCAATGTAAAACTTTCAATAGATATTTGGTAACACCCTCAAGCAATATACATAAAAAATCTTCATCAAATCTTACAATAGACCTTGGTTTTATAGCTCAAAACATAGCAAAATAGTCATAATTTCAAAAACACCAACATAGTGTGCAATGATTTTCATAATAATTAGGACCCATGAGTAAATAATCTTTAAATCATGCAAAGTTAAGTTAAAGGAAGCTTGGGTATTATGGGTGAAAAGAACCCATGAAAGAAACTCACATACCATAGTTTTGGAGATAAACTTGAACATTAGTGTGCAATGATTTTCATAATAATTAGGACCCATGAGTAAATAATCTTTAAATCATGCAAAGGTAAGTAAAAGGAAGCTTGTGTATCATGGGTGAAAAGAACCCATGAAAGAAACTCACATACCATAGCTTTGGAGATAAACTTGATGAAGATGGAGACTTGAAGCTTGAGTAAAATCTTTAAGATCCGAAAAGGGTTTTGAGACTTGAGTTTAGGAGTAAAATATTAGGCTAAGTGTTTGAATGAGTATTGGGGAATGTTTAGAATGATATGAGGGTAAAAATTGGCTAAGTATTTTCACATCTGGGAACACTTAAGCCCAAGACATAAAAGTCTTAGACCGAAGTCCAAAATATACACCAGTTTTAACACTGGTTCGCATCGCGGAAGGGACTCATAATCCTCATTGGAAATTAAATTTTTGGAAAATGAAATTTCTAATCATTTCATGTTAAATCGGGGTTAGACCCATTTTCCACTCAAAATGACCCCCTGAACAAGAATATGAAGTTAGATTTTCGATATTGTGCTCGGATTTTGAGATATATGGAAATTATGATTTTGAGCACTTCCGAGGAACAATGTCAGGCACTTTTTGTGTTCATTACAGTTCAAAGACCAAATAAATAATGTTGAGCAATTGCGCAGTGACTTTATAAGTACATTCTTGAGGGTGGTTCCTGACCATAAGATCATTGATGATGCATTGGTTGAGATTTTCTATCGAGCATTTGACGAAAATAGTCAAGTTTGTGCTGACACAATCATGGGAGGCATGTTTCTTGACCTACATTTTGCATTGATAGCCGCAATGATGGAGCAAGGGGTTAAAACAAATAGAGCATGGGGTTAAAGAGAGTGAGGTGCAGTGAAAACTTCTTGTGCAGTCAACAACAAGAATAAGCAAGCGAAGGTCAACAAGGAGATGATGGAACAACTTGCTCAACTTCACATAAGCATGGATTTGGTCTTAAAGCAACACCAAGTGAGTGTTCAAGCGGCCACTCACCAATCTTCTCAGGCTCCCATGTATGAAGAACCATTCTTTGATAAAGATGCTTGCTTCGTGAGTAACGAGGCAACGGGTTTCTAGAACAACCCCCAAGGGTCAAACTCAGACTATTGGAGGCGAGGTTTCGAAAATCAATGTCAGAACTACAACCATGAGAGTGCATAGAGAAATAACTAAGGAAGTTACTATGAAAGGGAGACAGTGCCGGATGCCGAATCGGGTAGAAGAGATGGTTATGAAAATGGTCGTTATATGCCGCCTCACAATCGTGATGCCGAGGATTGAAGAAATGTTTGATAAGTTGTTGAAACGAGTTGACCACCAAGATGAGAACTTGAGAGGAATGAAATCGAACATTTCAATCATAAACCAAAAGACAGTCTCACTCCGTGGCGATCAAACAATTGGAACAACAATTTGGGCAAGTTTCTTCCCAATTGAACCAATGCCAAAAGGGCACTTTACCAGGTAATATACTTCAACATCCAAAGAATGACGGGCATGGCATGCCGTTCATGACTAGAAGTGGTAAAAGTACCATAGATCCCCCTATGCTGGTGATTAAGGAGGAAGCTTGTGAGAAGGGTATTGATAACCAAGTTGGGGACGAGGAAAAAGGTTTTTAGAGTGAGGAGATACAAAGTGAAGAAGTGAGAGAGAAAGAAAAGGCTAAGTAGATCCCAAAATATTCTCCACCCTTCCCCAAACACTTAAGAAGAAGGCAGAGGATGGCAAATTCAGACACTTCTTCTCGATGCTAAAGCAATTGTCAATCAACATTCCCCTTCTAGAAAATTTGGAAAAGATGCCCGGTTATGCCAAGTACATGAAGGATTTGTTAACGAAGAAGTGCATGTTGAGCCAAGAGCATTCATAAGAACTCCAACAATGTAGTGCCATCACGACCAAATGCTTTGCTTAAAAGCGAGAGTATCCCAGTGCAATCACTATTCCTTGTACCATTGGTGATGTGGAATTCGCCAAAGCATTGTGTGACTTAGGAGCAATCATAAATTTAATGCCTCTTTCCATGTTCAAAAAGCTTAGTCTTGACACTCCTACTCCCATGAGAATAAGGCTGCCCATGGCAGATAGAACCATAAAGAAGTCGAAAGGAATACTTTTTGATGTTCTTGTAAAGGTTAATAAATTAATCTTTCCTGTGGAATTTATGATCCTTGATAGTGAGGTTGATTTTGCGATATCCATTATATTGGGAAAAAATTTCTAGCCATTGGGAGAGCCTTGGTGGATATGGATTCTGGTCAACTTTGGTTTAGGGTCAATGATGCAGAAGTTGTGTTTGACATCCGCCATTCAATGAAACGTCCGAATGAGTTTAAGAGTGAAGTTTGGTCCATTAAAAATTTCTGATGATGGATGATGACAAAGTCGAGCCACGACGTTAAACAAAGCGCTTATTGGGATGCAACTCAAGTATCTTTTAAGTTTTTGGATTGCTTTAAGTTTATTTTGGTTGTTTGAATTATTAGGTAGTGATTTGAGGTTTGTTGTGATGTTTTAAGACACTGTATCAGTTGTGTTATTTTGGAAATTGGTGTATTTTGAGGCTTGGTTTGCAGGTATTTACCAAGAGTTGAAAGTGTGAGGAAATTGCATTTGGAGCAGCCTTTACGTGCAGGCCTATGAGTCATGGTGCACACTACGACTCGTAGTCATCCATAGTAGAGGTAAATAGTGATGAATTAATGTTGGCACATACATTACGATCCAACCTTATGATTCATAGCGTCCTTTATAAGTCGTAAGTGGGGTTCATAGTGCCCAAGTATGAGTTCTAATTTTTCTAAGTGTTGAGGTCTGCTACGAGACCAGGACCTACTAGTCATAAGAAGCCCTACATTCCGTAGTTGGGGTTTGGTAGCCCTAAAATGCAGAATTTTTAAAGTCGACCCGATTTGATATAAAAGGTAAAACCCTAGTTTCTTGACCTTATCCACATAAATTGTTCCCAAATTATTCCCCATCACTATTTCGATTGATTTTTCCGATTACCTGCGTCATTTCCAACCATTTTTTCTGGCAAGCATTACAAGTTAGAGTTTTGGCACCTATCTTTTGTCTCACTTTGTCTAAATATCATTTGTCTTCTCTTAAGGTATGTTCTTGGCTAAATTTTGCACACAAAATTTTATTATTTTTTTTGAATTGTTTGATGACTGTGTGCATAGTGTTGATAGTGCATATACCCTTGAGTGAATGTTTGTCTAAATGTGACAACTAGGGTTGCCAATTAAAATTCCCTGTTGTTGTTCTAAAATTGTTAAAACACTCTTGTTGGACTATATAATGATGGGAATTTTGCCATGACTAGGGTTGATCATGTTATATAGTGATTGTGCAATGAATGGTTGACTGTGGAATTCATGGTGGGGTTGGAATTGGGCGGTTAGCTTGTGTTTGGATTGATATTGATTGTTTGGAATACCCTTAATATGCACTTGGGTTGGATCCATTTGAACCCCCCAATTTTGTCTTGATGTTGACTGTGTGAGTTTAGAGATCTATTATTTGTGGGTATTAGGAATGACTGTGTACTTATTCTGTGCGTAAAAGCTTACTTCACTGCTGTTAGATTGGGTTTAATGATTTGTGGTTCTTGTGGCATTATTGAAGAAACCACTGGTGCCTGTTGTTTTTCGCCTACATGGGCTCCCTGTGACTTGTAGGTGGCCCTATGGGTCGTAGAGACCCATTGTAAGGAGCATTGGGAGCCTATGGGTCCTTGATATATGCCATAGGAGACCTACCTAGGAATCGCAGTGCTTTCTACGAGTCGTAGTAGGGGACTTGTAGGACCTGAATTCTTTTAAATTGTATTTTGTTCCTTACTACTAGCCCATGTTACGACTCGTAGGTCATCCTACGAGTCATACTTAAGGCTCGCATCTGTGATCAAAATATTATTTTTAGGCACCTTAGCACTATGAGAATATTTTACGACTCGTAGCTACTCCTACATGTTGTACCTTTGTCTCATACCTGCAAATCTACAGCTGGTTCAGTGACCCTTTTTCTATGTTTTATTTTCTTAGTTTTTCTTATTTCTTGTTTCTTCTTGTTTGTCCTTCTTTGTTTGTAATTGGACTATGTATGAATATGGTGCTCACTTTGTCGTATATGGTATTGATTTTAAGGTACGATGCCTCCAAAAGATAAACAAGTGATCCAAGCCTTTTAGAGGAAGTTAGTTGATTAGTACTCCGAGACTGAGCAATCTGAGCAGTAAGTCCACAGAGTTTGGATAGACCCCGAGGCGAATGTGCCTTAGACTCGAGCCCAAACTACATAGGCCTCGGAAGAAGTAGATAGTCCCTCCCAGTCTAAGGAGAAGGGTAATGGTAATGGGTCCGGCAATATTTCATCGCAGATGACTCCTAGTCACACTGAGACGGAGTCAGAGGAGGCGTCACGCGCTGAGCAGGAAGAAGTAGAGTCATAGCCTCTGGCAGACCTAAGATTGGGCATACCTGGAATGGAAGCTATTTATGATAAGGATTGGAGCCAAAAAGACAGCGAAAGCCTATCAGTCAGTTCCATGAGGAGTCAAGGCTGAATGACTCCGGACTGGATAGGGTTCTACGTTTAGATGCTGAGATTGATAAACACGTGCTACGTTGTATTTCATAGTGGTTGGGCTAGTATGCCCCTTATATAGTTCGGGAGTTATATGCAGCCTACTATGCCACCATTCTTCGAGATCTTCCTAAAGGGAAGAAACCTATAGAGCGATCGAAGTTTCGAGAGGCCTTTGTGAGGGGTTGGATAGTGGACATCTCAGAGGAGACGATTAATAGGGTTTAGTTTGGGCCAAAGTACAGAGTACCTCGTTCCACTTATGAGTGTGATAGCTTGATAGAAAAGATGAGGAAGGCGGTGAACGAAAAGGATGTCGAGGTAAAATCTGATCCCCTCTAGTGGATAACTAGTTAGATTTTTGAGGACTTTCTTGAGCCTACGTTGGTTAACAAACCACACTGATCTGATCATAAAGTCTCACCTCTCATTCCCGACAAAATTTTGGTGGTCTATTATCCGTTGATGCATTAGGCCTACTTTTATGGATAACGTGATCACCTTGGACAGAGTTGTACTATTAGCTAGCATTCTAGCTGGCTAGAGATTGATTGGGCTTGAGTCATGGCAAAGTAGCTACCTGAGTCCACTGTCAGGACTAACACTTCACTGTCGTTCCCTATCGTGATTCATCCCTAGTGTAGTGAGGCAGGTGCTTGTGTTGATCCCCACCGTGACACAAATGTAGAGGCCCTGCGCACCATGGATCCCAACCTGATTAAGGCTGACAAAAACCCAATGGCCCTACAGCAAGCTACTTCTCCTCCTATGCCAGATTCATTCCCTCTAGAGCCACAGACTCATGAGCTGACACTAGCCACCAAGTTGTATCAGAGCTACCTCATGCTATTGTTACAGAGGCGATGCCATCCTCCAATATACCTGCACCAGCACCTTCCACTACTTAGGTTGACTCTGTAGACTTTCCTCTAATTTCTGATTTTGCTTTATCAGGCATTGGTATGCAGGTTAGCGAAGATGGAGCTCCAGCTGAGCAGGTTGATGAGCCAGCTCAATCCATGGGTCCGTCAGACAGTCCGTGATTCGAAGGAGAGGGCCAAAGCATATGCTCATGAGATGATATATCAGAGAGTTAGAGTAGTGGATGCTAGAGAAAATGCCTTCGAGGATAGGGTCCAGAAGATACTCAAGGATGCACGGCCTGCTCACATGGTTGCGGTGATGGAGGAGTAGGTGAAGTTCAAGGACGACTTGTTGAAGATGTTAGCAGCTCCGATAGCAATACCAAAGGGGGCACCCATGGGCGATGATGTGTTTGATTTATTTGATGACCGCCCATATGCCCATGAGAAGAGGCCCCTCGAGAGTGATGACCTAGCGGTGAGGCAGAAGAGACCCAGGACTGATGGTAAGGTTGCTGCACTAGAGGAGCTGATTACTGATGTAGTGGTGCAAGAGTCACGAGCTATGGTGGCTATTGGAGAGACTGGGAGCAGCAGATAGCACAGGGACCTGAGACCACCAAGCAGAAGATTGGATCCCAGGACCCCTAGGACCAGATGGACGCCAGTGCTTGAGCACCTTATGTTTGATACTTTTGACCCCCGCCCTTACTGATGCTTATCAATACTTTGTTCCTTGGTTTAGACAATATTTTATGTTTGTTTTTGGATACTTTTAAATGTTTTGTTTTGAATGTTGGCTTTAATTATGTTTTGGATGTTTTGTTTTTAAATTTGGCTTTTGGTATGTACACAAACACACACACACACACACACACACATGTTTAATTTGAGGACAAAGCATTTTCTTTTGGTGGGGTGTGGGAAGTTATGGATTAGGGTAAAGTTTGATTAGCTTTAAGTCCATAACTTCCCCTATTTTTGATCCCAATGTTTTCTTGCCTTATTTCTTTTTCCTTATGGATGTTTTAATTTCTGTTGAACCAACATATTTAGGTAGTGTGGATAATTTGTAGATATATAGTGATTATTATCTTTTTGCATGTGCATAATCTTGGTTGGTTTTAGGAATTTTGAAAATTGGGTACCCTCAAAATTTTTGAGATTACTGGGTTGTCAGTGCAATCTTGCATAAAATTATTTGGCAATGTTTGTTCTGATAGAGAGAAGGCAAGTTGAAGCTTGAAGGATGACCTGCGAGTTTATGTTGATAAGAATAGCAAAATGAGTTTGAAAATGAGCAACAACTGAAAAAGGAAAAGAAAGCACCTGGAAAATCTTCTAAAAGAGGAATAAGGGAGGATATAATGAGAATGGTTGAGTTATGGAGGTAAAAGTGTTGAAAAATGTGGTTCAATGACAGCTTTTAGTCACTACTTCCTAAAATGCCATACCAAAGCCACATGAGCCTCTGTTACAAGCCCATTAAGTCGTAAAGTAATCCTAGTCAACTTGTCAACAGTACGAAGTTTGAGTATAGAGGCAAGCCTATGGTGTCGGTTATCATATGAATTTTATTTATGAGAGTGAGAATGCTTGAACAATCCCTAAACTTTGATTGCTTTTTGAGTGTAATATAGGGACTTCTTTTTTGTGAGGGAATTTCCATTTCATGATTGACATGTGACTTATTCAGTTACTGTGGATTGATGATGCTCCTTCACTTGTCATATTTGGATTGTCAGATGCATCATCATGTTTTGATTTGCTTGGTAATTCTACAAATGTGTTTTGAAAATGAGAGTGGGGTACCCCAATTGGAGTTAAGGGATATATATGCCTTTAGGATGGTTGATATGTGTTTCTCATTGTATACCTAGATCGAGCCGTCATTTGAGGGCAAAAAATAATTCTATGTTGAGGGTGTTGATGTGTTGTCAAAATACAACACATTTGACGCCTAAAACAAGGATTTTGCAAGTTCTTAATGCGACTTGTTATGATTTTTATGTATTTTTGTGTTGGTTGTGCAGAAAATATAAGTGGGCATGTTCTTGGGAGAAAATTGCATATTTTTCTGAAGTACAGGATATACGAGCAACCCTATTAGTCGTAACCCAAGCTACGAGTCCTAAGGTGTCCTCGTAGCAAGGAATAGTGAGAAAAATTAAGAAGTTTCAATGTGAAGGTCAACGATACGAGGCAACCCTACAAGTCGTAGGTCCCATTACGACTCATATGGGTGAAAATCGTTGCAAGGAACCGTGAGCCAAAAGTTTGGACTAAGAACTAAAGCCCTAGACTACGAGAGAAGCATAAGAGTCCTATCCCAAGCAACGACTTGTAATAGTAGTTCATAGAAGTCAAGTCCAAAATACCAAAAGCTGACAACGAAACCCCACTTACGACTCGTAAATTTTCCTATGAGTCGTATTTGCGAGACATTATTGCTGCCAATTGTACTTTCTATTTAATTTTATGGTGTTTATGTAAATAGTATAAATAGTCAAAGATTAAGGTTTTAATAGATACTTTGAATATTTTTCAGATCCCATACTCTGAATATTCTCTCTTAAATATTCTAAGAACATTTTCTAAGGTTTATTGTAGATTTTCATTTTTAATTTTAAGACCCGCTTTGAGGGATTGAAAAGTCACATTTTATTCATTCTCCATTAATCCAAGCTTGTGGTCTTCAATTTCAAGGTGTCTTTGTTCTTCATTATTTTGGGTAATCTCTCAACTATGTCTTCCATTTTCATTGTTTTGATTTTGCCTTAGCCATGAGTAGCTAAGCAGCTATAACTTTAGGTTATGGGAACCATGAGTAGTTGATTTGAAATAACCTAGAATTTGTGCATTTCTTTGATGGGGTTTTTCTATGTATTGTTTATTTCCCTTCACTTTGAATGTTGGTTGGTGGTGGTCAACACCAAACTCTGCCTACAATCCTGATCCCAACCAAGGTAGTGATGAATAGGAAAAGGGAAGTAAATGACAGGATTCGATTGATGTGTTCTCGTCTAATTAATCAAACCTGACAAAGGAGAGGTTGACTGGGACTAATGGGCAATAGTTAGTTGGCACACATGGTTGCCGACCAAGTGCCATGGAGAAATTCGACCTTCAGCTTCATAAGAGGGCTAGAAGAACCTAAGTTACCATCCTACATATGAATTCCTAACTAGAGTTATATTGTATAGGGTAATTGAGTCAACAAATTATGGGAAACATGATTCGCTATCCATCAATTTGATTGTCTTCTTGCATAAATTGCGTTGTATTCTTTTGCTTCTTCATTTTGAATCACAAACCCCCCCTCCCCATTTTAGAGAATATAGTGATCAATGCTTGAAATGATAGTGGATCAATTTGGTCAAGCCCCATATTTCCTGTGGATTTAACCCTAACCTTTGGTTAGGTTTATTGTTGACTGCAACCCTTACTATTTGAGCGTGAACATTAAGACTCTTTCATTTTGTTTGATATTTGCTATTATGAGGGTGAGCCCGAAAAGTGTCTTGGCCCCTGCTCCATTCCAAATTAGAGATGTATGTTGGATATTATGATACACTCATGCTATGAGCCTGACTCTTTTATGTTTTTATAAATATCAAGACTTCCCTCAGTCCTGCTTACCTTTTCATAATATCTCTTGGTATTGCTTATTTTTCTTCCGCGACCAAGGATATGTGAATAATGTGCTAAGAGGCTTGTTTGGGTCCCTTCGAGTTCCTATTAACCATGTCAGGTCTAGGTCCTAGGCTTTGGTTGTGACAGAAGCCCGTAAGGAGAAGTATGGTTTACCTTTGGCAAGTAGACGACCCCTTTTCCAGTATGGGTATAACACCGGGATTTCAAGTAGTAGCTCTCTTGGTGTTATATGTTAGTCGAGGTCTCATCCCCAGTATATATGAGCATTGTTACATTTCATGCATCATGGATTTCATGGCATATTGTTATATGCTATTCATTGATATTAACTTCCTTTTATATTATGTTCCCTTGTCATCTAACATTAAATGTATGTTTGATAAGTCATATGCATTGCATGCCTGCATACGTAGTATATCTAAATGCACTAATGCATACTTTTTGCCTTATGATCTAACCATGTAGTTACTAGTGACTACCTTCATCCACCATTAGACGACTAGATTTGATTTGAGATACTTGTTGTGGTGAGTCTTATCTTCAAAGGAAAACCCACCATTCCTCCACCTTATGTTGATTTTGCTTATGTTATCTTTACTTTGAAGGTGAGCATAGGACATGTCTTGGCCCCTTTCCCATCTTATGACTACAAGTATTGTTAGACATCTTGTAGACTATTGTACGGATATATGCTATGTGTTGTATTTGGAGTTTATCATTATGGTGATCTAATGGATATGGCTATTATGGATTGAATATGAGAATTATGATAAGTATGTATGTTTTCATGTGGAAATGTGGAAGATCCTAAGTCACGCATTGCCCCCATAGAGTGAGTCATACTTACTCGCCCCTTAGTTATTTTGTGCTATGTGCTATGTCAATCCATGTTAATATCCTTATGACATCTCCATAGTGTGAGTCCTACTTTTCCTTCCTTTAGAACTATGTGGTTACTATTTATATGTTCGCTTCTAAACCGATGATGTGAATATGGATACTTGAAGCTTATTTGGGGACTCTCGGGTTCCCATTCGTCATGTTACACTTAAACGCTAGGTCTGGGTCATGACAGTGATGGTATGTAGCACTAGGATTATAAATATTCTTCGAAGTTCAACATGCCACATCAAGTAGAGTCTTATTCATGGGTATGATGCGTGCCAGATCTATTGGTAAGAGGCTACAAGGAATTTTATAAAATATTTAACTTTTTCATGATTCATATCGTACCTTGGAACATGTCTTAAGATTTCCTATCTCCATCCCTCCCTACAAAATTGGGAGAGTTATTTTTGCCCCGTAATGTAATACAAGCAAGAGAGATATTGTAGCTGATCTTATAGGTGAGGCCAAAGGGAGTTGGTGACTGATGTGCATCGTTTAATAAGATTGGGGAATGAGGTTGAGTGAATTTAATAATGGTTTCATTGAGGTTCAAAATGGGGGTTAAATCTTCTGTGGTTATTGATTTCAAGGAAAACCAAGACTTAGATCCATCATTGGATGTGTTAAAGAGGTTGGCTCCTGAAAATAAGATAGAGATTTTCCCCCAAGGGGGAGATGGTGTAATTCGGTACGGAAATCAATTGTATCTTTGGAATGTTGATGGTCTTAGAGAGGTGATATGAGTGAGGCCCACAACTCTCTTTATTCTGTATATTCGGGATCCACCAAAATGTATCTAGATTAAGCGGAAAGGTATCAGTGGCATTGTATTATGAAAGGACATAGATAGATTCCGATTGCTCTAACTGCCAACAAGGGAAGGTAGAACATCAAAGGCCTAACTATTCGGCCCAAAACTTTGAAATTCCTACTTGATATGAGAGGATGAGAATGTGGACTTTGTGATTGGATTTCCCCATACTGGAAGCAGTTTGACTCCATATGGGTAATTGTTGGTAGAATGACAAAATCGGGTCACTTCTTATTAGTTGAGCCAACTTTCAATGTTGAGGACAATTTCATGTTATATATGTGGGAGTTGGTTAGACTAGATAGTGTGCCTACTTTTTATTATTTCGATTTGTGGTACCCAATTTACTTCTCACTTTTGGGAATTATTTCAAAAAGGGGCTTGGCGCTAACGTGAAGTTAACTACCTCTCTTCATCCTCATCCATTCGACAAGCCAAGAGGAAAATTCAAACCTTGGAGGACATGTTAGGGACTTACGTGGTAGAATTGAAAGGAAATTGGGTTGAGCATCTACTACTTATTGAGTGTGCTTACAACAATAGCTTTCAGGCTAGCATTGGTATAACACTGTCTGAGGTTTTATATGGTAACAAGTGTAGATCTCCTGTGGGGTGGTCTGAGCTAGGTGAAATGACTTCTATAGGCCCAGATTTAGTGTTGGAGGCTATGGAAAGAGTGAAATTGATTAGCGTAAGGTTGAAGTCGGCTCAAAGTCATCAAAAGACTTATTCAGATGTTAGAAAGAGGGATCTTGAGTTTCTTGTCAATGATAGGGTGTATGTGAAGATTCCTCCTATGAAGGGTGTAATGTGTTTTGGTAAAATAGGCAAACTAAATCCTCGGTATGTAGGTCCTTATGAGATTGTTGAGCGGATTGGGAATGTGACCTATAGATTGGATTTGCCTCTGAATTTGAGTTTATTCATCCGACTTTCTATGAGTTTATGTTGAGGAAATTGGTTGGTGATTCTATTACCATTGTGCCTTTTGAAGGTGTTGAGGTTGAGGATAACTTGTCTTTTGAGGAAGTCCTGGTCGTGATCATAGATAGACAAGTGAAGCGGGTTCGCAGCAAGGATTAGGCTTCGATTAAGGTGCTTTCGAGAAACCAACATGTTGAAAGTATTATGTGGGAAGTGGAATAAAGTATGATGCGATGATACCTCTATCCTTTCCAATTTACTCAAGCTTATGGTATTAGGTTCTTCCCACTCCAAGTGGCCTTAATTCTTTCATTCTTGTGTTTCATGAAATTGCATGCAAACATGTGCACTAAAATGATTTAAAAAATATTTTAAATGATTTAAAGATGCTTGATATGAGTTTTAAAGGCCTTATGAGTTTCAGGTGATGAAATATGCATTGTTTCTTTTGTTTTTATGTTTGTGTTCTTAGCCAAGCCTTGTTCTAGCGCATTCAAGATGAATATTCCCAAGGGGGAGATGATGTAAGGACCCAGACTTTATATAGCTTTATTGGTGCTTGGAATTTGGTTCCAGAAAAGTTTTTGACCAAGGTGACCTCTTATGGACACCTGCATGGGCCGTTTCACCAATCCTTCTTTCAAGCTCTAGTCCAAGGATCTCCATGTAACCTTCAAGCCCATGCTAAATTCACTTTCAAGCTCTCAATTCAAGCATTATTTATTTGGTTTAGGGCCATCATGGGCCTCTTTGGTCAAACCAAGTTCAAAGGAATTACATTGGCTAAGCTTTCATATGAAACGATAGAATGGTAAACTTTAAATGGTCATATCTCTTAGCACAAAAAGAATTAGATAGCCCACGACCTATCATATTGAAGCTCATTTAATCAGCTTTCCAACTTATCCAGTTTTACCTAATTCCTAGTTCAGATCAAGAAGTTATCCCCATCTTCGTAGAACTTGTCTATGCAGGGGTCTATGCAAATTTTTAAATACCGTGTCATTAATGAACCTTACGTAATTTTGGGTTATTCTAAGGGTGTTTTTATGACTTCTCCACCTATCCTAAACCCCTAAATCAGCAAATACACTTTCATTAAAGTTCATCCTAATTAGAAAACACATGCTCTAAAATTCAATTTCTAAATTTCTCTCCAAGTCTCATCTTCAAGATTCAATTGGGATTTCAACTTCAACCTAATTTCTTCTTAAATTCAACTTCCTATGCAAGGTATGTGAGATTGATTCTTGGTCCCTCTCAGCCAAGAAGATCCAAACACTTTTCACTTTAATTTCATGAAATTTTTCTTACTTTAAATATGAGAAATTATGGTTTAATAAATTCAATTGAATTATGGCCTATGCTTAATTGTTGATTTTATGTTTATTTAAGCCATAATATGTTGAATTACTTGAGTATTATGAATATTTGAATACGCATTGTCCCTTTAAAGTTTGATTTAAGTATGGGTAATCTAAATTGGTATTTGAATGTTGATTTTACTTGTGAATTTACTTGAATTTCATATTAAATTGTTGATTTAAGATTGAATCTATATTACCCATGCTATTCTCACTTCATTCATGGCATATGCATTCATGAGCATTAGATTTTATGAAAATTATGAAGTGGGTTATGCTCAATTATGTTTATGTATGTGATAATGATAAAATTATGTTTACGACAAGAATGTGATCACATAAATGTCTTTGATATGCCTCTTTGAGCATGTTGGGTGCTTGCACCATTGATTATATGTGGACGAGCTATTTCTATGCATCAATATCATGATTATGAACTATGATTTGGCTTTTGACCCCAAGTATGAATGATTATTAAATGTGTTTGGCTTTTAAGCTCAAATGTGCATCTAAAGGATTTGAAATGACTATTGCCTCCTTTGAAAGTATAAATATGTAGTAGTATTCTTGTGGGATGTTTTGAGTTAGCACCAATGAGATTGGAGGTGTCAGGGCTACCCCCAAGGGTCAACTTCCTTTCCCTTGAACTATGTGCCAGCATAGGTATTGAGATTCGAGGTTCATCCTATTAGTTGAGGCATGACCCATAAGAAAGATTTGAGGATCATCCTGTTTGTTGAGGCATGACCCACTAGAAATTATATAAAAGTCTTATAAAAAAATGGGAGGCCCGTAAGGAAGGATACTTCTTCGAAATGGGAAGTCCGTAAGGAGAAGTATGGTTTTCCTTTGGCAAGTAGACTACATATTTTATGGTGTGGGGATGACATCGGGATTCAAAGTAATAGCTTGACTTTCCTTATATGTCGGTTGACGTCTCATCCTCACTATTTATGAGCATTGTTTCATTTCATGAATCTCAAATTTCATGGGATATTGTTATATACTCTTCTTGGATATGAACTTCTTTCTATATTATGTGCCTTTGTCATCCAACATTGAGTGCAGGTTTGATAAGTCATATGCATTGCATGCCGGTATACTTAGTACATCCAAACGTACTAACACATTCTTTTTGTCTACATAATATAACCATATAGGGACTAGAGACTATCTTCATCCACTGTTGGATGACTAGATTTGATTTGAGATACTTGTTATGATGAGTCCTATCTTCTAAGGACAAGCCACCATTCCTTTACTCTATGTTGCTTTTGCTTATGTTATATTTACTTTAAAGGTGAGCCTAGGAAATATCTTGTCCCCCTTCACATCTTATGACTAGAGGTATTATTGGACATCTTGTAGACTCTTGTACGAATATGTGCTATGTGTTGTTTATGATTATGGTTATCTATTAGAGATGGCTATTATGTTTTGATTATCAGAATTATGATAAGTATGTATGTTTTGATGTAAAAATGTGGAAGATCCTAAGTCTCATATTGCCCCTATAGAGTGAGTCATACGTACCCACCCCTTGTTCTTATGTGCTATGTGCTATGTAAATCCATGTTAATCCCTTATCCCTATGACATCCCCATAGCATGACACCTACTTTTCCATCCCTTAGAACTGTGTTAACTAATTGTATGTACGCTTCTGAATCGATGATATGAATATAGAAAATTGAGGCTTGTTTGAGTACCTCGAGTTCCCATTCACCATGACACTACTAGACCCTATGTCAGGGTCATGACACTCTCTCATAAGA
Organism: Solanum ossicruentum; assembly: GCA_025774065.1. NCBI lineage: Eukaryota > Viridiplantae > Streptophyta > Magnoliopsida > Solanales > Solanaceae > Solanum > Solanum ossicruentum. The sequence goes on from JAOTQR010000007.1 coordinate 11,809,174, forward strand.
CAAGTCCTCCTCCACCTCAATACCCTTAAGGCACAATTGTACTAGGATCACGAATCAATTCCCTTAACATAAACACATGTAAAACTAGGTGAATACAACTCAAAGCCGGAGGCAAATCTAATCTATAGGCCACATTCCCAATCCTCTCAACAATCTCATGAAGACATACATACCGGGGACTTAAATTGCCTTTCTTATCAAAATGCATACACCATTTATAGGAGAAGTCTTCATATACACTGTATTACTGACAAGAAACTCAAGATCCCTCTTTCTAACATACAAATAAGAATTTTGATGCCTTTGAGCTATCTTCAACCTTTCCTTAATCAGTTTGACTTCTTTCATAGCCTCCAATACTAAATATAGGCCTTAAAAGCCAATTGATCTAACTAAAACTACCCCACTAGAGACCTACACCTTCTACCATATAAAGCCCCAAATGGTGCTACACCAATGCTAGTACCAAAGATATTGTTATAAGAAAACTCAATAAGTGGCAGATGATCACCCTAATTTCCTTTGGATTCTATGAAACAAGTCCCTAACATGTCCTCTAAGGTTTGAATTGTCCTTTCGGCTTGTTGATCAGATTGAGGAAGAAATATGGTACGTAACTTCACCTTAATGCCATGCCCCTTTTTGAAATGCTTTCCAAAAGTGAGAAGTAAATTAGGTACCACAATCCAATATAATAAAAATAGGTACGCAATCTAGTCTAATAAACTCCTAAATATATAACTTGGCATTTTCTTCAACATTGAATATCATCTCAACCAATAAAAAGTGAGCCGATTTTGTCATTCTTCCGGCAATTACCCACTTAGAGTCAAATTGCTTCTGGCATGGGGAAACCCAATCATAAAGTCCACATTCTCATTCTCTCATTCCAAGTAGTGATTACAATTTTTTGGCCCAAGTAATCAGTCCTTTGATGTTCCACCTTCCCTTGTTGGCTATTAGAGAATTCGAATACAAACTTGACTATGTCTTTCTTCGTACCATGCCACCAATACACTTCTATCAAGTCACGGTATATTTTTGTACATCCCAAATGTATGGAATAATGAGAGTTATGAGATTCACATATAATCATCTCCCCAGGACCATCAATGTCCGGAACTCACAATAGATCTTAGTACCAAATTACACCATCTCCCTAACTTCTTCAACACAACCAATGACTGATCCAGATCTTGCTTAGCCTTAACATCAACAACCACAAATGATTTGGCCCCATTCTGAACATAAATACCACACTACAAGAAAATAGGTCTTTAATAAGGTGAAATTTAGTCACTAAAAGTATAAATCCAGTCAATAATGACTGGGAAAAGTCTCATCATCACCGATCGTTAAAAGCTCTGCCCAAAAAAGTTAATGACCTGATTTAATCGATTATTAAAAAAGCTTTAACTACAACAAAAATTCAGTCGTTATATCTCCTTTCAGCAACCAGATTTTTCCTTCACTAATTGATATTCTAGTTAATTGAAAAAAAAGCAAGTCCGATGCACTTCATGGGAAGGGCCCTACCACAAGGATCTATTGTACGTAGCCTTTTGCATTTTTGCCGGATGATGTTACCATAGTTTGAGCCTGTGACCTTCTAGTCACATGACAACAACTTTACCAATTATTCCAAGGCTCCCTTCAGTATTAGTTATTAAAACCCTTAATTATAACCACAAATTAGATTAGCAAAAGTATAAAAGTGCATATGTATACACACATACATACATATATGTGTACGTATGAAAACATACAAATTAATTATATATAAATAAAATTACATACATAACTATAAAGAATGATGTTGCATAACATTACAAAAATATAGATACACGAATTGTATGATACTATATATTTTAACTCTTAGTAAAAGAAAGACTTGAATATCTTTAAACAATTTCTGAAATATGAAATGCATTATTCTTGTGCTTCAAAATATTATGCTGCTTATACTTCTTTACACTTTCTCTACAGATAAGTTCTTCAAATTACTACATGATTTGTCAAAAGACAAATATAAAAACTTCATGTACGGTTATTAGTAACACTCCTAATAACTATTACATTCTTTTTTCTTTTTAGTAAAATTCAAGATTAACCACAATGAAGTATAGAATATGTTTCTGTTTTCATAACCAAATAGAAAGAAAGTTGGGTTTTCTAGTTCTAGTCATAATGTTGTTTTGTTTTATATTTTGCACCTTAGGTTATTGAGTTTTTGTACATTGCTTCATGGATAAAATCCCGAACTTCTTTAGTTTCACTTTTCATATAATGGAATTTAGCTAATTTAAATAATTCATTATCATTAAAATTATTATGAGATAAAAATCAATTATATTATCTTAAAATTTTAAATAAAAAAAATCACGATTTCTTAATTAATTAGTAGTTGATTATAAGTCATGTAAAGATTTTTAAATTTTTTGTTTGTAAATTTCACTTGATACTTTTCTAACTCAAACGAATGATTTTTCTTTGTCTACATTTGTTAATTTCATAATAAATAATGAACAAAAAAGGTCGATACAATATATATTTTTTCATTAGACCATTATAACTAAATGTTGATTGTTAAGTTTATTGATCAAGGTAATTTGCAAGTGGAGAAACATCTATCCTCTTGAGAAAATTATTTACTGCCAAATTTATATGACCTTTCTATCTTAAATTAATCTCATAATTATATGTTTAATATTATTACTTCTATTTTTAATTTTTTATTTCATTACAAATTTTTTTTTTGACCCACATCATCTTGCATCATTTAAATAGTCAAGTAAAGAAGAATAAATTATCTCTCAAAATAAAAACATCTATAGAAACTATATCAAGAAAATATTTAAGTTGAAAGAAATTGTATCAAGAATATTGTAACTAAATGCTTTTATAATACTTCAAAAATTTCTATAATTGAATATAATAAGAATGATGGATAGAGCTATTAGAAAATAATACATTAATATTTTTTTCTTTTTATTAAACTTTTTTAATAAAATAAGAAAAACTATAAAAGATGGATCGGAGGATTCTTATCAGAATGATTAACAAAATGCCACTTGTTATACTAATAACATGATTTGGTATGATCTTTATAGTCGTATTATTTAAAATATATTTTTACACTAACGAATACATTTTAACAACAGAATGTTATGCGTTTTACTGATCAAATTTATCCCCTCGTGAATGTTGGCTTAACTTTTGTCTTTAATGATTAAAAAAGAATTTGGTCACTATAAGTGTATTTATAACGATCGAAAATAATTTTGGTCACTATAATTGTATTTATAACGACTAGAAAAATTTGATCATGGGAAGTATATTTATAACGACTGGAAATGAATTTGGTCACTATGAATGTATTTATATTGACCGAGAAAAAAATTGGTCACTATAAATGTATTTATAACAATCGGATTCATTTCCCTTTGTTAAGAGTGGTCGTTAAAAGTCCTTTTTCTTGTAGTGCCACCATCATTGGAGTCAGCCAACCTAACACCCAGTCTAGCCAAAAGGTGAACATCTTTTTCCAACTCTTTCTTCCCTTCATTAACATGAGCCATACTTCCCATGATAGCCTACTATGAGCATTGACTACAACATTTGCCTTGCCGGGATGATATTGTATACTAATGCCATAGTCCTTAAGGAGTTCCAACCATGTTCTTTGTCTCAAGTTAAGATTCCTTTGAGTGAAAACATATTGCAAACTCTTTTGGTCAGCGAAAATATCAATATGCACCCATAAAAATAGTGTCTCCAAATCTGTAAGGCAAATACAACCGCCTCTAACTGGGCAATTATTCTCATGCACCTTCAATTATCTTCATGCATAAACTATCACCTTACCGTGTTGCATAAGTACAAATCCCAACCCAATCCAATAATACACCACCAACCCATCTAACTCATCCAATAAAGTCAAAATAGGATGCAATGTAAGCTGATGTTTCAATGTCTGGAAACTCTTCTCCCACTCATCCGGCCATACAAACATGGCCTTCTTTGAGTCAACTTGGTCAATGGAGACGCAATAGATGACAAACTTTAAACAAACCCTCTACAATAACAAGCCAACCCCAGAAAACTTCGAATGTCCATAGGAGCAAGCACGTTTGTCACCCAGGGCATAAGGGGAAAATTCGGTTGATTGGCACCCCTGTAGTCCTATGTCTCCTGAATGATCATAGTACGACTTATCAAATAATGCACATCCTTTACCAACTGCTTTTTGACCTCATCTATAAGATCAACTTTAACATTTTCGTGGTATGGGTTGCATTATAAGTCCAAAGTAACTCTCCCTATTTAGTAGGGAGGGATGGAGATAAAAAACCTTAAGACACGCTTCATGGCATAATATGAATAATGCAAAAGTGAAACATTTCCTAAAATTCCATTGTAGCCTCCTATAGAAAAATATGGCGCACTTTACACCAATAGTAATTATCTACTTGATGCATCATGTTGGACTCTGAGGACCATTTATAAACCTAGTTCTCTCAAGGAGTTCAGTAGCATTAGAGTCGTCAACACATCCCTTCAACCTAGAAGCATGAAGAACCGAACAAACCATCACTATACCATAGACAACTCCCATCGGTATGCAACTTTACCAATCTTCCTCTACACTCTATAAGGCCTCATGATCAAAACTCATTTGTCAACCTTAACCTCACCTAGTCCACTTATACCATGAACCACCATCTCCCCCTTAGGAGACAACCTCCATTCAACCATCGCTCACCAAGACCTCCAACTCTACCAAGATGAAAATCAAAGCCTTACTTAACTAGACCGCTTCAACCATAGAAGATTCGGAATCATCATAAATCCCTACACCACCACTCTCAACCTCACCTTACTTAGTCAACTGGTGAACTCCTCTAACCACCTTCTTGTTATCTTCCATTAACACCTAACATATTTAGCAAACAACCTCTCATCCCCCAAGTCTTGCAACACTACTCCCAAATGATTGACAAGATCTAATTAAATCAATGCACCACCACTAGAGACCACTACAAACATGTCATGGTAGGGTTTTAAGACCCTTTTCATGAAACCCACAAACATAGCTAGTGCATAAGACAATGAAACAACTCCACCAATACCCAAAATTTCACTCCTAGCCTAAAATGACACATTGGGACATCACCTTCCCTCATCCTCACTTGGGACAAAACCCCAACCACAATTCAATCTTAAAGAAGTGACTAGCCCATTGTACTCGACCAAATTAATCATCTATTCCTACCCATCATATTTCAACCTTACGAGCCCTACACCCATTGGAAGCATGATATACATCTAGCCAAGCCATCTTAAGACCTCCTATCCATCAACCAAACTCAACGAAGATTACAAGAAAAGACTTTATGCAATAAGAACATGGGGCAGCCCTTTTAAGCCTCTCTAGCACTAATAGACCCACATAATCAAATCTTACTACCAACAAAGCAATAATGAAAGATATACCGACTTCCAAAACCATCAAAGCATGCACAACAAAAATCAAGGAAAATCTCTAACTTATTGGTAGCATCATTGGGCATCTCATTCCTTCCTTACCTTCTTTGAGGAGCATATAACCTATTTTTCCTAGGAGCATCCCCTTGGCATTGAGTGCGACCATCTCTACCTTTGGTTTGAGCATGGAGGCAATCAATATCCTGGTGGCCCATCTCACCACATCCAAAGTAAGCACCAGAGTTCCTTTAACATGGGCCACCATAGGTTTTCCTACACGTAGGGTAGTTGGGCTTGGGTGCTCTACTATTACCACCTTGGTATCTTGGGTTATCATTGGCAATCCTTCTATTAGCAGCGTTGGAAGGCCATTGTCCTTGATAGAACCAGCTATCCTTGGGACCTTGGAACTTACCATCAATACAGGGCCTCTTGGCCTCTCTATTCCTCCTCTTCCTCAACTTTTTCCCTTCTAATTGCTCAACATATGTCATCAAGCGGGACCAATCCATATCATTAATCAATATAGTGGACTGGCATTCTTTATTCACCAAGTCAAAACACCCATTACGGACTTTTTCATCCTAGCCCTTATGTCGATAACCAAGTGAGGAGCATACTTATAGAGTTGGTTGAACTTGAGGGCATACTCTCTCACACTCATTAACCCTTGTCTCAAATCATAAATTCTACAAATTTGGCTTCCCTAAGCTTAATATGAAAGAATCGATTAACCAAGGCTACCTTGAACTCTACACATAGGACCATATTGTTGACTCCCTTATCCCCCCTCCATTGATTGTACCATGTTTGTGCTACCCCTTTGAGTTGGTAGGCTGCCAACTCCACCTTATCTTCCGATCTAACACATATGATGGCCAATACCTTATAAGTCTCATCAATAAACTCTCGTGGTTCTTTATCCATGTCATGACCTAAGCCTAGGGCCTAGATGTGAATGACGAATGGGGAACCCGAAGCAACCCCAGACAAGCCTCGTAGCATATCATTACACATACTTGGCCATGAAAGCAATAGAATACAACAAGAAATAATAAATTGGGACAATTGGGGCTAAGGGAAAACTTTCATATCATGAACAACAAGAGTTGATAGAGTCAAAGCTCATAGCATATATACATAGCATGTCCAACAACACCTTTATTACACAGATAAGACCGGGGGCCAAGACAAAGAAACCAGAGTCACTCTCATAATCAACACATAAGTTAAAACATAAAGTCTTAATACATAGCAAGAGTTCATAAGTAAAATCCCCAAAATGGAGTACTTACTAATAAGCTTTATATAAGCCGTACTAGCCACGTGGGGGAGGATGATGATCAAGTGGTGCTCTGATTCCTACACACTGACATCATGTAGGAATAATATATGCATTAATATATTTGAATATACTAAGTATGTAGGATGTCATGCAACAAGAGATAGGCATCTTAGTCAAAATGCATAGAGATAAACAATAGGTAGTATATTAATAATATGACATGTATGATCAGAGCTTAAGTAAAATATGCTTACATAGGACATAATATATATACCAATAAAGAGACCATTAAGTATTGGTGGATCATCACCCCTAGCACCCTTGGTGATTGAGGTAAAAACCCCGTCAATAGGTTGCTGGATCGTCGCAGCCTACCACCCTTGGTGCCAGAGTACAAACCCTTCGATATAGGTTGATGGGTACGAAACCCCAACAAAACTAGTGGATCTTTGCACTCTTCCACCCTTGGTACAAGAGTACAAAGCCCCTGATAGTTTGATGGATACTAACTCTAAACAAGGTTACTCAGCGCACAAACCACGGATTGGGCATTGTCATATTCCAACACTATATAGAGAGAGCACCATATACATGCATTCATTTCATTATCATCTCATCACATCATCAACATATCATCATCATATGGTCATTGAACTCATAAGACATCTATTAGACCTTCAATTCCTCAAGAAACCATAACCGAACTTTTTATCAAATAATTAGAGGGTGTGTGGTGCTAGTGTAAAACCATGCGATTCAAGAGTGAAATCATGCTAGAAAATTTAATGTAAAACCTTCAATAGATACTTGGTAACACCCTCAAGAAATTTACATCAAAACCCTTCATCAAATCTTATAATAGACCTTTGTTTCATAACTCAAAATATAGCAAAACAATCACAATTTCATGAGAATCAACATAGTGTGAAGTGATTTTCATAATAAGATAGACCCAATTGTAAATCAACTTTAAATCATGTAAATTAGAGTAAAAGGAAGCTTGGGTATCACGGGTGAGAGGAAGCCATGAAAGAAACCCATATACCATAGCTTTGGAGATGAAGTTGATGATGTTTGGAGATGGAGACTTGAAGCTTGAGTGCAATCCTTATGAATCCGAAAAAGGTATTGAGACTTTATTTTAGGAGTAAAATATTTGCCTAAGTGTTTGAGTGAATATTGGGAAATGTTTAGAATAATATGAGGGTGAAAAATGGCTAAGTGTAGGCATATCCACATTTGGAAATAGTTAGGCCCACGACTTAAAAGTCTTGGACCGTAAGAAAAGTAACTGGATAGAAAATGTACATGTCTGTATAGTGGACAGGACATAAAAATCCATTTTCTTCATCCGCTTGCCTTTGTCGCATCCCGCGAGTGGCTCGAAAAGGTCTCTGGAAATTATCACTTGATAAATCAAAATTGCTAATCATTTGCTCTTAAATCAGGGTTAGACCCATTTTCCCCTCAAAATGACCCCCTGAACAAGAATATGGTGTTGAATTTTTTGATATCACGCATGGCTTTTGAGATCTATGAAAATTACGATTTCAGGCACTTTCGAGGCACATTTTCGTGCACTTTTTGGGTCGCTACAATATCTCCCCTTTGGGAACATTTGTCCCCAAATATCAAAGAGACGTATATAAGAGACATAAATATGACAATTTCAGCCCACATTGAAATTCAACAATGCACTTAAATATCATTTCAAAATCTCATTATAAGTTTAAAATCTTAGTCAATTTAAACATGAACATATGCAATGACATGAGGGCTGAACTTAAGACTTGAGATCATATAAAGGAGTTAGATCAATATCTTAGGATTGAGTAGAGTGGAAAAGGTAAGGATACCGATTTTGCATGTCCACTTTGGCCTCCCAAGAAGCACTTTCAACTTGTTGACTCCTCTAAAGGACCTTAATAGAAGCGACCTCTTTGTTTCTCAATCTCTTCACTTGCCTATCCAAGATCTGAACCGAAATCTCTTTATATGTCAAATTATCCTCCACAATACCTATAACTCCAAGAGGCGCAATGGCATTCGGATCACCCACACATTTCCTCAACATGGACACATGAAACACCGGGTGAACCGAATCCATATCCCTAGGAAATTCTAACTCATAAGCTACCTTGCCAACCTTTATCATCACCTTATAAGGGCCCACATATCTTGGTCACAACTTTCCCTTCTTACCAAAAGGATCACACCTTTCATGGGTGACACTTTCAAATAAGCCCAATCACCAACTTGGGATTCAAGATCCCTTCTCCTCACATCGGCATAAGACTTTTAACGATTTTGGGCTGTCTTCAACCTTTCTCTGATCATCCTAACCTTATCAAGAGCCTCTTTAATAAGATCTGCTCCCAAAAAACTAACCTCACCAATCTCAAACCAACCAATCGGCGATCTACAATGTCTCCCATAGAGATCCTCACATGGAGCAATACCAATGCTATAATTATAACTATTGTTGTAGGCAAATTCCATCAATGGAAGATGATCATCCCAACTACCTTTAAGCTCCAACACAGATGCTCTAATCATATCCTCAAGGGTTTGGATGGCCCTCTCGGCTTGGCCATACTTTTGAGGGTGGAAGGCCGTAGAAAGCTTAACTCTAGTACCAAGACCTCTTTGCAAGGGCATCAAAAAGTGTGAAGTTAATTATGCCCGACGATCCGATATGATCGAAAAGAGAACCTTATGCAACCTTACCAAGTCATGAATGTACAACCTTGCATAATCTTCAGCCCCAAATGTGGTCTTAACTAGTAGAAAATAAGCCGATTTTGTCGTCCAATCAACCACCATCCAAATGGAATCAAAACCCCTTCTAGTCTTGGGAAACCCAACCACAAATCCATATTAATAACCTCCCACTTCCAAGTAGTAATCTCAATGTCTTGGGTTAGGCCACCTGACCATTGATGCTCGGCTTTGACTTGTTGACAACTATGACAATCAAAAACGAATTTGGCAATGTCCCTTTTCATGCCTCCCTACTAATACACCTCTCTCAAGTCTCTATACATTTTGGTGGAACAACGGTGGATAGGATAAGAAGTGTTATGGGTCTAATCAAGTATCTTTCCTATCAAACTATCAATACACGATACACAAAACCTACCTCGGTACCTAAGGGCACCAAATACCCCTTGGGAGAAAATCTCCACCTTGCCCTCTTTCACCAAGGCCTTCAATACTAACAAGAAGGGATCAAGATCTTACAACAACATCACCACTACCAACCTCCTCCAATCTAACCCCCAACCTAGCCAATCAATGCATTTCCCTAGCCATCTTATTCTCACCACTGTCAACATGATCTAGGCTACCCATGGAGACCTTACTGAAAGCATCCACCACCATATTTACCATATGGGGATGATAATGCACACCCCTATCATAGTCCTTAAGAAGTTCTAATTATCTTCTTTGCCAAAAAATTGAGATCTTTTGACTGAAAACATATTGTAGGCTCTAATGATTGGTTGAACACATCAACATGCACCACATACAAGTAATGACGCAAAATCTTTAAAGTAAACAAAATGGCGCCTAACTCAAGATCATGTGTAGGGTAGTTCCTTTCATGCACTTTGAGTTATCTAGAAGCATAGACTGTGACCTTACCATTTTGCATCAACACACAACCCAAACTGACCGGGATGAATCACAATACACAATAGAATCCCTTAATCCCATCCGGTAGTGACAATATAGGAGCGAACTCAAGCTTATCTTTCAATGTTTGGAAGCTCCTCTCATATTCAGTGGTCCACAAAAATGTAACCTTCTTTCACAAAAGAAAGAGCGGCACCCGGATTAATCAATGCATCCATATCAAAGTCAAAGATTTTCAACATATCGGTGACAACATCTGGGACTTCATCAACCCCTTGCCTCCCATGCTTACCATTTTGTCAGCCACCTCTCCCTAGCGGGAAGTATTAGCACCTTGTGGCCGAACCTTTTTGCGCTTGTTATGATCTCGCAGGCAATCCACCTTCTTGTGGTCCACTTCCCCACAACCAAAGTATGCATTAGTATTTCTCAAACATGGGCCTCTATGCCTCTTACCACACCTAGGTCACACCTCATTAAGAACCACAACACTAACACCTTGGGGCCTTGGGAAGTCATTGGTAAATCCCCTATTAGAAGCATGAGCGGACCCTTGGCATTGGTGGCTCCGGACACCCTTTTGGAACTTATCGGCGAAATGGGTTCTCTTGGCCTCATGACCCCCTCCTCTTCCTCAATTTATCCCCTTCCATTTGCTCTGCAAAGGTCATCAAACATGACAAGTCCATGTCACTAATCAACATGGCGGACCAACACTCTTCACTTACCAAGTTGTGCACACCTATCACAAAGTTATTCATCCTAGATCTCGAGTTAGCCACCAAATGTGGAGCATATTTTTAATGTTGGGTAAACTTGAGGGAATACTCCTTTAGACTCATAGACCCTTGTCTTAAATGTACAAATTCCACTATCTTAGCTTCCCCAAGTTAAAGGAGGAAGAACCGATTAAGGAAGGCCACCATTGAACTCCTCCCAAAGTACAACTTAGTTGACTCCTTTTTCCTCTTTCCATTGGTTGTACCATTTTTGTGCTATCCCGTTGATATAGTAGGCCGCTAACTCCGCTTTATCCTCTAGCCTCACATCCATGATGGACAAAATTTTATAGACCTCATTAATGAACTCTTGGGGGTTCTGACTCATCTTTGACCCATGGAACTCCGAGGGATTCATTATCATGAATTCTCTTAACCAAGAGGCCAGTGTAGGAGAATGAGGGGCTTAGGCCCCTTGATTGGCTTGATTAGCCACCAATTGTGAAAGCAAGGTGAGAGCATCCCTAAGCTCCCCATTGGTCGGTTGCTCCTAGGGCGTGCGGGTTCATTGTCCCCTCGTATTAAGCATGATCTAGCATAACAAAGGACAATCGTTTCAGGGAAAGCTCACTTCAACTCTATAACATGACTTAGAACATGAAGAAGCTAAACATTTCCTAGAACGTCTCAAAGCCTTCTACTCATAGTTGGGGTACACAAGACAACCATGAATAATACTCTAGTCAATGCGGTGTGTTAGACTCCAATGATCTAACAACCTAGTGCTCTGACACCACCTTTGTCATGATCCAAGCCTCGGGCCTAGACCTAAATGACGAATGGCGAACTCAAAGGAATGCCAAACTAGCCTCCTAGAACATCATTACACATCCTTGGTTGCAGAAGAAATAGCATACAATAAGAAATAATAAACTGGGGACAACCGGGGCTAAGGGAATACTTCTATATCATGAATAGCATGAGTTGATAGAGTCAAAGCTCATAGAGTAGATATGTGGCATGTGTAACAACACCTCTATTACATAGATAAGAGCGGGGGGCCAAGACAAAGCTACTGAGCTCACCCTCATAGTGAAGACATAAGTTAAAAGCGAATGTCCTAATACGTAGAAAGAGTTCATAAGTAACATCCCCGAAATGAAGGACTCACCAACAAGCTTGATAGAAGTCATACTAGCTAGCCACGTGGAGGAGGAGGATGATCAAGAAGTGTTCCGGTTCCTACGGTGACATCACCTAAGCATAGAGTATACATTAGTATGTTTAAATGTACAAGTATGTAGGATGCAATGCAACAAGAGATAGACATCGTAGTAGAAATGCATATAGATAAACAATAGCTAGTATAATAACAATATGACATGTATGATTAGTGCTTAAGTAAAACATGCTTACATAGGACATAACATATATGCAAGAAAAGACCATTAAGTATTGGTGGATCGTCACGCCCTACCACCCTTGGTGATTCAGGTAAAAACCCCATCAATAGGTTGGTGGATCATCACACCCTACTATCCTTGGTGCTAGAGTACAAACCCCCTGATAGGTTGATGGGTATAAACCCCAAACAAGGTCAGTGGATGTAGCACCCTATCATCCTTGGTGCCGGATTACAAACCCCTCGATAGGTTGATTGGTACAAACCCCTAACAAGGTTACCAGGAGCACAACCCCAGGGTAGGGCATGGTCATATTCCAACACTATATAGAAAGCACCATATACATGAACTCATTTAATCATCATTTCATCATATCATCATCATATCATCATCATATAGTCATTCAACTCATATGACAAGCATTGGACCTTCAATTCCTCAAGAAACCATAACTGAATATTTTATCAAATACTTAGTGGGCGTGTAGTGCTAGTGTAAAATCATACAATTCAAGAGTGAAATCAAACTAGAAAATTCAATGTAAAACCTTCAATAGATACTTGGTAACACCTAAAGCAATTTACATCAAAATCCTTCATCAAATCTGACAATAGACCTTGGTTTCATAACTCAAAATATAGTAAAATAGTCATAATTTCAAGAGCTTCAACATAGTGTGCAGTGATTTTCATAATAAGATAGACCCAATAGTAAATCAACTTTAAATAATGAAAATTAGAGTAAAAGGAAACTTTGGTATCATGGGTGCAAGGAACCCATGAAAGAAACCCACATACCTTAGATTTGGAGATGAAATTGATGAAGTTTTGAGATGGAGACTTGAAGCTGAGTGCAATCCTTATGAATCCGGAAAGGGTCTTGAGACTTGAGTTTAGGAGTAAAATATTTGGCTAAGTGTTTGAGTGAATATTTGGAAATGTTAAGAATGATATGAGGGTGGAAAATGGCTAAGCATAGGTATATCCACGTTTAGGAACACTTAGGCCCAAGACTTAAAAGTCTTAGACAGCAAGAAAATAACTGGACAGAAAATGTACATGTCCATGTTGCAGATAGGATGCAAAAATCCATTTTCTTCATCTGCGCGCCCTTGGCACGTATGAAAAGGTCTCTGGAAATCGTCACTTGGGAAATCAAAATTGCTAATCGTTTGATCCTAAATAAGGGTTAGACCCATTTTTCACTCAAAATAACCCCCTGAACAAGAATATGAAGTTGGATTTTCGATATCACATATGAATTTTGAAATATATGAAAATTATGAATTCGAGCACTTCCGAGACACATTTTCGTGTATTTTTTTGGGGTCTTTACAATCAACCTTTGACCCATAAAACTCCGTTGGGCTCATCCTCATGAACTTTCTCACCCGAGAAGCAGGTGTAGGAGCATGAGGGGCTTGGGCCCTTTGACTGGCTTGATTGGCCACAACTGTGCAAGCAAAGTGAAAGCCTCCCGAAGCTCTCCATTAGCCAGTTGTCCTTCGGGAGCGCGGGCTCTTCTTCCTCTTGGGTTACTCATGATCAACTAGCATGGCAAAGAGTAATTTTTAGGGGAGAAAAACTTACTTCATTTCTATAGCATGACTTAGAACATGAAGAAGGGAAACATCTCCTAAATTGTCTCATAGCCTCCTACTGATAGTTGTGGTGAACAACATAACCATGGATAAAATTCTAATCGATGTGATGTATTGTACTCCGATGATCTAACAACCTAGTGTGATGATACCATCATTGTCACGATCCAATCCTAGGGCCTAGATGTGACTGGGGAATGGGGGACCCGAAGGAACCCAAAACAAGCCTCATAGCATATCATTTCTCACCCTTGGTCATGAAAGCAATAAAATGACAATAAGGGATAAGCATAATCAAAAGGAATTGGGACGACGGGTAAACTTCCATATCATAAAGATCAAGAACAAGAGAGTCAAGACTCATATCATAGATACATAACATGTCCAACATCACCTCTACTACATAGATAAGAGCGGGGGCCAAGACAAGCAACCGGGCTCATCCTCATAGTTAATGTATACATAAAAGAAAGATAGTTTAGAACATAACATGAGATCATAAGCAACATCCCTGGAATGGAGGACTCACCAAAAAGCTTGAGTGAAATCGTACTAGCCACCTGGGTGAAGATGCTCAAGCGTGGCTTCGGTTCCTACATGGTGATATCATGTGGGCATAGAGTATCCGTTAGTACATTTTAATGTATTAAATATGTAGGATGTGATGCCACAAGGGATAGGTAACATAGTCAAAATGCATAAGCATAAGCAATAAATAACATAGTAACAATATGACATATATGGGTGATGCTTGAAGCAAAATATGTTACAACCCAAATCAACTCATATAGGTAATAATACATAAGTGTGGGAAAATACCTCAACCGACATAGAGTAAGACCAAGCGAGCTACAACTCGAAATCCCGATGATCACCCCTTACCGGTAAAGAAGTGGACTACTTGCCAAAGTAAACTATCCTTCACCTTATGAGAGCACGTCCCCTTTAGGAGAAGCAACCTTTCTTCTGAGAGCCCATCATTTTCGGAGAGGATTTTATAAGTAGCTTCACCCTACGGGAGCCCGTCCCTTTTCAGATCAAGTGGCCTTCTTTACAGGAGAATGTCCCGTTTTGGAGAGGATTTTATGAGTAATTTCACCTTATAGGAACCCGTCCCCTTTCAGATTAAGTGACCTTCCTTACAGGAGCCCGTCCCATTTTGGATTAAGTGGAATTCATTACGGGAGCCCATCCCATTTTGGAGAGGATATTATGAGTAATTTCATCTTATGGGATCCTGTCCCTTTTCAGATTAAGTGACCTTCCTTAAGGGAGCCCATCCCATTGTGGATTAGACCTTTCATAGGAGAGTGTACTAAATGAATCCACTAGTATAGAAAGGGTATCAAATAAATCTATGGTTGCACATGGTTCAAGGAAAGAGAGCAAACCCTCCATCCATCAATACTAAGTCTAATCCCATGGAATATATATGATAATCATACTTTATTAACTTTCAATAATCATAGAGACATGGAACGAGTAGTTCTTAACATGATTGACCTCAAATGGTGAGCCTAAGTTCAAACACAAGAATGGATCATCATCAACATTACCCTTGCATCAACATCAACATTAAAGGGCTCACAAGAGGTGAAATCTTTAAGGGCTTAAACCAGGCTTTACAACATCATCAACATTTTCATGATTTAAACACATCTTTAGAAATCTCATAATCATCATATAGTCACTTGAATCATAACTCAATCAATTGAACATCAAAACTTAAAGAATCCTTAAAAAGGCATTTTATCAAACACTTGGTGGGTGTGTAATTCTAGTGTAAAACCATGCAATTCAAGAGTGAAATCATGCAAGTAAATCCAATGTAGAACCATCAATCCATACTTGTAACACCCTCAAGCAATATAAATCAAAACCCTTCATCAAACATCAAAATAGACCTTGGATTCAAAGCCCAAAACATGGTAAAATAGTCACAATTTCATAAACCCCAACATGGTGTGCAGTGAATTTCATAAATAAATAAGACCCATGAATAAATCAACTTTAAATCATGCAATTTTGAGTAAAGAGAGCTTGGGGATCATGTGTGAAAGGTACCCATGAAACAAACCCACATGCCATAGCTTTTGAAGAAACCTTGAAGAAGATTAGAGATGGAGAGTTGAAGCTTGTTTGAATTTCTTAAGATCTGGAGAAGGTTTGAACTTGAATCTTGAGAGAAATATAAGACTAAGTGTTTGAGTAAGTATTGGGGAATGTTAATGATTTGAGGGTGAAAAATGACTAAGTATTGGTATTTAACTTAAAAGTCTTGGACCAAACTTGCAAAACTGGATAGGATATACACTGAGGCACGTCGCGCTTGCAATGCGCTAACCTCACTGGAATTCATCACTTTGAAATTTGAAATTGTGAACCGTTCACTCTAAAATTGGGGTTAGACCATTGTCTCTAAAAATTTTACCCCTTGAACAAGAATATAAAGTTGGATTTCCGAAATAACACATGGATTTTGAGATATAAGGAAACTAGAATTTCGGCCACTTCCGAGGCAAAATTTTGGGCACTTATTAGGGCCGTCACAATATCTTCCCCAAATGTCAAAGAAATGTATATAAGAAGTGTAATCATGACTAAATCAGTACCAACAAGAATGAAACAATACTTTTTAAACACCCTTTTCAAAACATGAACATAAGTGTCAAAAATCATCATTAACTTGCTAACGTAAACATGGATGCATGCAAATGATATAGGGGCTGAAACATTGGGCTTAGAATCATGAAAGGACTTGACATGTTATCATAAGTTTGAATAGAATTCAAAAAGAGATACAGATATGGTTTCTCTATGCCCGTTCCCCGAGAGACACTTTTGACTAAACGAGCCCTCTAAAGAGCCTTAACGAACACCATATCCTTATCAATCTACCCTTTCATCCAATGCCTCCATGGGACCTCTTCCAAAGTCAACTTATCCTCCCCTTGAGAATATTTATTCCTGAATGTCAAAGAAACATAAATAAGAAGAGTAATCTTGAGACGTCAGCCCCAACTAGAATGCAATAATGCATTTAAAGACCATTTTCAAAAATATCAACATAAGTGTCAAAATTACCATAAATTTGTCAACATAATCATGAATGCATGCAAATGAGATATAGGGCTGATATATGAGACATGAAATCCTATAGAAGAGTTATATTAGTACCTTATGCTTGAGTAGGATGGAAGAGATAAGAATATCACTTTTGTATGTCCGCTTCAGCCTCCCTTGTAGCACTTTTGACTTGTTGATTACTCTAAATGACCTTAACAAAAGCAATATCCTTATTCCTCAACCTCTTCACTTGTCTATCCAAGATCTTTATGGGAACTTCTTCATAAGTCAAATTGTCTTCAACAACACCCACAACATCAAATGGGACAATAGAATTTGGGTCACCCACACATTTCCTCAACATGAATACATGAAACATCAGATGAACCAAGTCCATTTCACTAGGAAACTCCAACTCATAGGCCACCTTCACTATCCTCCTCAGCACTATATAAGGACACACAAACCTTAGACTCAATTTACCCTTCTTATCAAAACAAACTACACCCTTCATGGGTGACACCTTCAAATAGACCCAATCACCAACATTAAATTCAAGATCCCTTCTCCTCACATCGGCATAGGACTGACTTTGGGCTGTTTTCAACCTTTCTCTAATCAACCTTACCTTCTCCATAGCCTCCATGACCAGATCCAGACCCAACAATGCTACTTCTCCCACTTTAAACCACCCAATAGGGGATCTACGACGTCTACCATAGAGGACCTTAAAAGAAGCCATACTAATGCTAGAATGATAACTATTGTTATAAGCAAACTCAATTAATGGAAGATGATTATCCCAACTACCCGTAAAATCCAAAATACAATCTCTAAGCATATCCTCAAGAGTTTGGATAGTTCTTTTGGCTTGGCCATCCATTTGAGGGTGAAAGTCATAGACAAGGGCACCTCATGCAATCTCACCAACTTATGAATGTACAATTTAGCATAGTCTTCATCCTCATAAGTAGTCTTAACCATTAGGAAATGAACCGACTTTGTCATTCTATCAACCACAAGCCAAATATAATAAAAACCCTTCCTAGTCTTAGGCAACCCAACCACAAAATCCATGTCAGTTTCCTCCCACTTCCAAGTAGGAATCTCTATGTCTTGTGTTAGGCCACCCAACCTTTGATGTTTGACTTTGACTTGTCGTCAATTAGGACAATCGGATACAAATTTAGCAATGTCCTTCATCATACCTTCCCACCAAAAAACATCCCTCAAATATCTATACATCTTGTTAGAACCGCGGTGAATGTAATAGGAAGAATTATGGGGCTCACCAAGAATCTTCTCTCTCAAGTCATCAACACAAGTCACACACAACCTACCTTGGTACCTAAGGGAACCATCTCCCTCTTGGGAGAAAACCTCCACCTTATCCTTTCGCACTAAGGCCTTCAATTCTGACAAGGAGGAGTTAAGATCTTGCTTTGCTTTTACATTATTAACAAAGGAGGATTTTGAACCATCAATAACCACAACACTACCATTATGAACCTCTTCCAACCTAACTCCCAATCTAGCCAACCTATGAACCTCCCTACCCACCTCTTTGCCCCCATCATCAACATGAGCTAGGCTACCCATAGACAACCTACTCAAAGCATTTGCCACAACATTATCCTTACTGGGATGATAATACACACTCATATCATAATTTTTAAAAAGTTCTAACCACCTTCGTTGTCTCAAGTTGGGATCTTTTTGAGTGAACACATATTAGAGACTCTTATGATCGGCGAACACATCAACATGCACCCCATATAAATAATGACGCCAAATTTTCAAAGCAAAATCCACGGCGGCCAATTCAAGATCATGAGTAGAATAATTCTTTTCATGCACTTTGAGTTGCCTAGAAGAGTAGGCTATCACCTTACCATTTTGCATCAAAACACAACCCAAACCAATCCTAGAGGTATCCCAATACAGCATAAAGTCTTCCAACCCTTCCAGTACAAACAAAATAGGAGCGGAGACAAGCTTATCCTTCATGGTTTTGAAAATATTTTAACACTCATGGGTCCATACAAACTCAGCCTTATTTTGAGTCAACTTAGTTATAGGAGAAGCAAAAAAAGAGAACCCATTCAGAAACCTTCGGTAGTAACCCACTAAGCCCAAGAAGCTTCTAATATCTGATTGGGTCAAACATCTAGGCCAATTTCCATTCACTTCCATCTTTTTAGGATCCACCTTAATACCATCCCCAGATACCACGTGTCCTAGAAAGGGAACCTCTTTCAACAAAAATTTACACTTCTCAAGTTTACAATACAACTTCTCTTCCCTTAATCTTTGTAGCACTACCCTCAAATGAGCCACAAGCTCCTCCTTACTATGAGAATAGATCAAAATATCATCGATGAAGACCACAATAAACAAATAAATGTAGGGTTAAAGACCCTATTCATAAGATTCATGAAGATAGCTGGTGCATTGGTCAACCCAAAAGACATAACCACAACTTCATAATGCCCACACCTAGTCCGAAACGCCATCTTGGGAAATGTAACACTCTCTCACCTTCACTTGATGGTACCTGGATCGAAGATCAATCTTAGAGAAGTTCCTAGCCCCTTGAAGTTGGTCAAAAAATCATCAATTCTTGGGAGAGGGCACTTATTTTTGATGGTAACCCTATTATGTTGCCGATAGTAAATGCATATTCTAAGGGACCCATCATTCTTCTTCACAAACAACATCGGTGTATGCCAAGGTGATTAGGTAAGCCTTTTGAAAACCTTATCCAATAAATCCCTCAATTGCTCCTTCATCTCCTTTAACTCCACCCGGGCCATACGGTAAGAGGGAATAGAAATGGGTTGAGTATCGGGAAGGAGGTCTATACCGAAGTCTACTTCCCTTTTGGGTGGAACACTGGGAAGGTCATTTGGAAAGACATCAAGAAACTCATTCATCACCGAAACTGACTCTATATGAAGGTCTTTGGACTCCATATCCCTAACCCTCACATGATGATAAAGACACCCCTTAGAGATTAACTCTTGGGCTTTAATGCAATAGATAAACCTACCCTTGACAACAACATCATGAATCTCCCACTCAAGGTCGGGTTCATTAGGAAATTAGAATTTGACCCTACGAGTTCTACAATCAATATAGGCATAATATGCATGCAATAAATCCATCCTAAGAATAACATCAAAATCGACAATATCTAACTCAACAAGATCATAAGGAAATATTTTATGTAAGATGCAAATGGGACAATTTCAATAGATCGTAGCAACAATAGATGCACCAATAGGAGTAGACACCTGAAAAAACTCACATAACAATTTAGGCTCAACATGAAATATTTTGGCAATAAGAGGAGTAACAAAAGAAAGAGTGGCACCCAGGTCTATTAATGCATACACATCAAAATCAAAGATTTTTAACATATGGTGATGACATTGGGCACCTCATCAACCCCTTGCCTCCTTTGGAGGGCATAAAACTGATTGTGCCTTGGGGTACCACCTTGTTGGCCTCCTCACCCCAAACGAACTACATTAGCACAATTTCCTTGCGGACGAACATCCTTACCCTTGTTGTAGTTTCGTGGACAATCAATCATCTTGTGGCCTACTTCCTCACAACCAAAAAAAGCATTGGTATCCCTCAATCATGGGCCGCCATGTCCCCTACCACACTTTGGAAACACGGGCCTAGGCATCATACCACCGCCCTCTTGAGACCTTGGGTAGTTATTGTAAAATCTCCTACTAGGAGCATGGGAAGACCCTTGGGCTTGGTGAAACCGACCACCCTAAGGAGTTTGGCACTTACCATTAAAATGGGCCCTCTTGGCCTCATGACCCCTTCTCCTCCTCAATTTCTCCCCCTCCAATTGTTTGGCGTAAGTCATCAAGCGGGATAAATCCATGTCACTAATCAACATAGCATATCGACACTCCTCATTTACCAAATTAGATACACCTATCACGAACGTATTCATTCTAGATCTCAAGTCAGCAACCAAATATAGAGCATATTTTCAGAGTTAAAAACTTGAGAGCATACTCCTTCACACTCATAGATCCTTGCTTCAAATTCATCAACTCCATCATTTTGGATTCCCTAAGCTCAAGAGGAAAAAACCGATTGAGGAAAGACTCCTTAAACTCCTCCCATAGAATCACATTGTTGTTTCCCTTCTACTCCTACCATTAAGTGCACCATATTTGATCCATCCCCTTGAGTTGGTATAACGCCAACTCCGCCTTCTCTTCCGATCTCACACCCATTATAGATAATACCCTGTATACCTCATCAATAAATTCGTGGGGGTCCTCATCCACTTTAGACCCATGGAACTCCGGTGGATTCATCCACATAAAGTCCCTCACCTGAGATGCTGAAGTTGGAGCATGAGGGGCTTGGGACCCTTAATTGACTTGATTAGCCACAACTTGAGCTAGCAAGGTGAGAGCATCCTGGAGTTCACCATGAGCCAGTTGTATCTCTGGTGTGCGAGCCCTTCTTCCTCTTGTATTAGGCATAATCTAGAATAGAAAAGAACAATCGGTAGGGGAAAACCTTACCTTAACTTCTATAGCAAGACATAGTGTAAGAAGAAGAGAAACATTTTCTAAAATGTCTCATAGTCTCTTACTCGTTGTTATGGTGCACAACACAATCATGAGTAAGAATCTAATCAACGAGGTGTGTTAGATGCTGATGACCATTAACAACCTAGTGCTTTGATACCAAATTTGTCACGACCCAAGCTTAGGGTTGGAAGATGGGCCAAGTCCTATAATAAAATTTGACCTTCACCTTTGACAAAATCATTAAAAGAACTTAAATTAACATCCTGCTATTACAATCTAAGCCTAGGGCCTAGACGTGACATGACGAATGGAGAACCCGAATGGACCAAGGAAAGGCTTATGGTGGATTCTCTCTTAACATATCATTACAGATCCTTGATCACGGAAGTAATAAAAAAACAATAAGAGAAAATAAAAATGGTATGTGGGGGTAAGGGACATCCTTTATATAAAAAAACATCAAAAGAGTCAAAAGGAGTCAAACTTATAGCATCATTACATAATTTTTCCAACAACACCTCTAGACATAGAACTTAGCACGGGCCAAGACAAGCAACCGGTCTCACCCTCTTTGTCAAAGAATACATTAAAGAAAAGAGAGTCTATACATAGCATAAATCAAGAGAAGTATATCCTCGAAGTTGAGGACTCACCAACTTGCTTTGAGAGATATCCCACTAGCCACGTGGAGGAGGAGGATGATCAAGTGGGGCTCTGGTTCCTACATGGTAATATTATGTAGCCATAGCGTATACGTTAGTATGTTTGAATGTACTAAGTATGTAGGATGCAATGCAACTATAGATAGGCAACATAGTCAAATGCATAATTCGCCAATAGATTATCATATAACAATGTGCCATGGATGAGTGATACTTGGAGTAGACATGCTTATATATATAGAACATATTATATGTGTAGGAATAGAGTGTCATCATAGATTAAGAAACTTAGTACTTGGAATCTAAGGTAGACCATCCCTTAGAAGTGATTGAGGAATCAACCCCTCAATTGGTTGATGGACATGACCACCCTCTGTCGGAAGTGATTGAGGTATCAACCTCTCAATTCGTTGATGGATTACCACCCCTATCCAAGGTGATTGAGGTATCAACCCCTCTATTGGTTGACAGACATGATCACCATCTACCGGAAGTGATTGAGGTATCAATTCCTCAATTCGTTGAAGGCTTATCACCCCCATTTGAGGTATTGTGGCATCACCCCTCAATTGGCTATGCTCAACTCATAATACTATAAATGTTTTTCCTGAAAACAATACATACATATCATCCTTTCATAATCATAAAGTCACTTAACTCATATGACAAGCATTAGGCCTTCAACAAGTTAAGATACATTGACCGAACATTTTATCAAACACTTGGTGGGTGGGCAATGCTAGTGTAAAATAATGCAACTCAAGAGTGAAATCATGCAAGTACATTCAATGTAAAACCACCCCCCAACACTTGTTATCGAAACCCTTCATCAAATCTCAAGATAGATCTAAGATTCATAACCCAAAACATGCAAAAACAATGACACTTTTACAAAACCCCAACATAGTTCATAGTCAAGTTAATTATAAGACCCATAAGAAAAATCAACTTAGAAACATGTAATTTAGGTAAAAAGGAAGCTTGGGAACCACGGGTGAAAGGAACCAATGGTTGAAACCCGAATACCTTAACATTGGAGAATTACTTGATGAATATTGCAAATGGAGATTTAAAGCTTGAGTGAAATCTTTAAGATCTAGATGAGTTTTGGCACTTTAATTTTGGGGTGAAATATTTGTCTAATTGTTTGAAAGAGTATTTGAAAATGTCTTGTATGATATGAAGGTGAAATATGGCTACGTATAGGTGTTTCCATGCATGAGAAGACTTAGGTCCAAGACCCAAAAGCCTTGGACCGAGATAAAAAAATTGAAAAACATTAACACTGTGGGGAGCCCCAGCCTTGTCGCGCTAGAGGCACACAGTGCTCTCTAGAAATCGCATTTTGTGATTTTCAAATTTTGATACGGTTTCTCTTATATTGGAGTTACACCTATCTCTCACTCACTTTTTCCCCCTGATCAAGAATATGAAGCTGGATGTTTGATATCATGCACAGATTTTGAGATATATGAAAATAATGATTACGGGCACTTCCGAGGCACATTTTCAGGCACTTTTTGGAGTCGTTTCACCTGCATGCGATATTCTAATTAAGAATTGTGATATCTGGGGATGTTGAGTTAGTGAATCATGGGGAACACAATACCCAAGTTGCTCTCTATTATTGATTATCTTCCATTTTATTTAGAATAGTTTACTTTCTTATCAATTATTGCAACTGCCCTCCCTCCTTTTAGGAAATTGAGTTAGTTAATATTTGAATTGTTTAGTGGTGAAACAATTTAGAAAGTCTTGTATTCTCGTGGGATTCGACCCTAACCTTTGTTAGGTTTATTACTTTGACAACGATCACTTTTACCTCAAAATAGAGGTGCATCCTGAGCGTGATCTAGTATGGACCCTTCAGGACAGCATACCCTACCTCCAACCTCAATCGGTGCTCCACAAACATAGTGGTGTAAACACCCGTAGTTGCTCAAAGAGCCATAATCATAGACATTTATATGATCACATTCTTATCGTACCCATACTTTCATTAATATCATAAACATCATTGTTATTGGGACTTAGCCCACATCAAAAACTTTATAAAAACCATAGTCATGTATGTATATGCCATGAATGAGATTAGAAATAGCATGGGCAATAGATATTCAAACTTAACCAAATAATACATTATGAAATTCAAGTGAAAACATAATTAAATTCATATTTAAATTATAATATTGATTACTCATGCTTAAATCAAGCTTTAAAGGGGACATGCACATTCATATCTTCATAACATCAACACACTTCAAAATATTAGGGCTTAAATAACTTTAATTTCAACAATAAAGCATAGCTCATATATCAATTGAATTTAATAAACGATAAATCTTAAAACCCATATTCAAATTAAACTAAAGTTCCATAAAAAACGAGTGTAAATGAGTTTGGATCTTCTTGGTTGAAAGGGGCCATGAATCAATCTCACACACCTTAGCTAACCAAGAAGATATAGGAAGAAATTTGAGATGAAGAAGACCCTTCCTTATGCTCCAAGCTAATCTCAATCGCTCACTTGAGAGGAGTTCTTAGATGAGAGAATTTCAATAATTCTGAGTGTGAGAATGAATTTGAATGACAGGAGAATAGTTTAGGTCATTAATGTCTTAATATAGTATAGGAAGTCGCAGAAGTCCCTTAGGATTAGCCATAATTACAAAAAAAACCATTAGTGAAGTAGAGTAAAATTTCTTTCTAGGGGTCCTATGAGAAGGTCTCATGGTCCGTACAAGGTCTCACGGACCATGAACCCTCCTATGAGACCATACTTAGCTATTTCATAGGAAACTTTACATGGATGAGCTTTACAAAAACAGGCATAACTCTAGATCCAAACTAGGAATTATGTGATACTGGATTCATTAGAAAGCTAGTCCAAAGCACTTTAATTTGATAGGTTGTAGGCCACTAAGTTCGGTTTGTGTGAAGAGATATGTCAATTTAAAGTTGACCCTTCTATCCGTTCTTATGAAAAACTTAGCCAAAGAAATCCCATACTTAGCAAAATGCACACTAACACCCATAAGGAGGGCTTCACAGTATGTACCATGGTATACGGATGTATGCTTTCTCCATTAATATTCACTTAGAAAAATTCTTCAACGATAATGTTCCAAGATGGTGATTCAATACTTAGAAGATTTTCACTCTGGCGGCCATACGGGAGGCCTCATGGACTGTGAAGGACTATACAGTCCGTGAGATCATTCATATGTGAAACGCCTCAGAAATAATTAGGATTTTCAACTCTATGTCTACCCATACAGTCCATCACACGGACCATGAAGCCTTACACAGACCGTGTGGGGTCAATGTGTGGTATGCCTTGGTCTCGAACTTCACATTAAAGCCTGCTCACCACACACAAGCCCAAGGGCCACTTCAAGGAGCCTTCACAAGGCCCATATACCCCTACAAGGACTGTTAAGGCTTCCATGAAGCGTCACCATAGTCTAAAGCTTTCCGAAACCATATTTCCAAGCTCCATCAAGGTCGTACAAAGTCCGGGTCCTTACAAAAAATTTATGGCTAGATCATACTATATAGTGATTGAGTTGGGTAGCTCAATTTGTAGCTACCTCCTTTCACCCCCGAGAAGTAAAAAGGGAAACAGAGTCATACTCACATAATCTCTATTCACTCTTATGGGGATGAAGTACCAACAATCTACAAGAAATTCTAGAGATGAACATGAAGATCCTTATGTAGCAGCCTAGTAAACTTCCCTTGTGGAGTGCAACAATTAAAACATGTTCTACTTGAGCTTCCAACGACCACTAGACTTTAGTTTCTTAAAACTGCTCATTATATTTGTAGTCTATGGGATTGCCATATCACAAACTAGCGTAGCCATAGTTGCTTGTTCAGGATTCTATTTAGCCATCTTTTAACAAGTTCGACTTCTTCTTAATATCCTCTTAGTCTTCCTGTTCGATTAGCTCTATCGGCGGAATATGGTACAAGACACCTGCCCTCCTTCTATGTTGTCAAAAAAAAGAGATTGGATCCTATAATGTAACTATGTGAAGACCTTCTAACAAAACACGACTAAGATCAAGCGCAGTGAACACAACAAAACATAATACCTCTGAAAAATTAACTAACTTCTAATTTTATGTCACCAGCTACGGTGCCAAAAACATGTTGTTTCCCCAGCACACGCAAGTGTACATGGTCAAACCAAGTAATACAATGGCCCTTATTAGGAGCCGAATGTCAAACCCAAATGACTTAAATTAGATTTCAATTATAAATGAGAAATGGTTGTGTTGAGTATTTTATCAAGAAATGATGAAAATTGTGAGTTAAGGCCAAAATAACTAATTAAAATTACTATTGTCAATGGATTCTCAGGGAAGTATCAATGTAAGCAAGTTGCCAAGATTGTAACCATTTCGATGTATATCTTAGACTCAATGCTTGCACTTATGTCTGGGTTTCCTAATTATTAATTCGCAGGGTTGAAAATACCCAAGCAGGGTTGCATGCCTCTACTGGCCTACCCTCATTTATAGCCTAACTACATTGTTGAGCATGATAAACATGATCAATGAGAATGTTTCAATGTTATCTTCCTATATTAAAATCAAGTCAGGCGTGTGGGTAGTTTTCAAAAATCTCCCATACACAAATTGACCTAGTTTCCTCGATAAACAAGGTCTCTATATCTTTGTGTTTTATTCATTCCAACATCTCTCTATTTCAGAATGAACAACAAGTTTACCCCTTGGTTGACCAGACTATGAAGCATCGAGAAAAGAGATATAAGAATAATTAAGTGGAAACTTATATATATATATTGCAAATATCAAGAACTAAGACATTTTATATTGCTACAGTCCCAGAATATAGGAAGATTACCCACTCATAATTGTTCCACAACACATAAAAATGGTAAAAACAATTCAAGAAAAGAAATCTAAGATGAAAAACCAACCAAAGTAACATTAGAATAGAGTTCTCAGTCGTATCTCCTTGTTCTCTCAAAAAATATATCCCAGAATAAATGTTCTACACTGAATATACACCTTAAAATTCCATTTCATACTTTTTCCCTTCCATCTTCAAAGTCATCAAGGCGGACTAGGCTACTTTTAGTGTATTTCTGCATTTAATGCTGACTGGGCCAATTTCTCTATTTATTATGCAAGTCCACGACGTGGACTATCATCATTTTCATGCTTCATGCCTTCTTCTCCATCTTTTCAGCTAGCACAACTTCTTGCATAGGTTCGTGACACGGATTAATGTACTTTTGCTGAGATGACTGATTTCTTCACTTCATTCTACTATTGTGTCCTTCTTCAAACTCTTGAAGTGAACCCAGATATTCATATTCTGCTCAAAAACCTGCAGAAACACAACTAACAAGTGCCCGTGACCTAAGATTAGCAAAATAACACAATTACACTAAAAACACCTAAACTCAATGGATTTATCCTTTGACTAGCCTCTATGCATGGGTAATTTTGGCTAATTTGGCATGTAAATACACCTAAGACCACCACTCTACACTTAGAGCTTTGTCCGTCCTCGGCCAAATCAAGACACATGCATGCGACCACTAAATAGTAGGTAAAAGGTGCATCTTACATGTGAGTTTTCAGAACTAGGTCAAACATCTTTCAACACCATTAGCAACATCACATCACACCTTTCACTAATGATAGAATGTTGGCTCATGCAGAATTTCTATAATAACTCCTCTAGCTATTAACCTCTGACAATCATGTGCCCTTATGAGAAGAACTCGCCATGTGCACACCACAACAACCTTGCTAAGAGATTAGAAATGGCTACAAAATCAACTCTAGCTCTCCTATAAGATGTCTCATGTTGTTTCTAGTTCCTATATGCTTTCCCTTACTGTATAACCTCCCCAGACTCAGAATTTAAATTAAAGAATCACATGTGTCTTTTATATGGTTGTAATATTTGCTAAAGGCGGGTGGGTAGTATTTCTAGGTATGTCTTTTATGGCTCCTTTCCCAAGCGCTTATAGCCTTCACTACTCTCTTTTCTTCTTTTTCCTTTCTTTCTCCTTAACATGAGACCCTTTTTTGGTACATAAAAAGTAATGAAAGACATTTTTTTCTCCCTTTTTTTGATAGACCCTACACCGCGATGTGTCCGCGAGACGAACATGTTGCACACCCTTCTTGTTTAAGGATCCTTAAGTTTCAAATTTTATTTTTTTCATTCTTAACTTTTCCTTAGGGACTCCCGCTCAAACTTCCTTCTATTTTTCTTATTATGCTACATCATATGAAATTTAGTATCAAAACATGGGAAAAGCACAAAAGGGGATTAGGCTTAAAATGTGGTTGTCAAAAGAAAAAGCTATGACTCAATAGGGCTAACTAGAGATGACTCAATTTAGGTAGGTCAAAATGTTGTTCAAATCGGGCTACAAAAGAAATTCCTAGATCATTTCCTCTATGTCTTATTCCTACCTAAAATGGTCCACATACTGGGAAACTTCTAGCAAGTATTGCAACATGGACTAACTATTCGTTAACTTCTAGAAACTATTGCAACAAATTCATAAAGTTAAAAGTCTAAACATAAGCTATTCAGAGTTAAGTTGCTTAAGTTGTCCCAGATTCAAACCCACTACGTACTATGTCCCTTATACTTCTATGGACACTCAACATTAAACTCGACACTGATGAACACCCTTAGGTCGACTGTCATCCATCCATCATAGGGTCCTGTCACTCAATTATGATAGCTTCCTAAAAATCCATATATCACATAAAGAACATAGTAATCAATACCATGCACATTCACAATAACTAAGACCATTCAACAGTCACATATATGAACATTAAACTGTCAATTACAAACCCAAAATAAAATGATGTCCAAATTAAGCAAATATGGCAACAAAAAATAAAATAAAACATAGTCTGACTTTATACATGACTTAAGTAACCAAAAAGAAAGCATAAAAATATAATACTCCCACCCTACACTTAAACCAACCATTGTTGTCACTGCATAACATATATAACCTGTGGGATGGAAGTATGGTGCTCAATCTTCTTCCATTGTAGTTGAGAGTATGAGCTCGCCCCCTACATAGATTTGCTTCTCATCTATCTTGATCTTGTCCTCAGCCACATCTAAGGCCTCCCTAGCGTCGTCTAGGTCTGTGGTACACCATCCTTTACCGACTCAAAAAATTGAGGGTTGATGCCTAAAAATTCATTAGCATGGGCATTTAGTAGGTACTGGGCCTCTATCTTATCAAGCTCCTAGCGAGTGGATGGTGGACCACATGTGCTGTGCCACAACATACAAACCATGATAAGCTTGTCTCAATGTTCCCTCTCGGCAGAGGTCAGCACAAGTCCTAAAGACACATTAGGCCCCTTGTTGTTTGTCATGTTATTATGAGGGACCTCAATGTATGGGAAGTAGTCGAGGGGCTCCTTAGGGACACCTCCACGCCTGCATAGTTCAGTAATCAAACCCACAAAGAAATATCTACATCCTCAATATGCGTAAGCCTTCCTCATTGAGGATTCATAGATGGCCCCAAAGTTCAACTCTGCCCCAGTCGTGAGATCATATGTCAGACACACCCGTTCTATTATTATCTCAGTGAATTACACACCCAAGAAGATCGCATGAATAATTATCTTCACCCAAACTCTAGCCTCCCTGTTCATGTGAACAAAAGGAAAGCACTGTTGGTACCTCCTGTAACCATGATGAATCCACTTAGCTGTGGAGGTCACCCTGGCTAATGTGTAGTGGATTGCTCGCTGAGCCAGACAAATTTGCAGCTCAGTGAATAGGAAACATCCCTAGTGCCTAAGACTTCATTGATAGCAACTGGGTGATATTAACCTCTATCCCCCAAAATGTGGCAACCTGGGAGCGTACCTCAACCTTCATGTATGCATTGAACTCTCGGACCATACTGAGGTTGCAAGGAAGAGTATCCCCTAAGATAAAATTTAATCGGTAGTCCAGGGCACTTATAGTAGGTATGCAGGTAGTCCATTGCTGAGGTGTCAACATCAATGCATATGTTCGGGAAATACTTTGTTTCATTATGTGCCTTATACCAAGGCTTACTTTCCCAGATCATTGCGTTGATCATATATTGAGGTCTTTGACCTCTAGGAGGTGCTCTAGCTTTGGGCACCTCAGGGATGTCTCGTGCACGTCTCCTACTACTAGAGGCTCCTGCCTGGCTGGTTCTACTACTATAGGCTGGCAGTTCTGCTGCTAGAGGCTCCTATTTATCTGGTTCAGTATGTTTTGGATGCCATGATTATGCTGGACTAGCATAAAGACACAATTAGCACAAGAAAGACACATAGCCCCCACAATAAGGAATAATCCGACACCTGACCCCATCCTTTGTTCAAACCACGGGTTAAGAGGGTACTCAAACTTCCCATCTCACATCGGATAATCACCACTAAGCATACAAAATCACCCCAAGATAATGGATACCCACACACAAACCCCACACTTAGTTTCACAGACCATTATCACCCTCAACATCAACAATTAACTGATCCTCAACAAATAGGAGTCATATCAAACAAGTGAATCCATAAACATCACTTTCATAGTTTGGGGAGCCAATATGGCACTTAGACTTGAAAAAAGTAACCCCCACAAGGATTTCTCAACAAAACCAACATGAACACATCTAGAGTTTAGCGACATTGGACATAAACCCACAATATAAACAATATATCCCCAATTGTGCCCCCGAATTTTTATCTAGGGTAGTGACCCATAAGTGTTAAGAACAAAATCATCCTCATGAATGATATAAAGGACATCACTAAATCACCCAACCCAATTCATATCACCAATTTCCATTAAGAACAACCTACAACAAGAATCCAAACCTATGGCCTCCAAAAATAACTTACCCAAACAATTATAAAAAAAGGAGTGAAAAACCCATACCTAGTGTAAAGATTACAAAAGAAAACTATGAAAAACCTTGGGGACATGAAGGGCATCATGGATTTGTTTGAAGTTGGGTGTTCTATGGTGAGAAAATGAAGAAAGTTCGAGAGGAGAGGTTTTTTCGGGGGCGAAATTGCGTATTCGGGTAAACATTATGCATGGGGTTTAAATTGGGGGGTTTAGTGGGCTCGGTCGATTTTTAAAAACCACCAAAAACTATACATGTCCGCAATTAGTCCACGAAGCAAACTAGTCGTGGACTTGTAATTGTTATGTTTTTCATTTTTTTGCAAAACAAGGCACATAGCAAATGCACCTCTTCCTGACAAGTCAACGATGCAGACCTGTTGCGCACCTTTCTGGTTTTGAAAATTTTTGGAGTTTGAAAATTTATATTTTTTTGTACCGGACCTCGTAAAATTGCTTGAACACCTGAGTATGCTACAAAATAGTGAAACAAGTTAATCTAGCCAAGAAAAATAAGAAAACACCTAATTGATTGATGGGAATTTAATATGACAAAAATTTTACTAGATTAGTGAAGGTCCACAAAGCGGACCTATTGCGGTCCAAAACATTGTGGCAGTGATATTTTTTAGTGAGGTTTTATTCAGATACAAAGAAAAACTAAAAATAAGGAAACTATGGTTACCTCACGATGGGTCAATTCCCCGTGTAGTGCCTGAGTTACCAACGCAGCATGACTCAGCACCTGTTTACTCATCATTGGCCAATTCAGTGACTTCCTCTTCACAATTTGTGTCGACACCATAATAGTGTTTGAAACATTGCCCATTAACCAAAAATGTATTGTTTGTAGTCGCATCACGCAGTTCGACTGTATCATATGACATTACACTCATAGCCATTATACGGTCCACTCCATTTGGACCTCAGCTTACCTGGAAATAATTTAAGATGAGAGATAAAAAGAAGTACGTTTTGCACTAGATGAATCATACATCTGATGATATGCCTGTCATGCCATTTCGTTGTTTTCTCTATGCACATCTTAGCATTCTCCTATGCATGGAGTCAGAACTCATCCAACTCCTCTAACGGTTCTAACCACTTATGCCCTGTAACCTTTGGATCAAGATTGTTCTTTTCAATAGCCTAATATGCTTGTATTCGGGCTCGACAGGGAGGTGGCATGCCTTCCCATTAACTATCTCGTATAGAGATGTGCCTATCGGGGTTTATATGCTTTCTTATAGGCCTACAAGGCCTCATCAAGCCTAATGGCCCAGTTCTTCCTTGTTGCATTGACAGTCTTCTATATGATTTTTTTAACCTTGTGATTCGATACCTTTACATGTCTTCTTATATTTGGATGATAAGTTGTGGCCACATTTTGCCTTTCCCTATACTTACCTAACAAATTTTTCATAGTTTGGATAATGAAATGTGTACCTCTATTACTGATGATAGCTCTTGGAGTATTGAATCTAGTGAAGTTCTACTTTTACAGAATCTTATTAACCATCTTGGAGTCATTAGTGGGCAGAGCTGTCGCCACAATGCACTTGGACACATAGTCAAGTGTGACCGATTTGTAGTGATTCCAAAAATAGGGTGGAAATAGATCCATGAAGTCCATCCCCCACAAATCAAAGATCTCCACCTCCAGGATATTTTTCAGGGGCATCTCATGCCTCTTAGATGTGGTGTATATCTTCTGGAAAGCATCACAATATCTCATAAACTGCACAACAACCTTGAAAAGAGTTTGCCAGAATAAACTCGACTATAAAACCTTGTGGGCTATCTATTCTCCTCTATGGTGGCCCCCATAGGGTGAATCATGATATCTATCAAGTACCTAACACATTTCTACCTCTAGAGCACCCCTTCGCACCACTCAATGAGCACCAAGCTTATAGAGTATGGCTCATCCCAAATATAAGCCTTAGCATTATGAGCCAGTCACTTTCTCTGCTGATAGTTAGAATCTTGGGGGAAGACTCCAGTTACCAAGTAGTTTACAATATTAGCATACCACCGAATCTCCTCTACTTCTCATTCTAAGAGTTCTTCATTAGGGAACTCTTCGTTGATCTGACTCTGCTCACCTATGATTGTATCCTTCTCCAACTGGGCCAAATGGTTAGTGATTTAATTCTTACACCCTTTTTGATCCTTGCTCTCAATGTCAAACTCTTCTAGTAATAGCATCCATCTGATCAACCAGGGTTTGGGATTTTTATTGTTATACAGGTAGCTCAAAGCTGCATGGTTACTGAACATTATGACATTGGTACCCACCAAATAGAACTGGAACTTGTCGAAGGCATACACCAATGCCAACATCTCTTTCTTAGAAGCATAATATTTGCATTGGGCTGGGCATAGGGTCTTGCTGGAATAATATATATAGTGAAACACTTTATCCTGGCATTACAGAGTACCGCTCCCACAACAATGTCACTAGCATCACACATCAATTCAAATGGGAGCTCCAAATTTTGAATTGTCAAGATAGGTGCTTCAACTAGCTGGTTCTTCAAAGTCTCAAAAGCCTGCAAGCGTGTAGAATCAAAGTTTAATTGTACCTCTTTCTTAAATGGGGCACATAGTACCTTTGAGAATTTTGAATAGTCCTTGATAAATCTGTGGTAGAACCCTGCATGCCCAAGAATACTATGAACTCCTTTCATAGACACGAGTGGAGGTAGCTTTTTAATCACCTCAATCTTTGCTTTATCTACCTCTAAGCCACACTTGGACACCTTGTGCCCCAAGACTATCCCATTCTTTACTAGGAAATGATATTTTTCCCAGTTTGGATGAGGTTGGTCTCCTCACAGCAATCTAGGAACTTGTCCATATTATGCAGATACAACTCAAAGAATTCCCGAAAGAATGAGAAATCATTGATGAAGACCTCCACAAAATCTTCCACCATGATATGGAATATCGACATCATGCACCTTTGAAATATGGCGGGTGCATTGCACGGACCAAAGGGCATACACTTGAATGCATATGTACCATAAAGACAGGTGAATATGGTCTTCTCTTGGTCCTTAAGGGCTATAGTGATCTAATTATACCTCGAATACCCATCCAAGAAACTATGATTATTCCTGCTCTACTAGACTGTCCAACATTTGATCAAGGAGAGGAATTGGATAATGATCTTTTCGGATGGCATCAGTAAACTTAATATAGTCCCAACATATTTGCCACCCTGTTAATATTCTGGTTGGATGAGCTCATCCTTTACATTTGTAATCACTGTCATCCCCCCTTTCTTGGGGACACATTATACCGGACTCACCCACTTACTACCTGAGATTAGAAAGATGATGCCATCATCCAACCACTTAATCACCTCCTTCTTCATGACTTCTTTCATAATATGGTTCAACCTTCGTTGTGGCTAGGCTGCTGGCTTATGACCATCATTTATGAGGATTCTATGTATACACAAGGTTGGGCTATTACTATGAACGTCTAACATTTGTCAACCCATAGTTCATTTTATCCTTTGCAGCAAAGCAAATGCTACCTCCACCCGAGCTACAGACAATGAAGTGGACAATTATAGTTGAAGTGTTATTTTCTCCAAGGATAATATACTTGAGGTGTGACGCGAACGACTTTAACTATAGCTGAGGGGCTTCTTTAATTAAGGATTTAGGTTGTGGAGCTAATACCATATTTAAGGTCTCAACCACTTTTTTAGCATGCTAACATTATGCTTATTCAGCACACTTTCAATTTCTCTTGCTTCAAAGTCATCCACTAACCCTTAATTCAAAAACACCTTGGCTAGAGGATCGTTCATCTTGATCTGGCTAACTGCAACCTCTTTATCTAACACTGTGATGGATGCCAAAGCCTCATATACAACAGTTAAACTTCAAAGCCTTGTTAAAGTCAAAGACCTCCACTTTATCATGAGCGCGAAAAGTTAGTAGCCCTGCTGCAACATCTATCAATGCCCCGCCTATTGCTCGGAATGGGTGTCTCAGAATGAATGAAATCTCTGGATTAGGTTCAAAGTCAAAGAAAACAAAGTCCACGGGGAATAATAGCGACCCCATTAGGACTAAGATATCCTCTATAATGCCATGTGGTCTTGCCACCGAACGATTTGCCAGTTGTAAAGAAAAGGTGGTGGGCTTAGGATCTCCAGGACCTAACTTTATAAACATATAACTAGGCATGAGATTGATATTCGCACCCAGATCATAAAGTCCCCTGGCATTGAAATAATTCCCAATTGCCACTTGAATAGTGAAACTTCCAGGATCTTTAATTTAGTTGGCAACCTAGCTTTATTAAGGATGTTGGAGCTATAGTATTTAGTGAGTGCCATAGACTCAAACAAAGCTGACCTATTCTTGTTGGCCACAATCTCCTTTATGTACTTTGCTTACTTTGGGATCCCCTACAAAACATCAATAAGAGGTAAGTTAAATTGTACCTATTTCAGGAGCCCAATGAACATCTAGAAACACTTATCCTTTTTCTTGTCACGCCCCAAAGTCCCTCTAGGACGGCTGGCACCCGTTGTTGATAAGGCTCGGGAGAACCAATCTGTGTCTATGCGTTTTCTATACATACTATGAGGGGTTTCTACATTTGACATGCCTTTAATAAGATAAAAAGTGATAACAAGCCAAAATGGAATTGATATGACTAGGCCAATGGAGCCCCAGTGTCTATAGTACGAGACATGACTTCATTTTGCTGTAGATAGTCAACAAAGCCTCTAAATAAAGAAAAATATCTGACAAGGGTCGGGACAGGCCCCGCCTCAACAAATTGTGCAATAAAACATGTAAGCTCTAGACATATACAAGCACCGAAGCAACCTGGAGCTTGGTGACCGCAACTGAATATCCTGTACTCCTACTGGGGAGATCTATTAGCACCTGTACCTGCAGTATGAAATGCAGGTCCCCCGTAAAGGATGTCATTACGAGATAATGTATTGAGTATGTAAGGCAGGATATACTGTACAATAAGCAACAACTCAAATGAAATCATGCATCTGTGGAAGATCAGGGACCACCCTTAGTTATACTGTGGAATCATGTACTTTATGTTCTTTGTACAACTTTACCTTTACTATAAAATTTGTATTGTAAAATCTATGCACAACTGTAAACAAGTGACCAACTGATCAGTGGTAAACTGTATCGGGATCGTCCCTATGCTAGGTTCTTCGTGAACCCCCTCGGGCTACCACTCGTAACACTGTATCGGGATCGTCCCTATGCTAGGTTCTTCATGAACCTCCTTGGGCTACCACCCGTCAAAACTATATACTTTATCTTTCAATTACCTATGAGATGATTCTTTTGGTGGCCATAATATTGGAGCTATAGGATTGTATATGTAGCATATGACATGTAGATAATCATATAAGATAATATGACAAATAAAAGAGTACATTAGATAAACAATGAAATGCATATGAAATGGAACAACTTATGAACATTATTTCGTAACAAGAACTCATGTAGCTTGGTATTCAAGCATGTATGCAGTCTTAAAGGTGACAACGTATGGAATCACATGAGCATGTACAAGAGTGGAGACGTGGTTGATAGTTATGTTGGAGTTGGTAAGTGCCTTTATGT
>JAOTQR010000007.1:11847331-11874580 GCA_025774065.1 Solanum ossicruentum
CTTTGCTTTATTCCATCATACTCCAAGGCCAAAAAATAGTCAATCTTTGGCTCCATCCGAGATTGATGGAAAGACATGGAAACTCAAATCATCAAAATTTAAGAAGCCAAGAAAGTCGTCGTTGCCTTAACTGCATAGATGCCTAGGCATTTTCTTAGATGGTCTTTGATGAAGGACATGCATGTGCTTCATAGATTTATTTATATTTGAACTGGTTGCAGGTTTTGGTCATCTTCTGTGGGCCAAATGCTGTGAAAGTGAATGTCATCCGCAACATTTTAACTCAAATAATGAACAAGGAATCTTTGAGTCGGCTGATATTGGTCATTCAAAATCAAATGACTAATCCAGCTATGAAAGCTGTGGAGCTTTTCTCATTTAAAGTTGAAATTTTCCAGGTAAAGCATGCGTTTCTTGTTGGTATTTTTGGTGAACAGTTCAAATACAGGGAATAAAACAGGGTACTTAATTACTTATTAGGTTATTAATTAAGAAGTGTTCTGCATTTTCTTTAAATATGCTTGCCAACTAAGGCTAGATATCAGAATGATTAAAGATTTGTTATCATTGGCATTTACCTAAGAATGGACAAAGAAAATCCTGATACGTGTACTCGTTCAAAATGGCTTTCCCCATTTGAAGTCTCTTTTAGTTGCTTGGATCATTTAAAAGTTTTTCTCCTTAATAAAGGAAATCTTGGACTTTTAAGCCTAACGAAAAGTGCATACGTCACATAAAGCATTTCTCATGTTCTGTAGACTTCCAAATGTTTCTACAGTCACCTGTGAAATAAGGAAAATTTTGAAAATTTCCTCCTAGTCTGGCTTTGAAGGAGCTACATTTACTTGGTTATTTGCTCCTGTTATTTATTTTTGCCGAGACAAGTCCGAGGCTCCATTTTTCCATCTGATGAAGGTTCTGTTGTATTTGGTCAAAATAATTTTCGGTCGCTTATTAATAGTGCGAAATGACGAAAAATGCTTTACTTCAGGAATAAGTAAATTTTATGCAAGCAATAACCGTTATGTCTCAGAAATATACTAAGTGGCTGGCTCCTATTTGCAAACTTTTTCAGATCACAGATCTACTTGTCAACATCACAAAACATGTTTTAAAGCCAAGGCATGAGTTGTTGACCGACACTGAGAAAGAGAAACTCTTGAAGAAGTACAACTTGGAAGAGAAGCAGGTTTGCCTTTGGCACCTTTGAATTTGCAGAAACATGCCTGTATATCAATACAACTGTATATCTCCTTAGTGTATCTTTTGAACCTCAGCTTTCCACTAAAGCATGATTTCTAGCTTCCACACTTGAGTTTAGCCAGTAAAATATTCTATCATCTTTTTTCTTCCTAGAGCTTCACTCGAAAAAGGACTTGCCCTTAAATTCCCAAAAGGCAAATTATTTTCTTATACATTTTACAGTCCATAATCTGGTAACAGTCTTATCTCCTTGATAGTGGTCAGAGTAGTTGTTGCCGTGTAGGCTTCACAGTTAAAAAATCGGTCCTTTTTGTCCCCAGCAGGATGGTTGAGTGGTTGTCACAGTCAGGTAGGATACCCGATACTATGGCATTTTGAGCCAAGACCTAAAACTCTCTTTCACATAATGTTGTCTTAAAGGAGGTTAATACCAGGAGCCTTCTAATACTTATCCTTCTTTGTAAATGCCTTCTAATACTTATCTTTCTTTGTAAATGCCTTCTAAATGCCTTCTAATACTCATCTTTTCTGGAAAAGATTGATAATTTAATCTGGTAGACCAATGTTGGCGACTTACTTTTTAAAAAAGGGATTTATGTTCGTCGTTACCCCTTTACCATGTGGTTGAAATGACACAAATGCTGTTCTAAAGCTCTTAATTTAGGCACTTATAGACTGCTGCCTTTACATAGGCAGTCTTTAATTTAGGTAGAAGGCTAATAGGCTAGTAGAGCTAGGTTGATGTATGGTTTTGTGATATAGTAAGTTAATAGGAGTAGTTGTGTCTTTATATCATGTATTGTCATTATCCATCCTATATTTATTGTTGTTATCTTATTTACATGCTATTATTTATTTTTCATTATTAGTCGTTTTTCTATCCTTTTTTCTTTTCTTTTCCCTTTTTTTTCATATCTAGTATCTTCTATTTATGGGGCTTGATTTTTGAGACAAGGGTTTCCCGCAAACAACCTCTCTATCTCTATGAGATAGTGGTAATGGTAAGGTCTGCGTACACTTTACCCTCCCCAGACCCCATTTATGGGATTCCACTGCTGTCTTTTTTCAATGAATGGGAGGCATTTACTTGCCCTGTCTCTCACACACTACTTATCAGATATTAATAGGTTTCCCTCTTCATCTTATGCTGACATTGTTGCTGTGCATTCTATCCTATTATTCAGCAGAAATTTGTAGTTCATATAGCTATATATGCACTTCAATCTGCAACTCTTTCTTCAAACATTACTATTACATTTCATTTTTTTGAGTGTTGTTCTTATTGTATTGATATTTTCCAGCTGCCGCGGATGTCTCAGAAGGATGCAATTGCTCGGTACTATGGACTTGAGAAGGGGCAGGTGGTGAAGGTCACATACAGCAGCGAAATCATCGAGACGCATGTTACTTATCGCTGTGTTTGGTGATGCAACTATGTAAACCGAACCCATGTGAAAGTGGTGTGGTGTGAGTCTGCTCCTTAACTTGGCAGCAAAATTTACTTTAGCATTTCAATTATAAGGACGTTTAAATACCCCCTTTAACAATTTTCAAGGCAGCAAAATTTACTTTAGCATTTTCATTTCTTCCTTCATCTTCATCTTCCATCTCACCAGCCCTTCATTTCCATTCTAGATGATCTAGAAAGTACTATAACTGAAACAAAATCCAACCGAAGGACTTCCAAAAGTAGAATCTAGATATGGGATACTCTGCCTCAGTCACAAATTAGTTGCGATCGATCGATTATATGAATCCGACTACATTAAATACCATACCACATGAAATGAAGTAACATCAAATTTCACATAACTGGAATACTAGATTATAAAGCAAATGTGTGGCAATAACTTTCTGTTGGTTGTGGAAGTACTTTTGACACTCTTTCTGCTCCATATGCAGTGCTATTTTTAT
Source organism: Solanum ossicruentum (assembly GCA_025774065.1). Taxonomy (NCBI): domain Eukaryota; kingdom Viridiplantae; phylum Streptophyta; class Magnoliopsida; order Solanales; family Solanaceae; genus Solanum; species Solanum ossicruentum. The sequence continues at coordinate 11,850,449 of JAOTQR010000007.1, forward strand.
TATTTGTCAAGGCCACTGCTTCCTTCAGATCAAAAGAGCTTAAGATGTTCACAGCTGAGTTGATACAAAGGAGCGCGAACATAAAAAGATTACAACCTGCGAAGTAACAACACCAGCTTTTTCTTATCACTGAATCTGAAACCAGTTAAGGTTGTAAACAACCCTCTACAGAACAAAAGAAAAGGAAACAGATAGAGTGCACTAACCTTTTATAACCATGTTTTTGAAGCTGGGCAAGAGAAACAGCAATTTTAGCACCGATGCTGGCATTATTTTTCACAAGCGCAATGTCTGAAACTTCATTAAAGAAACTAGAAAGATGGACGCAACTGAAGGGTCATGATTTAATTCAGGTTGGCGTTGTGGAAATGATTGGTAATGATTTATTGTGACATTTCTGTTCCTCTATCAAGATTTTAACGAATGATCTGCAAACTAAACAGCATATAGTAACATCAGCTAAAGGATACTTGAAGCCAGAGATGCTCCGCCAGTAAGTTCATTGACTCTTGCAAGCAAGAACGGCGTTTCAGCATTGCCAGTAATCTTCTTCTCTCTGAGTTACCAATTCCATCCCAACATTAATAAGTTAAAAAGTATGTGGAAATGGGTAATGAGTTGCAAAGAACCATGTACTTCTGCAAATAAGAGGATTCAGCAGAATAATTACCGTGCTTCTTGGAGAGCTTGCTGTATTGCCGACTCAATCAAACTTCCAGAAGCAGAATGCTCCCTTGTAATGGGGACTGCTATCAAGATTCCACTCTTCTGCTCAAGTCTTCTCTTCGCATCTACAGTCAAAGTTAGAGAATAGAAGTAAAAATGCTATATTTAACGAATAAATGGACGAAGGATGAAATAGGTAGAGGGCTGCTTACCAATAACTCGAGCGCAATGCTCTGGCGATTCTACTCGAGCAGGAGCCTAAGTTTTATGGCAAAAGATAACCAATTAGAAAACAGGATGTAATGTTCATTATAAACATAATAAAGAAAAATATGATCTTGTGTTAACTGAAATTATATGAGATTCCTCACAAGTTATTTATACATTCCAAAAGAAAAGTAATCTATTCACCTACCCTATCATTTTCTTCTGAACCGCCCATCATTCCTAATAATCAAGGGAATGAAAATCTTCATAAAGAAGAAGAGAAGAACCCACATTTTGACCATATCAGTGTTTGGTGTTGACGAACAGCACATTTCAGCATGTAACAATGTTTGATCCATTTTTCCTATACCTCACTCTTTCATGGTTCAATACAGTAATCTATTCCCTCTGTCTCGTTTTATAAGACAGTGTTCACGAGGTGTTTGGGAAAGGAAGATTTTTGACACAAACTGAATATATATACCATTTGAAAGGCAGTCTTCGAGCTTGTGGTCTTAAATATGTCATGTAATGACATTCCTATAGCTATAAAGTATGTCATTAGGATAAAATCAGAAGTTTAAAATTAAAGAGTTTCCAACTATAGAAATGTGTCACTCTTTTTGGAATACACCAAAAAGAAATGAGTCACATAAAACGAAAAGATGGCGAACTACATAAGCAACTATAATTTAAGATAATTCCCATCACCAGCGTAAGTTGGTCTACTTTTCATATTTTGGGAGGGTTACTATGAAAATGTGAACCTTGCAGCCACTGGTTTCTGTGAAGAAAGCAGGGAACTCATCGGTTTTATAAGCTGCAACAGTAACTCTTTGAGTTTCCTGTATATCAAGATAGGAAAAGAAAGAGTTGAATATCCAAGTCATCCATTGTCATATATAACAGATGTTAAGTTAAATAACAAAGTTGGTACAAACCAAATATTCAAGTGTGCGAGGAATATCTAGTATTGATTTTATACCAGCAGAGATCACAGCCACTGGAGTATTTCCAAGCTCAGTAAGATCAGATGAAATATCCATTGCTGTAAAATAAATGCACAAGAACTACTCAATCATAACAAAAAAGAAATAAATGCAAATACGAGAAGAAAACTTGAAACCTTAAATTAAGAAATAAATGCAAATAGGATAAGAAAAGTTGAAACCTAAGTTGCTTACTTCATTACAAAAAGTTTCCTACCTTAAACCAAAAATTCATGAAGAGATGCTGTAAATGACAATCATGTAGAGAACGAGTTTATTGGAAGCAGCCTAATAATCCACCTTGTTAAGGAAATGGATAGTGGGGCTAACTCAACTTTAAAGGCTCACTCATGCGGTGAGTTCTATCCAAGATAATATAAGGTTACAATAGTCAGTTCCCTCAACCTATGGGGGATGCTCTAACTCCCTACATGTCCTGGACATTTGGAGCGTGGACAGCATAATATGGAGCCAACTATTGTCACAAAATGCTCAAAGAAATCTAGCAAGCTATCATTCTAATTTAAGAATCAGATGCAACCAAGCAAAATGCATCATTCTAGCATCATCACAGATTATAAAGTACCAAAGCACATACGCAAATGTTGATTCACTTACTGTTCTCTCCATGTCTATGTACTCCTCCAATACCGCCAGTGACAAATACTGGAATACCAACCTACAAGATACAGAAGATTTTTTAACAAAAGATCCGGATAAAATACAGAGAAAACAAGAGAGTTACTAGAAAAATCCCTTATCATGCAGTACCTTTGAAGCAAGATACATTGTTGCAGAGACAGTAGTTGCCCCATTCTCCCTGCCTGCCATCTAGGGGAAAAAGTACAAACAATAACTTAAAGAAAACTTAATTTGACAGCTTTCTGGCAGCTTCCCAAGAATATTTGGTAGGATCCTGGCAGATATCCAAACATATGTTCCAAACCTTTTGAAAGGGAAAACTTGAAGATGAAGCATATATCTAGTTTCTATGGCTTAAAACGTCAGAGACACAAGGTACAACTAAATATGACGATGTCCATAAGATTGCACGTCAAATAATGTTACTTATGCTTCAACAGATAAGCACATCATATTATATAGTAATATGTGGTAAAGGGAAGAATAATCGATAAATAAGCACAAATAAGAACCTATCTTCCAAGAAATATTTGGAACTGGAACAAGGGAGTGTAAAACAAATAAACATATTTAGTGAAAGCTGTAGTGAAGATTGTAAACTTATATAGTCAGCATTAAGACACATAATTCTGCCAGCATACATTACAAAATAAGCTGTATGTGGCATGCTATTTTCTCCAGGCCCATGAAGTTTTTTATGTCACATCTCAAGATATACACGCATATATATGTATATTCCTTGAGCTAGTGAAATTTAAGTTTCAGCAGTCAAAACAAATATTTTAACAAACATGATGAAGGCAAACAAGATATAGTTTCTCAGATTACGTTGCATAATTTCCAATTAGACTTACAACAAGTGCAATGTCTCTACTAGCAGTTTTCCGAGCTTTGCTACCAAGACGTGCTAAAACCTCGAGTTCTTCAGTAGTCAAGCCTACCATAAGTAATATAATTCATGGTTAAAACATTTTACATACTACTATGATTCCCTAGTCAAGAGAAAGTTAACACAAGAGTATGACAACTCAGAAATAACATAAGGTCATGCAAGTATTTTAAGTTTTATCATTTCAGAAGTTCACAGACTTCTGTAGTAAGATGCAATATTCTGGACTCATGTTCTCATTTTTCATATTTCCTCACGAAGTGTAAGTTTAACAAATAACTTATCAAAGATTCGAAGTGTTGTTGAACATCATGTTCTGGAACTAATTAAGTACAAGATGGAAATGGATCACAGCAGTGAAGCATTGATGCTCTCAAAAAGTTTGCTTCCCGCACCAATTTTCTTTCATAAGAGAAAGATGTAGATGTTAGAAACATTCATCAGTTTAATTGAGCTACCAAGAGATGAAAGTTAGCATGAGTATGGAGTAAATGTATAAGCAGATAAATGTGGACAGCTTGGTCTCCGTTGATAGTTAAGATGCACATTACAAAGCCAAGAACAAAGAAGATGATGTTTATTGCAGATCACTCTTAATAGAGCACAAGCAGAGTGTCACAGACACCTTAAGTTCAGGAGAGCTGTGATGAAGTCACAATCCTAGAAATCAACCTCACTTCCATGCCGAAGTATCTCCGACCAAGAAATGAGAAAAGAGAAGAACAGGATGCAGAAAAAAGAAGAAACGAAGTCTCAAATAAACACCTATGCATGGTACACCATCCAGAATAGCAATAGTGGCAGGTACAGCTCCATTCTCCCTTACAATGACCTCCAACTCTTTTGCTGTCTCGAAATTCTGAGGATATGGCATCCCTGGAAACAGCCAAAAAAAAGGCATAATTAAAACTATATCAATAGAACATAAATGAGAGAGTAGTTTCAACACCTTAAGGCTAACTAACTTAATACAAGTAAGGTTAAATTAAAGCCGACTACTGAAGTACATTGTCGCGAAGTCCAACTCTTTGCTCAGCGAATCAGTATGTTTGATGCACAAAAAGCCCCCACATTGATGAGGTAACACATTGATCATTCAAGTAACATGTTATTTCTGCTGTATAAAAGCAGAAGTCTCCATCCTTTGTTTTCTATTTTATTTGGGAGGGCGGGGTATGGAGAGGAAGAACAGAGATCAGGGGCAGACCTACTCCATAAACAGCCAGTTCACCAGACACACAGCTTTCAGCTCCGATATATATATGCATATACATGAAAATCTGTTAAAGTTGGTAAATTTAAGAAAACTGAACAAACTGCTTCAATAAAGTAGTGGATGCAAAGTCATGTACTCCTCAAGCTAGTCAGGATTCCAAGCCCATTGCCACCACATCCCACAACTACCCACTCATGGAGGTCAAGTAAATTTTATTTCTAAAATTTAGCTAAACAACATTATTTCCCTTACATTCTGCCTTCAACTTCGTCGCAAAGTACAAAATCATCTTCACGAATACATACATCGTAAAAATAACTAGTGCATAATGTTTATTTTTTGATAATCGAGAAATTCCCATTGTCAGGTGGCACACAGTTTGAAACTCAGTGGATAATAAGCCCCCCTCTACTCTTATCCACAATGGCTAGATACACACAGTTTGAAACTGAATAAATAATCGATCCGCCCCTCTACTCTTCTCCTGCATGGCTAGTGGCACAGAGCTTAAAACTCTGTGGATCCTCTACCTCTCCAGTTCAATACAAGGCTTTTGCCTTCCACACATCACAAGTTGCAGTCTTAAACACTAATACTAAGTAGTAACATGATTATCCTTCAGTTAAATTAATAACAAATAAACAATATAAGCAAACAATAAACATTGAACAGGACGGTCAAAATGCTCTGGTACCATGAGATATTATAGTCGATTCCAATGCAACAACCGGGTTTCCATGTTTCAATGCTTCTGAAACCTCCGGTGATATCTTAATCCAACCCAAATTTTGACCATCAGAGCCAGCCTATCAAGGATGGAAGAGAAAATTAATCATGCGACTAATGAAAATAGATGAACATGTAAGTCATTAAATTTTCATAAAAATAAGCATGTTTCCCCGTAACTGATATTGAACAATATTTCTAGAAATTTGTAATTTGAAAAAGAGTAATCAGTAGTAAGTTTACCGGCGGTACCTTAGAGGCAGAAGCTGCTGAAGTGAAGTGACGACTAAGGATTGCAAGTCTAGAATCAGCGGAAGAAGCCATTGATGATGAAAAAGCTTCGATTGTGATTTTACAGATCGCCGGCGACTTCAACTCCGACGGGTATACTGATAAGTCGAACTCGCTATTGTTCAAAAAAACACAACAACATTCCCAATACCCAGTGCGTCAAAAGGGTCCCCGTGAGGAGATTGGATGTACGCAATCTAACTTTTATTATGTTTAAAAATATAAAGCGTTGTTTTCAGATGACCCATGAGGAGCATAAAAATATAAAGTTATTGTTTCCAGATGACCATGAGGAGCATAGAAAGTTGCATTGACTAACTGTTACTTCACAAATGAAAAAAGCACAAATAATTTAAAGAGCTATTTGTTTACGGAGAAAATTTCAAAAGTAGCCATTTTTTGAATTTCTATTGTAATTGATCCATAAGTCTATCAAAAATAGTCTGTTAATTTTATTTGTCATTTTTTTAATATTTTTTTAAAAAAAATATTTTTCATATTTTACTCACAATATTAATTCTTTTTTTTCAAAATCATTTTTTCAAAATTATGCATCAAAGAATATTGATATTTGTGGTAAAATATTCATTAGATGAAGTATTTGTGCAGGTAGTGCAGAGATTCTTGTTAAGAGATGCGAGAAGTTAGATTTAAGAGTTAAAAAATAAAGATAAATTGAAAAAGTATTGAAGAGATGTGATTAAACAAGATATAAGGTGCGAAAAGCTGGATTTAGGGGTTTCAGATGCACTTGTTAGGAGGTGCGAGATATGAATTTAAGAATCACACGAAAAGATAGAAATAGATCGAAAAAAATTGGATAAAGATAATTAGGCAGGATATGACACAGTTTCATATCACCAAAGACATGACTATATTAAAGTAGAAAGCTAGTTGGCTAGTGGTTGGATAGTTGATATCTCGCCTTGTAATATAATAAATTAGTACAATTAATCACATCATGTTGTTAAATTTAGGATACAGTTTATTTTTCAAATATTTATCCACAAAATAACTATCCCCTATAATTTTACAATTTATGAACCTAAAAGATACAAAATTTTGTATCCGTGGCACAATGAAATTTTTCTCGTTTCAACATACATAAATACTCCACGGCATTCTTATTATGATACAAAGTAAAAGGTAAAGTAATACACAAATCCGTGTATGTTGTTATTGTTAGTCAATACACAAATCATTAATTCACAGAAACTTAAAGACGGGTGTAGCAGATCATGTTTTCATTGCCACTACTAGATGACACTAAGAACTCGTTTGAAAAGCCATCATGTAATTGTAATTTGATTTAATTGGACGTAATTCTCATGGCATCAGAATCAATCCCATTTGCCACAAATAAATGGAAAAGGTAGGCTACATGTTTCAAAAGAGAGCTCATATTGTTTCCTCATCTCCAAAAATTTCTCAACAATAGGAATCAACTTACAGCACCAAAATAGTTTTGTCTAATGTTAAAACTTGAAAACAGAACAGGCCACTAACACCACCAAAGAACTGGTGGTAATATAGAAGTAACAATTAACTCTCATTGTTGTCCAATTTCAGCTTTTTTCTTCTGCCAGAGCCTATCAAGCGCACTATCAGCATCCCCCTGCAGTAAGTGTTCTCATGTCAATCCAAGTAGCACACTGATGAATGTCAAGACCAAATGGGATAAAACACTAAAAACAAGATCCTACATATACTATTCCAGCGAAAACATAAACTAAGATGAATGCCACACCAACCAATATAAGCAGTTAATATTTGCTACTAAAGTAACACACAAACTAGTTATCAATGGCTCGGCTCAAGTTACAGTTTAGATTTGTCCAAAAACAGAATTGAAAACAAAACAGCCTTCCCTTGAGAAGGCGATACATAACATGGACTGCAACAAGGAACTCAGACATCAGAGCAATGATGCATCGGCGTAGAAGGTACTCACCGTCTCAGGCTAGTGAGAATATGTCATGTTTTTTAACAAGTCGATGAGGCAGAATCAACAGTTCATTCTTAGAAAACCAAGTAATTTGAAAGACAGAAAACGAACTGTTTGATGGCTCAGAACAATCCGAAGGTAAAATTCCTATAAAATGATATTCAGAAGTAATAATCAAGATTACCTGGGCACGAATGAATCCACAAAGAGCATATGTGGTGAACTGGCCAGTGTATCGGCCAGACTCATCCAAATGACCAATATTGAGCTGCACAGATGCATGATCCTTGGAAGTGATCAACCTGTTAGTGGCAGAGCTGCATTCACACAACACATTAATTATCTAGGATAACCGGATATAAATCTCCATCATATAGATGAACAGAGGCAGCTGAATCCAATTCAATGTGTTAAGAAGTAAGAAATACATACCATTTCCTGGGAATGTAAAGGTCCATGTTTTGTCCCTCCTCGTTCTGCATCTTGGAATTTGCTTTAAGCGAATAGACTTTAGATGTGGGAAGCTCCTGAGTTTAAGAGGGGAAGCAATTAAAGTGCAAGTCACTAACAAAACAAAGTCCGAGTTTAAGAGGGTAAGCAAATTAAAGTGCATGTCACTAACAAAACAAAGTCCTTGTTTGATGTGTTTCAAGCCTACGTTGGGCCATTCACATTCCACAATAGATTGTAATATAGAAGTACTCCAACAATTGTAAAGGCATCCACAAAAGTAAAAGTAATTGAACTTCCCAGTGGTGTGTGAACAAAGATTCTCCTCAACATTATGAATCATACTATTTTTTTCACTAAGAAGACGACTGACAACAGGGCATTATTGACGTGCTGAAAAATTAAAGTTAAAAACCCTACTCAAGTCATTCTCTACACTGCAAAGCATTCTACTATTTTTAAAACCATAGTATTTGATCTAACTTAAACACACCTTGACTAGTTCCACGAGGCACCAGTTAACTCCCGCCAGCACAAATAACAAATAAATGCTTAGAAAGATGTGAAGAAATCACTTAGTATTTTTATATTCCATGGAGCTTTGAACCTGATACCTCATGGATATCAACAACACTGGCCACTACAAAGTGTATTACCACTTTCATAACTGCAGTGCTTGATCCAACGTGTACACAACTCAAACTAATTTTACATAGTACCAGTTATCTCCAACTCTGTCTGCCAAAACTTGGACAGAAGGAAAGAAATTACGGAGTATTTTTTATTACGTTAAGTTTTGAACCTCAGACCTCATGGATCTCAACCACGACACTGAACACTAGGCCATAAAGCTTACTACTACTTCTATAACTGCAGTATTTTATCCAACCTACACACACTCTCAACTAAGTCCACGGAGTAACAGTTAAATCCAACTCTGGGAAGAAATCACTTACTGTTTTTTACTCCACTACGTTTTGAACCTGCGATCTACACATTTGGAACAAAATAAAAATATCTTCATTTTGAAATTCCATTGGACTAGACTGGAGTAATGTATTATAGGAATCATCCTCTTTCAATCAAAGAGCTATTGCAACGATTCCCATGTTTGTAGTTCGAAAGGAAGAGGATCCCAGGACTAGTACACTGATCAATAACTGTTCCAAATCATACTACTCTAACACAGTCAAAAAAGTTGAAGAACCATAACCCGTGAGGTACATAACCTTTATGATGCTAAATCAATAGATTATACAACGGAATACAGATCTCAACTAGTACACTAACCACTAGGTCACATCATTAAGTATTCCAAATCATACTACTCTTAACACAGTCAAAAAAGTTGAAGCACCATAACCGCTGAGGTACATCAAGCTTTACGATGCTGAATCAATTAGATTATACAAAGAAATACAGATTTCAATTCCGTCACATAGTTTGTTTGTTTGTTTGCTGATTTACATGAAAATGAAGCGCACAAAATCTATACAAAAAATTGACTGAAACAACAACGAACACGATTGCACTACAAAATTGCTAATGAAAATAACAGGAGGATTTGGAGAGAAGAAAATTGTACCTGTGGAAGGCAGACAGAGACGAAAGCAGCAAAGGAGATGAGAAGAGAACAGAAGGCTGCTTAAAGAGTTACAGCTAAAACCCTAGATCAGCATGGATTGACTTAAATAACCCTAATTGATTTGCGTAATTACATAAACGGGTCCTTGACCCGTCCGGCCCGGGTCAGTTGGGACAAATGACAGAGCTTTTAAAAACGGGTCAAATTTTAGTAGGAAAAACTACTTTTAAAAACATGAATTTAATTGTGAAATTATTTATTATTTATTCATTTGTTTTACTCTACCTTGTTTGTTCACTCATGATGTCAATATATAAAACAGACTTATTTGATGTAGGAATAGGATAATAAGTTTCACAACATGGAGTAGAAGCAAACCATTCAAAAGTAAATATTAATGGTTCATATTATTCTTTTAATTTATTTTTTTTACTAATAAAAAAATATCTCCGACTCTTTTCCAAAAGACTGAGTATATTAAGAAATAGGTAAAGAGTCGTTATTATGTGATACTCTAATAATATGTGATAACATTATGATATCGTGTAGAACTAGATTTTATTATTTATAATACTCTATGTATTTTAATGTCGTATCAACATCATATAACATTACCCAATGCCTCAAAAGCTCTCGCTCATTGCAAAGTAAGGAAGGATCGAACCCCTATGTGTAAAAACATAACACAATTATTTTTGGATGACCCAAGATGAGCATCGAAAGCTGCATTGACTAACTGCTACTTCACAATTGAAAGAAGCGTAAATAGTTTAAAGAGTCATTTTGCATCATATAAAATTTATTTTTTAAAAAAATAAAAAATAATTAATCACAATCTTATTTATTAAATTCACAAACTCTTATGATATTCAAAAATTTTTCCTCCTTAATATCAATCTACCCTCCCCAGACCCCACTTGTGGGATATTACTGGGTATGTTGTTGTTGTTGTTTGTAATATCAGAGTAAAAACATAAAATATGAAAATAAAATAACAAACATTTATAAATTTATTATTGTTTAGATTATAGACATTATTTTCCTTAATTTATAAACATCATTGTCTCATATATTTCTTTTGTCCATCTTTAGTTGTTAGTGAATTTTCAAAAAACAATAACTAAAATAAATTTTATCATGATGAATAAGCTGATCTATAATTTTTAATAAACCTGCAAAATGAGTTTGAATGAATAATTAATTTTAGTTCTAGGAATAAAATTTAAAAACATATAACTTATCAATTGTGTGGAACTATTGATTTTTGAAATAATCACAAATTTTTTACGAATAAAATCAAATCTTATATCATAATATTTACATGAACTTCCTCTCCGAAAAATCTTCAGAAAACCTAATTGATGTAAAATTTATGTTTCATCTTCCATCTTTTTTTCCTTGATTCTTCTTTATCAAGACGTGTAAATCCTGTTCATAAATTGAACAAAAATATGCAAATAACTTTTACTTATCTCTGTCATTCTACAAGTAACATCCACTAATTCAAAACTTAATTTGAAAGCCAAAGACGGAGGAAATATACTTTGGGGGCAATCCATTTTTTCCAGCTATCAAAGTCTCATGCATCTTACGGTAGGTGTCAATTGGTTTTCGATCCATAATCCGATAATCATGAAGTAAATTCAACTGGAACACAGAAATATACAGAAAATACGAACGTGCCATTGAAGAAGAGAACAATTATCATCATGAACACACAACACAACACCAGATTTTTCCTTTTTACAGAGCCATAGCCATAACTTCAAAAAGTTATGGATGATTAACTAAGTAGAACCTGAAATCCTTAGAAATCTATACAAATCAAACACTCTTAATTAACTCACTTATGATTTTTACCTCTAAGTTTAACACCAAGCACTTTCTCCATTTTCCCCAACACAAGTTGATTAGGCACCGCCTTACCATTCTCATACTCCGTAACAACCTGTGTTCGTTCATTTATCTTCTTCGCCAAATCAGCTTGACTCATCTTCTTCTCAATCCTCGCTTTTTGTATCGCTTGTCTCACATCCACCGGTACTTTCTCAAGCGCCGCCGGTTCCGCCGCCTCATCTAGCTTCCTAGCATTAACAGCCGTCGTCGGTTTTTTATTCAAACCGGCGTCGAATTTCTTCACTGTTTGAACCTGAGCTCCGGTTCGCAATGCCTGGTTCACAGCTTTCGGGTCTCTCAGGTCTTGTGCCTTCGCCTTCGGCTTCTGGAGCACGATCGGATCCCACTCTTGCTTGAAACCACCAGTTGGTCGCATCGGCATCTTCGATCAACTATTTTTGTTGGTTGAAACTGAAAAATGATCTATGGACTGGGGAGGAGAAGGGGAAGAGGAAGGTTTATATAGTAGAGCGGAAATCTGGAAGGTTCTGGTGAAATGTGGATAAACGAAGGGCGTCTGGAAGGTTCTATTTAGCGGGGAGTCAACTTGAACTTGCCCTCCAAGGATAATATACCAAGTTTTTTTCTTATATCTTGAGTCCAAACAAGATATTGTTAATAAAATGGATAAAATTATCGTTGTGTGATTAAGAGATTATTGATTTAAGATTTAAAAATATTTTTTAATAGAAGTATGAGATAAAAATACGTATAATAGATTTTTAAGATCAAAAGTTTCTATGAAACTTATCCATAGCAAGAGTTTTAATTTATTGCCCTTGTTCTTTTTAAAAAAATTAATTTTTTTATTATTAACAATAACAATAATATTGTTCTAGTGTCTCAAAGGCTTCCGCTCATTGTAAGGTAAGGGGGGGCGAATAAATGTAGCTTGACCCCTATATTTAAAAATATAGAACGACTGTTTCAGAATGATTATGATAAGCGTCGAAAGTTGTATTGACTAATTAATACTTTACAATTAAAAGAAGCACAGATAGTTTAAAGAGTCATTTTGTTTTATTCCATCATACCCTAAAGCTAAAAAATAGTAAATATTTAGCTCTATCCAAAATTAACATAAAAGTGAAATCGCTTAATTTTTTCAATATCAACATGAATGGTACGTTATATTGAACTTATTCATCTCTTCTCTTTTTTCATCAATTCTTCAATCATGAACTTAGATCTTTCACCAATCAAATCATTTATCTATTCAACAATAAGGAATGAACTTTTTTTTTAATCACAATATGCACAAAATTAAAATCTTATTTTGAAATCCGAAATTATTTTTTAAAAAAACGATAAATTATGATTATATAGCACTTCCTTATGCTAGATTGAGTTTTCATTATTTATACTATTCAAATTTTATTTTACTTTCATCGTAATTTTCATATAGAAGATTTGAAAAAAGAAATTTATAATTCCTGAATAAAAAAAAAAGAAAAGAAATTTGAAAATAAACAATAAAAAATTCTCTCTTCGAATGTTTGAACAATAAAGAATATTAAAGTTCATTCATAGACTCCAATAGAGGTATATGATGAATAATAGGACTATATTTGAAATATTATTTAATAAAAAATACATGTAAGTAGAGAAATGACTGTATAACTTTAATTTTAAGTAATTTAATTGTTTAATATTTTTCATATCTTATTCGTGTTCGACGACCTTTACTGAAGCAGCACAATTATAATTTTAATTTTTTAAATTTCTTGTGTTATTAATATTCAGATATGAATCATAAGCATAAGGATAAATTGATTCAGAAAGGCAAAAGAATCTCAAATAAGGTTTTAAAAAAATTGTTTTGTCTTGTGTCTCTAAAAAAAAAATTATTTATTGCGTCTAATAAGAAGTTTGTCATCTGAAAGAATAAGTAGATCTTTCCTTGCATGCAGATCTTGAAGTTATGAATCTTTTGATGATCAATAGTTATTTTATGCGCCTTTTATTAGTGTCAATTCTGCTAAACAATAGCTAAATATAGAGAGCATTCTAGAAGTCGTATTATTGGTCAATGATCACTTGGTCTTGAAAGCAGTTGAGATGGTCGATATCACTTGATTCTAAAAGCAGTTGAAATGCCTTTTTTGAGAAAAATTTGCGCAACAAGAGATTCTGAGTTTGAGATATTATAACTAAATTTCATTAATAAATCTACCAAATAAAGTTTGTTGCAGTTAAATATTGAAAAAGCTTAGTCATTTTGCACTTGACTATGCGAAATAATTTATTTTTAAATTTGTTGTTAATGTAATTTTATCCTTTGATGACTTGCTTCCTGATCTTTCATGTAGTACCATGTTTTCATCACAAAAGAAAGATGGGTAAGACTATTGATTGCTTTAATGCTAGCTCAAATTAGACAAGCATGACTAATTCAGATTCGTGCTACGTAAGATTCATTCGAGCGAACCGCTCTTTATCAAGAATTGCACTATATACTAAGGATTTTTCCATATACAGGCTCAATTTTTGGTGCCCTTCAGTGGTATTTGACTAATACGAATTCTCTCTGTGTAGGATTTATTCTCGCGCCATGTAGGATTCATTTGAGGGTGCACTCCCTACCAAGAATTGCGCTTCCTACCAAGGATTTTTCATACACACGCTCGATTTGGTGTCCTTTATTGGAGCTCAACTAATTTGAATTTGCGCCGTGTATGATTCATTCGAGGCAAGCGTTCTCTACCAAAAATTGCGCTTCCTACCAAGGATTTTTTCAATACACATGCTCGATCTGGTGCCCTTCAGTGGAGCTCAACTAATCTGAATTCGCACCGTGTAGAATCCATTAGAGGGAAGTGCTCTCTACCAAGAATTGTGCTCCATACCAAAGATTTTTTCATATATTGGCCCAATTTGATGCTCTTCATTGGAGCTCAACTAATCTAGATTTGCGCTGTGTAGGATCTAATCGAGGGAAGTGCTCTCTACCAAAAGGCTCAATCTGATGCCTTGCTCAACTAATCCAGATTCACGTCGTGTAGGATCTATTCAAGGGAAGCGCTCTCTATCAAGAATTATGCTCCCTATTAAGAATTTTTTCATACACAGACTTGAACTCAGGATCTCTTATTAAAAAAGAAATAGTCTAATTTACTGCACCATATTTTTTAGCGGTATAACCAAGCAAATTAGTCCAACTTTATGATGACCAAAACATGGAATAAAGCTATAATTTTGGGATAAAAAACATCACTTTTTTCCAACTAAGACTTAACTGTCCTCCAAAATCCAAAGACTGTACTATTTATAGTCTATTGAGTTGTACTTTTTATCAATCTTCGCCGGCCCATTTGAACAAAAAACGCACCAATTTATATTTCCCGGCCCATTCGGGCCCCCGGTTCGAACATTTTCCTTTGGCGTTTCTCTCCATTTCACGTCGGAATCAAAATTCCGATCGGTTCACCGCCGGCGATCTGTTCCTTCTATCCTCATCTGAATTGTGGCAATGAAACTGGTATATAGCTTTCGAGGAACCCATTCCCCAATTAATTGACTGAAAAAGGCGCATTTTAGGGGGTGGGCGGCGGAGGAAGAGGAAAAGGGATAATTCGGGCAGAAATGTCTAGGCAAATCGCAAATGCTGCTTTTCACAAATCCAAAACGCTTGATAACAAATATGTAAATTCACTTTACCTACATAATTGATGTTTTATATACATAGATTTTTGATTCTTTTTTGTATGTATACTTGGTTAAAGGAATCCGTTTCAAAGAATTAGGTTTTTCTCTGCTGTACATTTTTTTTTCGAGAAGTAAAGTTTCATTGCGTTTTGTAGTTAAGTAAGTGAGAATTTTGGTTGGGAAATGTTTTAGTGGGTAAAAATTTTGTTGCTTTTTGTTTTGAGAGTGTCAGGGTTTTAGAATTTTTGTGCTGAGCTAATCAAAATTTGTGAAGGTTTAAACAAAGTAGAATGAGTGAATGTATGTCCAAGTCAGTGCAATTTCTGATATTGTATGTGTTAGTTGTTTGAGTTCAAAGGAAAATTTTGCTGCTGTTTTTGGGATTGAGGCATAGCTGATGGATTGATTGATTGATTGATAATTGTCTTTGTGGATTGTAGATGCTTGGAGATGAGATTGGGAAGGGAGCTTATGGTCGAGTCTATAAAGGTCTGGATTTGGAAAATGGAGACTTTGTTGCAATTAAGCAAGTCTCATTGGAGAATATTGCCCAGGAGGATCTCAATGTCATTATGGTATATTCACTTCTTGGCTAATTGTCTGCGAAAAAGAAAAAAAAAGTAGAAGTCCTGATTTTTTCAACTGTGTGTCTATACAAGTACATTTTGTCTGAGAATATGCTGTATGCATATAGATACGAAAAATTTGCTCAGCTATCTTGATAGCCCAGAATTTGCAACTTTATATCCTCTGGTATGGAGTTAGAATTACTGCCAGTTGTATAAACAATTGTAATCAGGGGACTTTTAGTACTATAATTATTTTTTTGGGGCTTCTATGTGCACGCGTGCACCCATAGTCTGCGAATTGTAATTCTATATCCACTCATCTCGAAGAAGCTTATATCATGTGTGTGTGATACTGGATAAAATAATCACCAACAAAAGCAATAGTTACTTGGATGTCGATTCAGAGTAAAAGTTTGAACCATGATATAGACTTAGTCATCTTGGACAATAGGTCAGTCCATCGTCTGTTGGTTGATGTTTGGATGAGTTACTTGTTCCTCTCAGAACAATGACTTGGTTAGTGTTGAGCTTTCTTTTCCTTACTGACATTACTCCAGCTCTGTAGGATGTTCTGTTGAATTAGCAACTTGGTTGTGATGATTTGTCATGCTACCAATTGCCCCATCTGGTTTCTTACCATGATTCCTGTTGACCCTTTAAAGTTTCCCGTAGTTGTGTCAACAGTTGCTGTTGCCGATTTCCCAATTTGTATTCAGTTGGCATGATTCACTTCTCCCTCAGGATATTGGTTATGCCCACTTGCTTTGTTAATGCTCTCACTTCCTGAAACAGATCCCTCAACTCTTCTTTATGTTGGAATCACCCATAGTGGTTGTCAGTGAAACCAAGCTGTTGTGTCTCCTGGTTAGGGGTCGAGTCACAGGGATATGTTATTCTTCAACCTTGTTGTTCCTGTTTTTTACTCTTGAAGGACCTGTGAGGAATGCTAGTGTTACTCTTATTACTTTTTAATAAATATTAGCTAAATAGATAAATTATTTAAATATTTGTTATGGATGAGGCTGCGTACATCCGACCCCCCCTTACCCCGCAATGGGCGGGAGCCTTTGAGGCAATGGGGTAATATTGTTGATTTGTTATGGATGATTCTGATTAAGCTTTCAATTTATTAATCAAATGTAAAAGATAAAATTACAAAGTACATTAGATATTTAATCATCAATATAAATATAGTTAAGCCAATGGTAGAATTCCTCGGGACTCCCCTAAACTTGGCACATTTAATTTATTGCATACTCTAACTTTACTTAGCTTAATTTCCTACCTGAGCTTGGCATTTCGATGGCCTCTGTCTTCTAGTCAATCTCATCTGAGGTGGGTGACACGTGTGCTAACACATGAATTTTTTGTCCGCATGGCATTTTTTTCCAATAAAATAACTTCTTAACTTTTTGCATCTTCTTTTATCAGGCCAAATTTATTAAAAGCTTGGCTGAAACTCCACTTTTTAAGCTACTTTTAAAAATCTAGCTAAAAGTAATAGAGTTTCAGCACTCTTTTCTGTTTTCTCCAGATTTGGCCGGAAAAAGCATAACAACATCATACTCAATATAGTCTCACTAAGTGGGGTCTAGGTAGGGTAGAGTATACTCAAACCTTACCTCTACCTCAGAGGCTCAGAGGTGAAGAGACTATTTCTAATAGACCCTCAGCTCAAGAAGATTATGTCCGAAGCAAGAAATTATTGCTCCCATCTATCTTAAGTAGAATAATTTGTGAGCAAGGTCTAAATCCAAGAGTACCTAGTTGACCAAGTTTTTTACTTCAACTAGTCAGAGAGAGCTCTTACTAACTTCCTACATATGATAAGCAGGAGAAGGAAAGAAGGGAAAATTAAATGAAAACAGCAGAAATCCATGCACACCAAGAGTTCAATTAGGGTGTCACCATACCCCAATGTAGAAAGGCAGCACATCCATGGTAAAGAGGACACAAAATCTAAGTGAAGAGTTGCTGGAAGTATTGAGCATTAGAATGTGTCTCATGTCATTGCTACCTAAATATATGGGTGATTGTAATGGATAAAAGTACAAGTCACTACGTTGTCTACAAGGACTCCTTTCAAAATCAGCATAAATCTAGTAGGGCAAAGATCTTCCATTTACACTTTACTGTGGTTTGAGCCGTTGAGATTGTAAATATTGGAAAAGGATCAGTGATGAGACTTCTCTAATGGGATCCGGACTAAACATATTTCATAGCATCAAAAGAATCCTGGACACAAATTGTTTGTCTTTAGAGTGGATGACCAGCAATACATTCATAAAACCAATATATATGAAAGCTAGGACTTGCTATCTTTTAGGATACCCCATGAGGTTTAGTCGTTCAGGGTTTATGTATAGCATTTACCATTTGGAGTACTTGTGCTTAAGTTGTCGCACTTGACTAGATACTAACCTGATGTAGCTTTTTATCATCTTTAGCTTTGAACTTTGTGACTTTCATTTGATTAGTCTTTCGAATTAGATTTATGCCTACTTTGTTACACTGATTTACTCAAATTTGAAAAAATAATTTTCGTTGTATCTATTAAAGAAATAAAATTAAATACACAATTAAAACTCCATTTTTTGTTCTACTAAAATAATGAGCTCCAACCAACTTTATCATTTATTCTATTTGGAAAGAAATACCGTCGAAAAAATAGTCATTGCAGCACTTAAAGGTGTGGCTTATTGATCAATGATGTGGGTTGAGCACAATGAGGTCTCAGGTTCAATTCTTACCTGAGCCACAAACATTGGATGAATTTTTCCCATATGTTCTAGCAGATGTGGACAGAATTACCTGATACCTATTACTGGTGGGAGGTGGTAAATATTCTATGGAATTAGTCAAGGTGCGCAAAAGCTGACCCATACATCATAATTATAAAAAAGCAAAAAATTAAAATAGTCATTGCATCTAAAGAAGCATGAAAAGAAATATGTTGTTGGACCACCAATTTTTTGGCTAAAAATGATAGAGTTCTAGTTAAGGTCAGCAGTGGGGGAGTTAGGATTTTCACCAAGGAGGTTCAAAATCAGCAGAAGTGGACAAACGAACTAGTGGAAGGAGGTTCAACATCGACTGTATATACATAAGAAATTATTTTAACCACTTATAAATAGTATAGTTAAATTATTTTAACCACATATAAATAGTATAGTTTTTCATCTAAGGGGGTTCGGATGAACCCCCTTAAGATAATGTAGCTCCACCTCTATTAAGAGGGGTGTTTGAATTGGCTTTTTGTAAGTGGCTAAGTTAAAAGTCAAAAGCCATAAGTTGGTAACCCCGAACTTTTGGCTTTTGACCTTTTTTTGGGGGTACTTTTTCAGTTTTAAAAAAAGTGCTTAAAAACACTTTTTGTGTTAGGCAAACACTTTCAAAACTTAAAAAATGCGTAAAAGTAAAAAACCACTAAAACTATGCTAATCGAAACACCCACTAAGTTCTTTTCCTTTTATAGATATGGTCTAAAAGAAGAAATGTGCAATTGAAATTAATAGTCATTGCATCTAAAGAAGAAATAAAAAATACAATGTTGGGATGAATATGCAATGTATATATCGAGAAGAAACAAGAAGAAATACCAATTTGGATCAAATAAATATCATATATCGGATGACAATTGATGATTGTAAAATTACCCATTTAGAAGCTTATTTGTCAACTTCTCACTTCTACATCAATAAGAGTATGCCTTTATGCTCTTTTGCCATGTCAGCATCTAGGAGGTCCGGTCAAGTTTTTTTCTTTGGGGGTGGCGGGTATTAAGTATAAAAAATAGTTCAAGTTTGCACGGAATAAAATGTCTCAACTGTAAGGGGTATCTTAATTTTTGGGATGAAATGCATTGTATATATAGGGAAGAAGCAAGAAGAATTATCAATTTGGAACAAATAAATATTGTATATGACTGCATGACAATTAATGACTGAAAAATTTACTATTTAGAAGCTTATTTGTCAACTTCTCACTATCACACCCATAAGAAAGTGTATTTATGCTCTTTGCCACATCAACGTCTTGGAGGGTCAAGGCTATCAAACTGTCTAAGTTTCTTTTTTCTTTGGGTGGGTGGGGTGGGTGAGGATATAAAATAGTTCAGGTTTGCACGAAGTAAAATGTGTCAATTTTAAGGGTATCTTAATTTTTGGTAAATATAGTTTGCGAAATAAATGGATTAAATTGACAGGGATAGTATGGTAAGTATAGATTTTCATGAGGATATTTTTTCTTGTAAAAATTAATTTTCTACTGTGTTTTTTAACTTTTAAGAAGAAATTATAAAACTATGCTTCATCTTTGTATTAGAAGAACTGGTTTTGCTATAATGCTTCTACTTGGTATGGCTTATTCTTGTGTGATGATTGGCCAATTTCCTTTCCCCCTCTAAAATAAGTGTTTTCTTTTTTTTTTAAATAAGTACTTCAAAATTTTCAAAAATGGCTAATAAGCTTTTAAAACTTTGTAATTTTGATAGAAATACTGAATGCAAAAGCTAAGATAATGGATTAGAATTAAACGCATCTATCACGGTGAAATATATAGAAAAATATAATACAACAACAACATATTCAGTGGAACCCCACAAGTGGAGTCCGGGGAAGGTAGAATGTATGCAGAACTTGTCAATATAGAATTTCCTACTAGAAATAAAATTAATAATATAATGAAAACACTTGCCTAATTTGTGTTGGTCTTCGTTATTCCTAGCCATATATCCCCAGTATATGTTCCCACCAATCATCCTTAATATTTGGTTGTGATAAACTAATGTATGATAATTACTGCTAGGTGCATTATATCATATTATCCTTTGATATATTATATTATGTTCTTGACTTAATGTGACTTGCGAGTTGTGACTTACGTGTTGTTCTTTTCTTTTGATGATGCTATACTTGGTTGGATGCATTAACGTCACAGCAAGAGATTGATTTGCTCAAGGTAAAGATCTCTTTCCTTGTTCATCCTGATCATGGGATCCCCAAACCCCCAAAGGAAGAGAAAGAAAAAAACAAAAAGAAAGTAGGATGTACTTGAAAGCATAATTTTCGGTAAGGACATGTGATCTTGTTTTCATTTTGCTCTCCAGAATTTGAACCACAAAAACATTGTGAAGTATCTCGGATCCTTAAAGACAAAGACTCATCTTTTCATAATTCTCGAGTGAGTGAGCTTGAAATTTATCTTCAGTTTTATTTTTACTTTATTTCTGAAGGAAACTAACTAGCTGAAATTTTGATACTTGTTTAAAGGTATGTAGAGAATGGTTCACTTGCCAACATTGTGAAGCCAAATAAATTTGGGCCTTTTCCAGAATCTTTGGTTGCTGTTTACATCTCTCAGGTCTCAGATTGAATTTTGCCAAATTAGGTATCACAGAGTTAGATGTTGAAGTTCCAGTTTTTGATGGCTCTCTTCTGTTGTAGGTACTGGAAGGATTGGTTTATCTACATGAGCAAGGTGTAATTCATAGGGATATCAAGGGTGCGAATATATTGACAACTAAAGAGGTTTTTAATTGCACTCTTTTTTCTTTTCTGATTTTGCTACATTCATGCAGGGAAGTTACTACCCTCTTCGTTCCCTTTTTTGTGGCACTATTCCTATTTGGATAGTCAAAGAAATGACTCTTTGAACACAATTTTCTAAATAATATTTTTAATTATTAACTCAAAGAACCTATAGCTAAATTCACACTGAAAATTAAGAAGCTTGGCCCTTGTATTCTGATCTCTACTGGCTGCTACATAAAATCAGCAGATGGAGTAATTAGTTATTTTCTCATTGTGTTATGTCTGATTTCTTTCGTGTCTTGTTTGGGAAAAGAAATTTTATAAGTGGTATAACTGCATAGCTATTTGCTTGCATTTGCTGTCTCACTGTTACTATCAATTCTCATTTGGATTATATATCTAGCTCATGTAAATTTTTCCCTACCTGTTTGTTAGCCTTTCTGAAAGTTTAGATACTGCAAAAAGTATATTTCATTCATAGTTTTGTACAATATTTATAAGAGAACAAGTAACAACATCATCTAAACTAATCAATCCCTAATTCTTAGTAGATCCTTGAATCAAGGGATGTTATCTAAACTTATTTCCTATAATAACATATTCTATATCATATTTACTGTAGCCATATTTATAGTAGTAGATTACAATCAAATCTGCCAGCTTATTTGTGGAGAAGATTATAGTCATATCTGTCAGCTCTTTGATGGAGCAGATTATGGCCAAATCTGCCAACTCATTTGACACTTTCCTAACTAATTGTTCTTGATAATTTTTGTTTGCAGGGTTTGGTGAAGCTTGCTGATTTTGGTGTTGCAACAAAATTAACGGAGGCAGATGTTAATACTCATTCAGTTGTTGGAACACCATACTGGATGGCACCCGAGGTACACCGAACTTATTTCAGTAGTGTCTATATTTGGTTTGACGTTTTGTTTCTTCCTGTTTCCTGTTATTCACTTCTGAATGGAAGGTAACCTCTTTTTGGTTAGTTATCCATTAGCTGTTGCTTAACTGAGATTTCTGTATTTCACTACAAGTGGATGCCCGTGCTGTGTGCGGGCCCAACATGTTAGGTATTTAATTTAATTATGATGTTTGCAATAAGTAGTGCCTCATATAAGAAAAAAATACATTACTAAGCTGCATTAGTACTCTATATTTTTGGTGTAAAGAAGAGGACATAGATGAAGGGTATATATTTCAAAGCCTTATCCAAGATCCTTGGGTGATGCCTGATCATACTGCAGATCTACTAAGCTGTTGGATTTGCAAAAAAGTAAAAGAAAACTGCATTAGTACTCTATAATTTTGTTGTAAAGAAGAGGACGTAGATGAAGTAGATCAGTTAGTAGATTATGTAGGCTTTTTGTAATTATGACTACTTGTTATTTTTTGTTTGGTTGCCAGCATACCCTCATTGCTGATGAATACAACTTTACCATTCTCAAAAAAAAAGAAGGAGAAGAATAAAAGAGCTCACCAGAAAGAAACTTGAACTCTTGAAGAAAAGAATTGCAAAGCAGTGAAGCAGGAAGAATTGGTTCAAGTTCATGGAAAAAGGAGGAAAGCAATAGATGTGCAACAAAAATCATAGATCACACACATGTTAAGAAAATGAGAAGAATGAATCACTCTAGTTCATAGATCACACACATGTTAAGAAAATGAGAAGAATGAATCACTTTAGTCCATAGATGACACACATGTTAAGACAATGAGAAGAATGAATCACTTTAGTCCATCAGGCCTGCTCCTCTTTAGTAAATCTCCAAAGCCATTTCATCATTAGGCTTCTGTTCTGTTTTCTCAAGGTTCTGATGCCTAATCCACCTTCTAAAAATGTCAAATCAAATAAAATTTTGGGATTTGTTGAAATATGAGTTTCTTCCTCTAGAAAAGAACGCTAAACTATTCAAAGAGCAAAGAGTTTGAATGGACAGTTCACTTGCCAGAAAAGGGAACAAATGAGACTTGGTGAAATATTCTGCTAGTTATATTATTGGTAGCAGAAACTTGAACCTAGAAGATCTACCTTTAATGCTATCTAGTGTTTCAGGTGATTGAAATGTCAGGAGTATGTGCTGCATCTGACATCTGGAGTGTTGGCTGTACAGTTATAGAATTGCTTACTTGTGTACCTCCGTACTATGATCTTCAGCCCATGCCTGCTCTCTTTCGGATTGTGCAGG
Source organism: Solanum ossicruentum (assembly GCA_025774065.1). NCBI lineage: Eukaryota > Viridiplantae > Streptophyta > Magnoliopsida > Solanales > Solanaceae > Solanum > Solanum ossicruentum. The sequence goes on from JAOTQR010000007.1 coordinate 11,873,885, forward strand.
TGAATTTTATTCAAGCTATATGTCTGTCTTTATGTATGAGGAAGATGGGGATAATATTTTGGGTTTTAGGTAGTGGTGATATTTCTTTTACTCTTGCTTGAATCAAATGCTAACTGAGTGGTTACGTGGCTATTTGATGATCTTCAACAATTTAATGGATCCTTGTCTGTTCCAGGATGATCATCCCCCAATTCCAGATAGCCTTTCTCCTGCTATCACTGATTTTCTCCGCCAGTGTTTTAAGAAGGTAAAGGGTATATTATTCCTGTATTGATTACGTCTTCTTACCTGATATTTTCTGCTTTATTAGATAAATGAGACAAAGGGAGAGTGCTGTGCATTTAGATTGGGTAGATACGAGAAGTTAGGTGACACGACCTAGTTGTTTACTCTTACATTTGTAATGCTCAAAGGATGATGACGTTTGATGGTGGATGTGGAACCCAACGGAACTACAAGTTCGCCTGCCTCTCTATCATTAACATATTTGAAGTAATGTAGTTCTATAATATTGTCACAATTTTGAGGTGGGCATGATGAATGGTGTGCGGCTTTTAGCAAATATAGTTGAAGTTGTAAATTAACGATGAGAATCTTGAACTGCATTCTATGAAATTAAATGTAGTTGGAAAAGTACTGTTTGATCGTGATCATATATAGAAATATCTCCCCCCACCCCCCCCACCCCCCCAAAAA
>JAOTQR010000007.1:11874680-11886841 GCA_025774065.1 Solanum ossicruentum
AAACCCCCCCCCCCCCCCCCCCCCCCCCCCCCCCAAAAAAAAAAAAAAGGTTGGAAATACATTCAAACATTTTGCTAAATGGAACTTGAAGCTTTTGATACCTTGAAGTTTGGTATTATCGTAAAATAATGCTTGTTCATGAGGTTCTATGCATATTTGATTATGTTGTTTGAATCTGGATGTCCGGTGATAGGTCTGTGAACAATGGTTCGAATGAGAACTAAGCAGTGTTTATGCCCTTTTATCACCACTTAATCTATGGCATCAAAGAGATCATAACTGTTCCATGTTCTTGGTTTTATGATTTTGTCTTTTCATGGGTCTATCTCTTGACTACTCCAATAGATTTTGATGAGTTTAGATTTAGCATGTTTCAGGATGCTAGACAAAGGCCTGATGCTAAGACACTACTTTCACATCCTTGGATACAAAACTCAAGGCGTGCTTTGCAGTCCTCACTCCGTCATAGTGGAACAATAAGGTAGATTTATTAATATATACTCCTAGTTACTTTTGTTTACCGAGAAAATCACGAGGGCAGTGCAAACAGTTCATAACTGAGAGGATAATGGGCCACCTGTCTACCCTTCATTTAAATATCAGTTCTTTGTCTGACAGGGTTTGAACCAATGATGGTCAATCCACACATCACAGGCTGTGTCACTAGACCAAAGCCCGGGGGGCTTGTAAATACACTCCTAGTCTTCATTTATCTAGTACTTTCCCTATAGGATCCCCTTAAATGGCTGTTCTATGACGGTATACTTTTTGATGTAAGCTATATTAAAGCTATATTTTTCTTGCATTTGTTATCTTCTAGAAATATAGAAGAAGATGGATCGTCTGTCACTGAGGCATCAAATGAAGATGACAAGGGTGCTGCTGGAAGATCTTCTGATGAAAAAGCAAAAGTACTTTTCTTTGGAGTTCCTTAATATGATGAAAATATCAATTAAGCAACATATTGATGGTCTCTAAATTCAGGAATCTGGCACAACTTTGGCATCACCTGAAGTCCCGGAGACTAGCAAGTCAGAAGAGGTTGATGGTTCAAGTAGTATTCGTTTGGATGGAAGAACTGATAAGATTGAAGATCAATTTACGTCAGATGAAGTTCCAACTTTAGCAATTCATGAGAAGTCTCCTATTCAAAACTTTGCTGATGGATTAGCTGTGAATAAGGAATCAGCGCTTCAAAGTTTAACAGACTTGGGTGAGCCTGATAAAGTTTTTGCAAATGGTGAGGTTGAATCTAGTGAATCCAGGGGTGGAAACATTGTAGTTAGGAAGGTTGAAGAAAAAGGACATGGCATCAATGCTTATTCTGCACCATCCAGTTCTGGACAAAAGAACCCAGATTATAGTCCTAGAAAGGTAAAGTGTATCTTACAATTCCCTATTTTGATTTTGTGCTCACTTGTGTTGTAAGGTTTTGCAAGAAACATCTCTAGGGCCCTAATGTTTATACTTGATATGTACTCTTTATGAGATGTACTTCTTTGCATATATTGGGTGCGTATCAATAAATTCCATTTGCAAGAAACATCTCTAGGTTTTGTGAGCATTTTTTTAGATTTTACCCAAACACTACAAAATTACTTGAAAACTATTCTGACTTAAAAGCACCTAAAATAAGCCAATCCAAATAGGCTCTTAAAAGCTATATAAAACAGTTTATGGTTCTATAAAATATATCCATAGTTACCTATAGAAAACTATACTCCATTTTGTTGTAAAACTATAATTAATTGTTAGCGGGTGAGGGAAACAAACACACTTTCTAGGTTATGTATCTTTACACGTATGTAATAAATATTATGCATCTTTTATCTAGAAACTATGTAGATGCATACTGTTTATTGCATACGTGCAAAAATACATAATCTAGAAACTATATTTGTTTCCTCACCTGCTAACTAACAATTAATTATAGTTATATACAAAATGATGGATGGTTTATTACATTTAACTATGGATATATCCTATAGAAACATAGAACGTTCAATATACTTTTATTCAGGAAAACAACTTTTTTCCTCTGATTTTGCGGTATTCACTTATTTTTGTTTCTATAATTCATCTATATCATGTACGTTCACTTTTGTTACTATTGGTAGGTTGGTTTTCTTCCTGAGATCATATTTGAACTATTTTGAATCTCTTTTTCTTTGTATAAAGTAAGATGTCCCATTCACAAAAGAGCATCATGTAGATGCATAGTTACAAGGAAAGGAAAAAGCATAAACAAAAGAACTAATGAATCCCTTTTCAGTGTCAATCTAAGACAAGGAGTTAACAAAATCCAACAACTGATTAATGCAATTCCAGTAGTCATATTGTTCCAGCAGAAAAGATAGACCAACCACTTTGTTTTGAGGGAGTGCTTTGGAGTTTAGATTCCATAGAAACACCTCCCATTCCTCTCATTCCATATTGAACTATTTTGAACCTCAACTCTGATTATGTTGCTTTTCTTCTTTACGTCTTTTCAACTGCATCAAATACTTAATGTTCTTTTGTCATTTATATAACTTGTTGCTATCTCATGTTATATCATTTTCAACTATTTCTTGCCTGGAGTTTTGTGAAAGCTCAAGGGCGGACCCACGTTAAGCGAAGGGAAGCAATACCGCTTCGTCGAATTGTTTTACTAAATATATATATCAATTATAAGCATAAAGTGATATATTGAACGAAATGACACTGATTGACAACATGTGCCTCTTGGTGTGTTGGTTCAAAGATTAATTTTGTTCTTTGAGGTTCAGACCTCAAGCTAAGCATATTTTTGCAAAATATAACATATAGCTTGACATTGGTTTATGTTATATGTTATATTTTGCAAAATATGCTTAGCTTGAGGTTCGAACCTCAAAGAACAAAACTAATCTTTGAACCAACGTACCAAGAGTCAAGTAGTGTCATTTCGTTCAATATATCACTTTATGCTTGCTACTGATATATATATTTAGTAAAAATTTTCGAGGAAGCGGTATCGCTTGACATCCCTTCCCTCAACGTGGGTCCGCCCTTGAGCTTTCACAAAATTCCAGGCAAGAAATAATTAGAAAGTGATACAACATGATATAGCAACAAGTTATACAAATGACATAAGAACAATGAGTATCGTTCGATGCAATAAAAAAGATGTAAAGGAGAGAAGAACTATGTTGCTCGGACTCTTCAAAAATGTCAACGGGTGTGTATAGGATTCTCCAAAAGCAGTGCATTTTTGGAGAATCCGGCACGGTTCGACATCAAAAGTAGAGTCCGCACTACTTAGTTAAAGAAACATAATCGGAGTTAAGATTCAAAATAATTCAATATGGAATGAGAGCAGTAGGAGGTGTTTTGATGGAATCTCAACTCCAAATCACTCTCTCAATACAAAGTGCTTAATCTACCCTTTTTGATGGACTAATATGACTACTGTAATTAACACTGCTCACTTGTTGGATTTTGTCAGCTCCCGTGTCTTAGATTGACTGACTGTCTAGCTTAAAACTAAACTAAACCAATTGGTCAAGGATATATCTTATAAAATGTGATATTTATGTTTTTATCCTTTTTTCTATAAATATTGACACCACTTACTGAAAATTCTGCGTACACAACTGTGAAGGGTGTGAAGACATCAGTAATTCCGCAAGGAAATGAACTGAGTAGATTCAGTGACCCCCCTGGTGATGCTTCGTTGGATGACCTGTTTCATCCATTGGAGAAGAACCTAGAGAATCGCGCTGCCGAAGTGTCTCTCTCTGCATCATCTTCACAAATCGCTCAAAATAATGCAATTGCCGAAACTGGAAAGAACGATTTGGCAACAAAGTTGAGGGCCACAATTGCTAAGAAACAAATGGAAAGTGAATCAGGACCACCAAATGGTGGCGATTTACTCAGCATCATGATGGGTGTGTTGAAGGAGGATGTAATAGACATGGATGGTTTAGTATGTCTGCGTATTTAATTTTTGCTTGATTTATGTATATATTTCTTATACCTCACCGTCTTTCTCCCCCATTTTCTTAATTCTTTCTTTTTTGGATGGTTTTTCAGGGCTTTGATGATAAACTACCGACAGAAAATCTGTTTCACCTTCAGGTATTACTAGATTATTAGACTAGTTTTCTTGACTTATTTTTGTACGATTTCTGGATCTTTGATTTTTTGAAATGGTAAGGTAAATTTTATAAATGATTTAGCACAGAGATTTGCTTTATTATCTGTACTATATCAGCAGGCCAACACCAAAAAACAAAATTCAGCGCCAGCTAGCCCCTTAGTGATTCTAAAAACTACAGCACTTCTCAGCCTCATCTACATATTCTAGTCCACACCAAAAGCCAAACAAAAATATACAATTAGACTTAATCTTGTGAATGGAGTTGGCACCATCTCCAAAGCATCTTCTGTTTCTCTTGTTCCATATAGTCCTCCATAATGCCATATGTAAGCAGGTATAGTATTTTCTACCTAAAAAAGCTTCCATTTCCTAGATCCCTTTCTGTACCGACCTCTCAAAAGGTCACCTGTTTGGCATTTCATATTCATAAAGAAATGCCACATTTGTGCAGTAATATGACAATGCAATTACAAATGGCAGATACTCTCTTTTTGACTTCCACAGAGAAAACATTTGTTACATAGAACAGTGCCCCTCTTTTGCAGATTCTCATGTGTGAACGAGCTTTATTACTCACTATCTATGTGAAGCAACCAACTTTGCTACAGTTTGCAAATTCTCAAAAAAAGCTGTAATAGTTTGCAACCCCATAAATGGGATATACATGACTTATATTCCAATTAATACAAAGTCTGGATATAGCTTGAATGATCACCGGAATTAAACTTAGATTTGTAGCTCTACCACCTCAGTATCACAGATCACCAGTGTGTCATAGCTGTTGTTCTGGACTTGTAATCTTTTAATCCAACCATTCTCGTATGCACAGATAACATTTTTCTAAGATCTCCATCATTAGAATGAAGGAAATGGAGAGATTGGATCTCCTGTTTCAAACCCCTTTTAGCTGTGATGAAACCCACAGGTGTACAGCTGACGAGAACTGAATATCTGACTCTGCTGATTTTGAAGATTATCCAGTTTACCGATTTCATCCCAAAAGGATGCCTTGACCTTTGTGTGCCTGTGGTGTCACTTTATAATACAATTTCAACTATGAGAATATATTTGTCAGGATCTTTCTCATTTCCTTCGGCTGGTGCTTGTTTGAGTGTTTAATTGATATGATACTAGAAATTAGTATATGGTTGTTTCGTTAATGAAAATTTTTGGTTACTTAGACAAGGAAATGGTAAGTTAGCGACTAATTACTATGCTGCCGTCGGCATAAAATAGAACCTTGCTTTGTATAGCTCTTCCATGTCGAGGGTAGTGAAATGGAAAATAGTCATGTCAAGGTTATAATATAGCTAACTGCTAAAGCAACTAATCCTGTACTTCTGTGTAAAATGAAATGGACTTGTGTAAATCTTATATAAAGATTGTTATGTTTAATTGGCATATACCTATTTTTAACACGGGGGAATGTCCTTCCTTTACTCTATTCCAATTGCTTCATTTTCCTTCTCAGTTTGGTCTCTTTCTTAGGATAATGATTGCATATAATGTTTTTTGGTCGCTAAAGTTTTAGGATTAACAAACCTGTACTAGGCACACTCTATATTGGAGCCAAAAGAATAATGCAGCCAATAGCCGATAGTAGGGATTTCTAGCTTGTACCAGAGAAGCATAAGATAATTCCACTGTATAATTCTGTTATCTCTTTTTTATATGCCTTTCGTATATGCTTTATTTGCGTTGATCTTAACAAAAAGTTCTATGTCCTTTAAGTGATACATGAATTTCTGGATAGAATATAAATGGAAGCCTGACTCATGGACATTTTGGAACTTATCATATGGGCAGGCTGTAGAATTCAGCAAGTTAGTGTCATCTTTAAGAACGGATGAATCAGAAGATGTTATTGTATCAGCTTGTCAGAAGTTAATTGCTTTCTTTCATCAACGGCCAGACCAGAAACTTGTTTTTGTCACCCAGCACGGTTTGCTTCCTCTGATGGAGTTACTTGAGGTTCCCAAAACTCGTGTATGTCTTTATCTTGTGATCACCTTGGTGCTTCACTCTCTATGCACATTCAACATCTGTAGTTGATTCTTTTCTGGTTAATTCGTGGACTAATATGCTTTCGATTTTCAGGTCATGTGTTCAGTGTTGCAGGTACTAAACTTGATTGTTCAAGATAACACAGATTCCCAAGAAAATGCTTGTCTCGTTGGCCTTGTAAGTGTTTCTTGCATTTTTCTTCTGATTGTACTTTGAATATTGGTAAGTAAATGTTCAGTAATTCCTAATTAATAGACTGCAAAATATAGTTTTATTGATACTGCAGCTAGACCTTCTTCTTGAACTTGTAAATTATGTTAAAGATAACATGTATTCCCACGGAAATGCTTGTCTTGTTGTCTTGTAGGTGTTACATTTAAACATCTGATTGTGCTCTGAGTATGATAAAATAAATGTTTAGTAATTGTGAAAAGTTAATCCTGTGAACAATAGTCTTCACGTTATTGGGACTAACCATTTTTCTTAACTTGTATGTTTAATTGTGTTGTAGATCCCTGTTGTGATGAGTTTTGCTGCCCCCGATCGTCCCCGAGAAATTCGTATGGAAGCAGCCTATTTCTTTCAGCAGCTATGTCAGTCGAGGTATAGAGATTATTGGCTTGGGTTGTTGTCTTGAATATTGTTGATTTGAAAAGTTGTGCACCTTACTTTATGATTGCTTCCTTTACAGTCCCTTGACGTTACAAATGTTTATTGCTAACCGTGGAATACCTGTTCTTGTGGGATTTTTAGAAGCTGACTATGCCAAATATAGGTTTGTCTTCTGTTCCTTTTGATTAAAGCATTTCTTTTAAAGATGACATGTCACAACTCGTCTTTTTCATTTTAGATTTTTTACCTTAATGGTTGGTCCTCTTGTATAATTATTTTGGTCTACAAGAGTTGCTACTAATGTGTATATTTGAACTTTGCCTATTGTGAACATTTATATTTCAATTTTGTTCACTGTTGGAATTTTTTTTCGCTAATACAAATTAGTTTGGAGTTTATATGAAGTGTGAAAGCAGTTAATTGCTGGTATAATTATGTTAGAGATTAGCCAGTCACCATCATGAAGTGCAAAATTGCTTATGAGATTACAAAAAACTAATTAAGAAAGAAAAGAAGTTCTGTAAGAAGTGTCATGGCCTGGATAACTCAGAGTCTTCGGTAATTGAGAAAGACCTGAGTTCAATAGCAGTGTCAGCCTAACTAAAGTGTCGTTGGCATATAGCCGTTAATGGGGGTGATTTTGGCAGCTGAGAATCTGAGAAAGAGGAAGCGTCTGATGGTGCTTTATGTACAGGGATCCGTGTGAAGATTTGATCATCTCCTTATACATTATCTGGTTACTTGTTATGGTGGGAAATGCTGAGATAGTCTGTGAAAGAGGTTACCTTCAGCTGGAAGGGTGGCAGAGGGAGGAGAAGAAGCATGACATGAATCGTTGCTCCACTAGCTCTTATGTGGATTGTGTGGAGAGAAAGAAATAGGATAGCTTTTGAAGGGGTAAAGATGGATTTTTTACAGTAGAGGAGTAGCCTCTTTTCCCTTCTTTCCTTTTGTGGCAGTATTAGGGCCAGACTGACTTGAGCAAGTTATTATATGATTCTAGTTGGGGACCAAAAAGGTAAATCGTATGGCAGCATACGGGGATGTTAGAATGGGTTTCTACCAATCACGTACCTGGATATTTACGATTTGTTCCAAATCATAAAATAAAAGTAAGTTTGAGATGTTGTGGTTCAGACTCAGAGAGAGAATTGGCACCATGGTTTCCGCTACCTTCATCTGCTAAACGAGTACGTTCTTGGCTAGCCCCTCATAGAATAATATAGGTCTAACCACCACTTTGTAGAACTTACCTGAAGTCTTGCTGATGCATTCTTAACCCATAGCACTCCAGACTCTAGCATCCATTTCACCTGCCCCGCTCTAATACAATGTGCGGCATCGTTGTCAATCTTCTTGTTTCCTTGGATTATAGACCAAGATACTTGACATGTTCTCTATTGGGTATGATTTATGTATCAATCTTCACTTCCGCATCCGCTTCATGCGTTATGTCACTGAAATTGCACTCTAGGTACTGTGTTTAGGTCCTCCTTAACCTAAAACCTTCAGATTCTAGGATGTCTCCAAACTTCTAGCCTATCATTAACTCCACCGCACGCCTTATCGATCAATATTATATCATTTGCGAATAACATACACCCCGATACTTCTGTTTGAATATACCGCATCGATTCGTTTAAAACTAAGGCAAATAGAAATGGGCTAAGGACTAATCCCAGGTGCAAACCCATCATGACCGGGAAGTATTCTATGTCACCTTCCACGTTCTTACCTGGGTCTTGGATCCATCATACATGCCCTTATTGCCCAATGTAAGCCACATGGATACCTCTAGACTCCAAAAACCTCCATAGAACCTCCCTAGGAACTTTATTCCGTGCCATTCTAGGTCAATGGACACCGTGCCAGTCTTTCTTTCTATCTTCCCATCCCTATACTGCTCCATCTATCTCCTTGTAATAAAACTTCTGGTGTAAACAATTAGAACAGAAAGAAAGGATGTAGAAGCATTATGGAACTTTTGGAGAAGTTGAAAATGTTCACATAGTTTTGTAGCACGGACACAGTGCATCATAATCATATCATGTAACAAATATCAGCATTCACTTCCTTAAAAAAGGTAGTTATGCAAATAAACACCTCATTGATTTCGTACCTCATAATCAAGAGAGCATTAGCTTGCTTGCATATCTGGTTCAGAACTTCATGTTGGACCACAGAAATCATGGATATCTTGCTGATGTTGCCCTTCAGTTTTCCTTGTCGGGGACCTGGTAGGTTCCCAATGCTCCCAAATGGCAGGGCTTCAAAAGAAACTCAGTCCGTCCGTCCAAAAACATGAAGAATATCAATTAACTAAAGGAGACCCATGTCTTTCATGTTTCACCCCCTGCCCTGCTGATCCTTTTCTTCTACAGATGAATATTATTCAGAATAGACAATTCATGCTTTTATGATTAATATTAATTAGAATAGACGAACTGTGTTCATGTTTTTTACTAATAGAAGCTCTGAAAGAGGAATGTTACCAATCTTCAAGTAGATCTCTTATCAGGTAAAAGCAAAACTTAATTCATTTTCTGTGCATTCTAACCTGGGACTTTGTGGAATTAGCGTAGTCCCTTCTTCATATTATGCCATCCTACAGAGCAACTGAGGTTCACAAACAATAGGCAGAGAATATATAAGATATATTTGGAATCAGAAGCCTCGATCATTCTTGTGATGCAACACACTTTTGGAGATCATATAAGGTTTGTTGAGAGCCAAGCTTCAGTTTGTTGGATCAACTTGGGTCTTTCTGAATCCTGCTTATCAAGGTTGACAGTGGATTGCTTTTGATTGAAGTGATTAAGAGGGACCATTACAAATTTTTTGTTTCCATATCAAGCCTGCTTTAAAAATATTGGTATGCTATAGGCATTATGGAGCAGTATGGACAAAGAGGATTCATAGCTGACTACTCTTGGAATGAGGCATAGTTGTACTAGTTGTTTAAGAGTGATTTTAACCTGCATAGCATTTCATTGTTCTCTCAGTCATTGAGTGTTTCCTGTATGAATTTTAGTTGTACCATAGATAATACTGGGGTTGGGGCTGTGCATGAATGTTTTCCTTTAAAATAAATGGCTATGCTTACATATGTGCCCTGCCGGAGCTCTCTTTTTCTAGTATTATGTAAAGCAAAACTTGAAAACAAAATTTATAGGCTAGTTATTTCCCATTGTGTGCAACTATGTATGTTGATACACAAATGAGAAATAACTAAACTTGCATTCAAATTCTTTTTCCCAAGTTTTACTTAACCCAGACGTCACATCTTATATCTTAACACATACTCTCGAAATATAGAGAATTTGTCAATCCAGATGTGGATAGAATGGGAATGCTATACTAACGGAAAATCTATGTGAACCCATTCTATCTTCTCCTTTTCCACTTTGCCCTTTTTCTCTCTTTACTTTTTATTGAAGTTGAGATTGAAAACAGGATGATCTAAATTACTTGACGTGGTAAATTAGCGTCTCAAATCAACTAGCCTCATGTAACAAGCTGGGAAATGGAGGTAATATTTACTTGCAGGTAATATTTTGCTAATCTTCCCCCTTCTGAACCACATGCAGGGAAATGGTTCACATGGCTATAGATGGCATGTGGCAGGTGTTTAAGCTTCAGCGGTCTACCTCTAGAAATGATTTTTGCCGTATAGCTGCTAAAAATGGAATTCTACTGAGGCTCATCAACACTCTCTACAGCTTGAATGAAGCAGCTCGTTTAGCATCTGCATCTGGTGGAAGTGGGTTGCCACCTGATGGATTGGCTCCCCGACCACGGTCTGGGTCACTGGACCCTGGCAATTCTTCATTTATGCAGACTGAAATGTCCCCTTATGGAACTGATCAGCCAGATATCTTTAAAATTAAGAATGGAGATCGTGTTTTGCCATCTGGAATGCAGGAACCTTCACGTACTTCAGCTTCACATTCACCAGATCCTCCATTTTTTCGACAGGATGGTGAGAGACCTAGGTCAAGTAATGCTACAATGGAAGCTTCAGGTCTGTCAAGATTGCCAGATGGAAATTTAGTAATAAAAGATCGAGAAAGCTTAGACAGATACAAAAATGATCTCTTTCGAGGTGAGATTGACCTTAGACAGCAAAGAACTGGCAATACAAGTAGAATATCAACTGATAGGGGATCAAAACAGATGGAAGGGGCATCATATGGATTTCCTGCTTCAGCTGCTACTCAGCAAGAGAATGTTCGGCCCCTTCTTAGTTTGTTGGAGAAGGAACCCCCTTCTCGCCATTTCTCAGGTCAGCTTGAATATCACAATCTTCCTGGACTGGAGAAGCATGAAAGTATACTCCCTCTTCTACATGCATCTAATGAAAAGAAAACCAATGGTTTGGATTTTTTGATGGCTGAATTTGCAGGTAATGCTTCAGCTGCTTGTTAAATTTGTTTCCTTTGCTGTAGATACTGTGAACCTCCCTGCTTTCCATTGTAATTGGAAAAGAACTGAAATGTTTGTAATACTCCCTTTCTTATACGGCATTGTTTTTTGATTATCATCAAGCAGACTCTTGTTTTCATCTTATCTAGTGAGTAGAATTACTCTGAATGCTCGATTAATTGCTGAACAGAGGTTTCTGGACGTGGAAGGGAAAATACTAACCTGGAGTCATTGCCCAGAAGTCCACATAAAGCTGCCACTAAGAAAGTTGGAGGGGCAGCTTCTACTGATGGAATTGCTTCAACTTCTGGACTTGCATCACAGACTGCATCAGGTGTATTGTCTGGTTCTGGAGTGTTAAATGCTAGACCAGGAAGTGCAGCATCATCTGGAATACTTTCACACATGGCTCCCCCGTGGAATGCTGATGTTGCGAGAGAATACTTGGAAAAGGTAGCAGACCTTCTGCTTGAGTTTGCTGCAGCAGACACAACCGTAAAATCCTTTATGTGCAGCCAAAGTTTGCTCAGCCGTCTTTTTCAGATGTTTAATAAGATAGAGCCCCCTATTCTTCTTAAGGTACATCTTTTCTAGTGAGAATTTCTGTTCAGCAATGGTTTTACTATCATCACATAATTATGCTCATGATGGTTTCTTTTCTTTTATTTTCTTTTTGTTTTGTTTCTTCTTTTGTTTCAGCTATTGAAATGCATTAATCACCTTTCAACAGACCCACACTGCTTAGAACATCTCCAGCGAGCTGATGCAATCAAGTATTTGATACCTAATCTTGATCTCAAAGAGGGTCCCCTTGTGTCCCAAATACATCATGAGGTAATCTAAGCATATAATCCATGGCTTAACCAGTTGTGCGTGTTGATGTGTATGATTTTATAGTGGAACCAAATAATTAAAGGGATACATCATTCATGTACATGAAGTATAATTTGGAGTGATAAATATATTGATTTTGGGGACTGCTCTTTGCTTCTATGATTCT
>JAOTQR010000007.1:11893187-11904578 GCA_025774065.1 Solanum ossicruentum
CGCACACGCGTCAATTAAAAGCACTGCAGGAGAATATAATGAAAATTGGAAGGGCACAGACCATCTCTTTTCTTATATAGAGCAAAGAATCATAGATAACAAACAGCAAAGAGAATTCTACTAAGAAAGCAAAACAACCAGAAAATTTCATCCTCATTCTTTCCCTCAAAAAAGAGTATAAAACATGGAAAACAACTAAAAACAGAAAAAGCAAATCAAACATAGAATTTACAGAGGGTCTGTTGGAATAAACATAGGTTACATGCAACACAAGCATTGCAATTCAAGCAACACTATCAACAAAGAGTGATCAATAATAGAATAGAAGTTTTTTCAAGCTTTTGGACTAACAGACAACTCACCTGAAGCTCTGGTGGAAGATATCTGTAAACGTCATATATCTGATCCTTAAAACCACGGCTCAACATCTCATCAGATTCATCCTAATAAAAATCATTAGTAAAGTAAGACCTCATTATTTTAGTGGGAAGTAATCAGCTGGAAAAAAGAATCCAACAAGCAAGCTATGTACCAAGGTTAAAAAGCCATAAACTTACAAGAATTAATAATTTTATGGCCCTGGTTCGTAAAGTTCTCCTTTTAATCATGTCACAGACTCTTCCAGGAGTTCCGGAGACTACTTGTACTCCATGCTCTAGCTTTCTGATATCCTCACCCACGCTTTTGCCTCCAATACATGCATGTGCCTGTATGTTAATGTAATCTCCAATTGCCAAAATCACCTTTTCCGTCTGAGCTGCAAGCTCCCGTGTAGGAGACAATATCAATGCTTGTACCCTGAGAAAATACATAGGAAATCACTCAGAATTCTTGAGACTTTATGAAAAAGCAAACTTCATAGAAATTATGAACATTATTTTTGATGAAGAACAAATTTTGAACTGTATAAGTGGCCAAAAGGAAATAACATCTGAGCTTCGTAAGTGGCTAAAAGAAAACTACTTTTAATCCGCCCATTCTATAGTGTTCTTGCTTCACAAAAAAAAAAGATCAGGAGCAAAAGCTATCATATGTTTATTCTAGATTTTCAGATGTACCAGAAAGTAAAATCACCTCACATATAATAAATTGTTGACATTAAACATATCAATCATAACGGTGTTTCAATAAATTCAAACATCAGAGTAATGAAAAAAAATCCTTTCTAGTTTCTGCACAGCTCAGCTTGGTTATAAGCATCTCACCATCATAAATCATAGTGTATAATAAACAAACTAGCATGTGAGTTCAGGATTACACCTCTGGCAATTGGAGTAAACCCCTAGTACAATTAAATTTACTAACAATCTTTTTCCAAATACACACATGTAACAGATTTACAACTCCTTGAAATGCATGCAACCTTTGCGTTGATCACAACACAATGGAAGCAAACATCCATATAAGCATTAACAACTAGCTGTGTCTAAGAATTTGGAGTTTAGCAGAACAAAACCCTCTAATATTAGAGAACCGCCCTATTAATCCTAGAAGACAATTTAAGACAAACTATTAAGCATTTATGTGAAACAATGACAAATTGAACAACATGACTAGGGAGAACTCATGCAGCCAAACTACATCTAACTTTGGGTTGAGGCATGTTTGTTATAGTATTCGAGTGAAACAAGCTCAAAATAGATTAGAATGGATATAATGAATTCGTAGGGCCAACACCAACTAGGCCGAAATAGAGGCAAAGAAATCATAAGAAAGTGGGTAATTTCACTTTTATTTAGGCGCATACATGTATAATGGGAAATTGAGTTACATAGATAGTCTGATAAAAAACAAATCTTTGGTATAACTTGACTCATAATGATAGAATCTCTCAGGGGCACAACGCAGTCTGCTTTAACTATATTTATATGCACACAACTACATCAACTACTACCAACCCTCTACCCCAAACCTCCAACAAGCTGAGGTCTGCAACATGAGTCGCCTATATCCATTCAAACAATCAATCAAACCAAAAAAAGCCAAAATTAAAGGGAATGAGAATACATACTCGGAATTTTTGGTATCCACAACCTGGCAAACGGTAAGAGCAATCATGGATGTTTTTCCGGTACCGGATTGAGCCTGAGCAATGACGTCACGACCCGATATAATCGGCAATACAGCTCGTTGTTGAATGGCAGATGGTTTTTCAAACCCGTACTGGTAAATCCCTCTAAGAAGATCATCTTTAATCCCCATCTCAGCAAAACTCGAGATGGGTTCAACACCTTTCGATGTCTCGAATACTAACCTGTCTTCCTCCATTGGCGGCCTCCGCCTGTTCGCCGGAACCACCGACCCCGTCGCCACCGCCTCCATGGTGTTTGATTCAGAGAAATTTGTAGCTTTTTTTGGGAGAGACGGAGACGAAAAAAGCCCTAATTATAGAATTTGGGAAGAATTTTTTATGTATATATGAAGTAATACTGTGCATCTAGCCCGACCCGAATTAAATACTTTTTTTATTTAGGGTTTGTTCGATAAGATGAGAAACTATTTTTACAAAAATAAGTGATTTTATTTATTTGTTTATTATATTTGATATGTCAGCAAAGAAATATTTATAAACAGTATAGAAAGAGGAATAAATGTGTAAAATAGACGGGGATACTGGATGAATATGAAATGAAGTGCGTTGAGGGGTCGGGAGGATGTAATATGGGTTGACCGTTTATGTAAGAAGGGTGAGAGTATTTGTCGGGATTGAAATTCCAAACCTAAGAGGTGTAGGGCTTAAGTTGTAGTATGAGGTATATATCGAGATATAAGATTGTAGTTCTGAGTGATTGTTAGAACTTATGATTTGGTTATATATGATTTTTATGTGTTATGTAAGAAAGACGAGAATATTTGTCAGGATTGAAATTCCGAACTTAAGAGGTATAGGGCTTCAAGTTATAGTATGAGGTATATATGGAGCTATTAGATTTGTAGTTTTTATTGATTGTTAGAACTTATGAGTTGTTTCACACGTATCATGCCTTCCGATTTGGTTATACATAATTTTTATGTGAGTCTAAGTTCAAGAGTTACAAGTGAAGATAGTTTTACGGATAATTCGTGTCCTATTTTAAACAATAACAATAATGTTTACGGATAATTCATGTCCTATTTTAAATAATAACAATAATGTTGATTATGCCTCCAAAACTTTGAATAAGAGAAGAAAATGACAGATATTATCGTATCACGCAATAAGTATCGCGAACTATAAAATGTCGTTTGATCATTAATCTATATAAAGTGATTCATAAATACGTTATGTCTATTTTCTTATGTCAATATTAAGGATTTTCAATAAATTTATAATACTCCTTATTTAACAATGATTTATTCCTTGCTTTTGGTCCCTAGACATTTAATAAAATAATTGAGATTGTTAAATTTCAAAAATTTAATTTTAAAACAAATTAATTATAAATATCTTCAATTAAAAAAACAATATTACTTATTTCATAATTTAATGTCTTGTTTCAATTTTGTGGTAAATCTAATTAGTCAAATTAGATATGATATTTGATTAACTTTGTGAGGACTATTTAAATTCATTTAGCTAAAGTAAATAAGAACTTATTAAATTAGATAGTAAATTTGACTATTCAAATACAAATTTAATTAACTTTTTGAAAAATATTCAAATTCATTTTCACATAGTAAAAAAGTTATACACTTGTTGAACTAGTACAAAAATCTAATTACCCTAAATATTAAACGACACTAAAAACAAAAAACCAAACATCACTTTGTTAACAAATCGATGTATTTCTTCAAAGGAGTTGTATGGATATTTAACTCAAACTGTCGATTGCTTCAATAACTGTGAGTTTCACTTTGAGACTTGTTAATGATTGATTGGAGACACAATGATTTGTTGAACACAGTCGTACGGAAAGACCATTTTCATAGTACCTTTCAAATCCACCTAACCATTGTCTTGCTACAACAATTCTTGCACAGAAAAATGTCCATGTGGCAATTCCACCCAAACGGAAATGGATTAATTTCTAAGACATTATTTAATCCTTTGGAATAAGGATGCCATGAGATAATATTATGGTAAAATTAAATTCAACCCGTCCAACTTGTTTAAGGTTGAACGAGTTATTTATCAATTTAATCTATTCAAGTCCTTGATAGTTAAGCTGATATATAGCTCAAATTGACCTATGAGAAATTTTATTAAAGTATTTTTCAAAAACTTTTCTTTCTATTTTGATATGTTATATATAGCCATAATAAATAAAAGAAATAATTTTATTAGGTACAAAATATTTTAAAAGAGCAAATGAAACAATTAAATTTAGGGTCTTGACCCATTATAATCCAACTAATTTGAGTATTGAGTCTTTGACTATTTGTTATCTTAACTCATTATAACCTGCCCAATTGCCGCCTCTCAACTCAAAGAAATATGCATACGAAATGCCCCATTTGGTACGAGATCATGAGTTTACGTGCAACATAAATTGCATAAGGGCTTTAATGAACAATATAACAACAACAACAACATTACCCAGTGCCTCAAAAGGCTCCCGCCCATTGTGGGATAAAGGGGGATCGGATGTACACAACCTGACCCCTATGTTTAAAAACATAGCGCGACTGTTTCCGGAGCTTTAATGAACAATATATGGATGGAAAAAATTGGATTTCAGTGCAAAAGAGAAGGTTAAGGCACCTCACAGATACACATAATTGGACTAATAAATATGTAAATCTTTGGAAACTTTATTCAAAACACAAAATTTAGATCCAATTTTGGTTCAACAGCTACAAGTCTCCTACACCACATTGTAGTCTTGACCTCCATTAAACTGTATTTCAACTGTCTAACCTATTTCACTTGTATTTTCGATCTACTGATACATCATATGCCAGAAACGGGAAACAAATTCTTCCTGTCTTTCTACAGAAATTTGTAATGTTTGAAGAAATCTATCTGTATACATCATATGTCCGTCCACCTTTCTGCATGGAAAAAAAGCATATACTTGATAAAAACCTGCATAGCATCATCAGAGAACACCATCAGAATCCGAGGCCAATCGACATATAAAAACTACTAATCATGCCCCCAAGTCATAGACTAGGAACACACACACACACGTACACAACGGGCAGAAGGGCCAAATGCAGCCTTACCTTGCATTCTGCAAGAGGCTGTTTTCTTCCTCTGCATTGGTAAAATCTCAAACGAAGATTGATAGGGGAGAGGTCAGAGGTTCCAAAACAAAACTAGATCCTTCCTAGCACCCAAATAACCAATAGACATTTCAGTGAAAAATGAAACACAACTGTCGACTAGTTCTTATGTTGGAGGCTGCCAAAAAAGGCCCAGGTGGAAGCATTTCATTCTGATGTACCACCTGGTCTATGATGCAATAGAATACTACTATAAACACATGATCTAAGAAAAAAATTTATCTTATAAAATGGGATTTCCAACCAGATACTGTCAACCTAAGTTGCTCGGACTCTCCAAAAATGATGCCGTGCCCGTATCGGATCCTTCAAAAATATACTATTTTTGGAGGATCCAACACACATTCGTCGACATTTCTGAAGAGTCTGAGCAACATAGCCATCAACTAAAGCAGTATTTGGGAGAATTTTAAAACTTCCAGCACTCTAATCGCTCTAACAAAATGAAAGAGACCTATTTATATTTTCCATATCCTACGTTGATGCATGGAAAGCAAAGGAGGAGAAATTCAATCACCTCTTTCAAGCTTCATTTTTTGTGTCTCTTCTTAGAGCTGAAGAAGCTTGGCAAATATCTTGTTCTGGTATAATGGAGGCCAAAGAATCGGATGAAATTTTGGCAATCCTTTACTGCAGTAGCTTCACCCCCTGATGCACTTATATGACTCAAGTATGTCTTGCCTTCATATATGAAACAGAGTTGCTGCCATAAAAGCACGCTTAAACCTATCTCGATAGAGACACTGGCAATAAAGAGGTAAATAAGCAGAAGTCCTCTTGCTGGTAAAAACAACATAGAACTCATAAATGCAAGAAAAATATCTTTTAACATCCTCATAACAAACTTTTGACTAAAAGCCCCATTCAGAACGTGAATTTGCCAGTTGTTTAATGGTGGCCAAATATGATAAACTGCATACACGGACATGATCGACGCGTAAATCATGCCAATGATTGCTGAAATGAGGAAAAGGATGAAATGCCGATGGTTTGCTGCACCAACACAGTTTCCAATCTGAAAAATAAAAGAAGCAACTGTTATCACAAGGATATAATACGATTACCGTGCCAAATTGTTTATGTCGATCACACAGGAATTACACAGGATTACTGGTGCTTCTTTTCTCAATATTTTTTCGCTCCCTGTAATAAGGTTCTTTTTCTATTGAGGTGGTTTTACCGCCCTCCATTCTCTCAACAACAATTGTAAGTACCATTTTCAGTTTGATGAAGCATAAAATGTAACAGCAAAAAGGTTCAAGTTTCTTGTAATTGAATAGGATATAACATAACACTAATACCAGCAACTTTCTGACAATTGCAGTAGTTCGAAGATCAGAACTCCCAGATTCAACTTTTTTACTTTTTCTTTTTCTTTCTCGAAAAAATAAAAAGAAAAGAAAAATATAGCTAGCATAACACCGTAAAATAATGAAGTATAAAATTTGAGTCATTTTTCACCCCTTTTCACTCTGTTAGGATATCATACCTATTGGTTTCAAGTATGACCGATGTCTATAGACTTATTCAGTTTCTTGTAAAGGTTAGCTCTTTCAAAACTTAGCTCTCTCTACCTATTTTACTTTTTCTTTTCTGTTTTTAGGATTTCAAATGCGATATTATCTGAAATGGCAAAGCTAAAATTTGATACTGAGGTATATATATAATATTTGCATTTGACCAGGTGGTTTAGAATAGGATCGATCATGCATCTTATCAATGTCCATAAGCAATTTTTAAATTATAAAAAGAAAATCATCAATCGGATACCAGCCACCTAATATATTTTAACAACATAGGATCCACCTCAATTCTAGGCTTAAACTCCGAAAGACATGGTTATCCTTGTCTATTAAGCTTCTTAAATCTCTCAACTACCTTCTTGTCATCTACTTTCTCGACAAAATTTATAAGCATAACATTCTAGAGAATAAACAGCTCCTCCAAATTGTAAAAGAATAAAGAGAACTTACAAATGGACAATGATGATCCATGTCCAATACGCACATCCCACAAGAACGGCAATGATGTGCCCTAGGTGACTTTGGCTTTGCACAATATTCACAAAATCTATAATTCTCAAGTGCTCCTTTTGTCACGGCAGGATAGCTACCCCACAGTATGTTTGGTGGAGCACCAGCAGATCGAAATGCAGATAGGATAAATGTAGACAGGGCAAATATGGACAATATTATAGCAATCAAAATGGTAGCACCGCCATAGATGTAACCAAGAGAAACTACTGCTGGATAAATGCCCCAAATACCACCACCTGAAAACCCAAAGGGCATATCAGAACTGAATGTATAATAAAGTCTTACATTCAGTAACAAGTTAAAATAAAACTGCAAAGAAATATCCCTACAATTAACGCAATGACATATAAGAAAATATACGTAGAAAGAAAAGAGTAAGAATGACAAAAATGTATATTGTCGAATTTGAAGCATTTTATGCTGCAATAGCAAGTATTTGTTGCATCCAATGACTAGAATCAATGAAAGGCAAATTAGCAGTACGAACAGAAACTGTTTGCATATCTAAATAAGAGATCAAGAGACAATAGAAACAGACAGCATGCAAGATGCATGAAACAGCCATTATCTATTTGATCAGCATCAATCATAGTGACCTCGTCTAACTTTAAATTCCATAAATTTTGTTGATACTGCAGTCTTGGTGGCTTCCAGCATGGATAAAATTCTCAATTGCTCTCCATGCTGTTCTGTGTCAGTGTTTAAGAACAGGAAAAGTAGCAGAATGGATAAAATTGGTAGTACCGGGACGATATACATGAAACACACATACAGAGAGATTTCCACAATTGACTTCTGCTCACATTTAAAACTGACATGAAAATCATTCAAATGTGCAAGCCTGTAATAAAGATAATGCACATAGAGAAGGCAATGATCATAGAGCTAAAAGTTAAATCATGAAACGAATCAAATATTCCCACAGATCAGAAATGCAGGGAGATGATGGATGGTTGGTGACTTACATATTACCAGTAGCATGAAGACAATGAGGATGCTGACAAAGCACCGGTCTCGCAATCGTCTCCACCTAAAGTTCTGGTTCTCGCATTTAATTATGTTCTGGTTACTTATAGCTCCACACCAGAAACACTTGAAAGCAGGTACATGTGGTGAAACAAGTACACGGAGTCCACAGCCCCAACATGTTGTTTCATGATCATCACTTACAGATGTCACATTATGCTCCTCCTACAATAGCACACCATTAAGAAACTAAGCTGTACAGTATTGATTCAAGAATGTCTAAATTGTCCAACTTCAGAGAGAAAAGAAGATAGAAAATTAGTTCAATCGACTTTGAGAGATGCTTAAATGATTCTGAATTAACGAGCGAGACTTGCTGGAATGGTTAGTTTACCAACCATAGTATGGCATTTCAAAAGCAATACTACAGATAAAAGTATAAAATCATGTCAACAGAGGCCAAAAAGCTATGTGATTTCCTCCCATTCGCCTAAGACATGGTAGACAGATTTAAGGGTACTGATACGATGCAAAAATTAGTGAAATCGTTGAGGTGCTTGCAAGCTAGCCAAATACAAGGTTATTCAAAACAAGTAGACAAGCGGAGTAAAACTTTTATCAGAACCGGAAAAAAAAACGGAGGAAGAAAAGAAACAAAACAAGGAAAAAGGACTGCTTGCTATGAAATTCCAACCTCTGTAATCAAATGCAGGCGCACACCTCAAAACAAAACAAAAAAAGGACAATCTTGGTCAATAACTCAAAAGTAACAGGAAGTCCACTGATCAAGCATATAAAAACTTATAAGAAGGAAACAAAGTCAGTGTATATAGGCAAAAAGATTGCCAACGATGAGTAAAAATGCAATTAAGCATACCGAAGATACAACTTAGCAAAAAAGGAAAGGAAATCAGCGAAATCAACTTTGAGAGAAGCTTAAATGCTTCTGAGTTAATGAGTGAGACCAACTCAAAATGGTAAGTCACCTCTACCTCCAACCATAGGTAGGCATTTCAAAAACAATACTTCAATGATAAAAGTACATAAGTGGTGTCAGTAGAGGCATAAAAGCCATGGAATTTCCTCACATATTACCTAACAACAACAACATAGCAACATAATTCCACAAGTAGAATCTTGAGAGGATAATATATATGCAGACCTTATCCCTACCTTAAGAGGTAAGAGATAAAGGAGATTGTTTCCAATAGACCCCCCAGCTCAAGTAAAAGCATTACGAAGCAAGCGCTATCCAAGATAAAGCATCCTACTCCCATATTGCTCAACAACAACAACATAACTACATATACAGTAAAATCCCACAAGTGGGGGTCTGGTAAGGTCAAAGCGTAAGCAACTTTACCACTATCTCACCATAATAGAGAGGCTGTTTCCCGAAGCAAAACTTTTATCAGAACAAAACGGAAAAATGGAATCCCTCCTATATATATTCCAACCTCCTATACTCAAACGCAAGAAAGCATCACCCCCCACCCCACCCCACCCCACAAACAAAAAAACGATTTTTTCATCAAATTACTCAAAATAACAGGAAAAAATCAAGCATTATATACTAATAATCGATTAAAAAAAGAAACAGATTCTGAGTAAATAAACAAAAATGAGCAGAGATTCATGTAAAACAAACCGGATACAGAACGCCATCATCGGCGGCGGAGGTGTTGGCGGAGTCCGCATAATCCATGATTCCGACCACCGTTCACGGCGTCAACTGCTCTATTAACGACGACATAATTTCCTTTCTCAAATTTCCTTCTTGTTAATATCAATAAAATCTATAATATAAGGGGAAAAAAATGCTTGAAAAGTCAAATATAATATATGAAATAAATGTAAGGACATGCCTACTTCGTCCTCAACTAGAAATCTTGTATTAAATTATTTTTATTAAGGAAAAAGTTTTTAAAAATTTATATATTATAAATATAATTTAGAATTTATCTTAAATCATAATAATTTATTTCTAATAAAAAATAATTTTTATCATTATAACAGTTTGTACAAGTTTATTTCCTAATATAGTATTTCAATGAGTTGACGCTCTTGAGATACATATGGTTGGTCTTTCGAGTGTCTCAGTAATACAAAGAAAGAAAAGACGCACTCTTGAACAAAATTGATACAAATTTAAATTTCATCAAATTTCAATACTTTTTATCAGACGTATATTCAAATCATTAGGAAATAACCTCTCTTTCTGTGTGAGGTCATGATAAAGTCAGTGTACATTCTATCCTACCCAGACCCACTTGTGGAATTCCACTGTTGCTATTGTTGTATTCAAATTATTTCGTATATAGTATATTTGAATTAGTTATAAATAAAATGATATACATAAAGAAAAATCAAAAGTTATGATTTTGAGGTCTCACGACAAAGACAGATAAAATATTTAATTATTTTAATTTATTTATTATGATATTAATGAATAAAGTTATCTGATATTTATTATTAATAATAAATAACAAATATTTTATAAAATTAACTAAACTATGTGAATTAATGAAATATGATTATAAGTTTTTTTAAAAAAGAAAAAATAATTATAATAATATTTTAAGAAAATGAAAAAGAGGGGAATCTCACAACTAGTCTTTGAGTCATTCTCTTCCACCAAAACTAGTCCCATATCCATTTTGCCCCACACATTCTTTTGCATATAAAAACAAATGGTGAAAATAATTTTCATTTTTCTCTCTTATATTGGATTCGTTTTAATTTATTTGTCTTATTTTTATATTATATTTTTATAAAAATATTTTTTAAATTTTTTATATAATATATTTAAATTATAAATTTTATTTTTAATTTTTAAAATTTTATGTAAATTAAAATAAGACAAACAAATTAAAATGGAACAAGGAGTGTTCATTTCCAGTTGTGGAAGTAAAGGCAACCATAATTTAAAGCTCTTACTCAACTATTAGCTCTTTCTGGGGTCTCATTACAACAAACTCTGCTGCTTCTACCAGGTATTTTTCCCCTCCCACTATTATTTTCTGCATAATTTTATCCAATTTTCTTTTTTGAATCTTGATTTATAAAGTTGCCTTTTGTTTACTTGGAATTTTTTGATTATTTCTAGAAGGGGTTGGTTGGTTTTTGGAGTTTTAGTTAACTAAGTTTTTTGTAACTAGGTTTGAAGTATAGTTGAGATGAGGGT
>JAOTQR010000007.1:11916617-11984054 GCA_025774065.1 Solanum ossicruentum
GTCATGTCTCGCACTTTAGACACCGTGGCCCCAACGGCTTAGCTTTAAGCATCTCCTTTAAACTTGTTAAAACCGTATATCTCCTTAGAAGCATGCCAAACATAGATGTCAATTATATTAAGTATGCAAAACGCTTAGATATAAGTTGGTTCTCCCGTGCCTTATCGGCAACGGGTGCCAGTCCGCCCTATTCAGACTTTAGGGCGTGACATTAGTAAACCGATTCACGACCACCTAGATGGAGTCATAACCACCTACAGTAGTGGCCAAACCCACCACAAAATCCATAGTGATTCGCTCCCACTTCCACGTGGGAATAGGCATCCTCTGAAGCTCAGCTCTAGGCCGTTGGTGCTCACACTTAACCTGCTGACAAGTCAAATACATAGCCAAAAACTCAGAAATATCCTTCTTCATACCACACCACCAATAGTGCTGACTCAGGTCATCATCTTTGTTGCCTCGGGATGAATGGAGTAACGAGTACAGTGAGCCTCTTCAAGAATCAATTTAATCAAATCACCTAACTCAGGCACACAGACTCGACCACCAATCTTTAAAACACCAACAGGATCAAGCACTGCTTCTTTAGCCTTTCCTCTGGTCACTTTGTCTCTGATGAGACATAACTTCTTATCCGCAAACTGGCTCTCGCGAATCTGGGTCATCAAGGAAGAACGAGCCTCAGGGAAAGCATGTACACCGCCCTTATCAGAAAGCTGTAACCTGACTAGTCCATTAGCTAGACGTTGAACATCCCTGGGCAAAAGTCGCTTCTCCACTCGAATGGTGGCTAGACTCCCCATGCCAGAAATCTTCCTACTCAAGGCATCAGCTGCAACATTCGCCTTCCCTGGATGATATAGGATAGTTAAATCATAGTCCTTTAGAAGCTCCATCCACCTCCGCAGCCTCAAGTTAAGATCCCTTTGACTGAATATATACTGAAGGCTTCTATGATTAGTGAAGATCTCATAATGTACACCATATAAGTAATGACACCACAACTTCAGAATGAAAACCACAACTGCTAGCTCTAAGTAATGGGTAGGGTAGTTCTTTTCATGAACCTTCAATTGTCGAGTAGCATAGGCAATCACTTTACCCCTTTGCATCAATACACCGCCTAACCCCACTCCTGACGCATCATAATATACTGTAAAGTCTACACCTGTCTCAGGTAAGGTCAGAATGGGAGCTGAAGTCAACAAGGTTTTGAGCTTTTGGAAGCTCGCCTCGCACTCATCAAACCAATGGAAAGCTACATTTTTCTGGGTCAATCTGGTCAATGGGACTGCGATGGAAGAAACCCCTGAATAAACCGTGGATAGTACCCTGCCAACCCCACAAAACTGCGAATCTCAGTAGCTGAAATAGGCCTCATCCACCCTCTAACTGCCTCTACCTTAGCCGGATCCACTCTAATACCCTCTTTAGACACCATGTGCCCTAAGAATACCACCGAATCAAGCCAGAACTCGCACTTAGAGAATTTTGCATATAGTTTTTCCTCCCTCAACCTTTGTAACACTATTCTCAAATGACTAACATGATCAGCCTCAGTCTTGGAATACACCAAGATGTCATCGATGGATACTATGACAAAAGAATCCAAGTACAGATGAAACACCCTATTCATCAACTCCATGAATGCTGCAGGGAATTAGTCAACCCAAAGGACATCACCAAAAACTAATAGCGGCCATAGCGAGTTCGGAAAGCTGTCTTAGGAATATCTGATGCTCTAATCTTCAACTGTTGATAACCAGACCGCAAGTCAATTTTAGAGAACAAGGTTGCTCCCTGAACCTGATCAAACAAGTCATCAATACGGGGAAGCGGATATTTGTTCTTGACAGTCACCTTATTCAGCTGCCTATAATCAATACATATCCTCATGGACCCATCTTTCTTTTTAACAAACAAGATTGGGGCACCCCATGGTGACATGCTAAGACGAATAAATCCTTTACTTAACAAGTCTTGGAGTTGCTCCTTCAATTTTTTCAATTCAGCGGGAGCCATCCTATACGGAGGGATTGAGATGGGTTTAGTGCCTGGCTCTAGGTCAATAGGAAAGTCATATCCCTATCCAGAGGAAGACCTGGAAGATCAGTGGGAAACAGATCGACAAACTCTTGAACTACTGGAATGGACTCCACAGAAGGTGGATCAACATTAGTTTCCCGAATAAAAGCCAAGTAAGACATACACCCCTTATCAGTCAGTTTTTGAGCACGGACAAAAGAGATGACTTTGCTTGAATAAGAACCACTATCACCTTCCACTCAATTGTCGGTACCCCGGGCATGGGTAAGGTCATCGTTTTTGTATAGCAATCAAGAATGGCATGATATTGAGAAAGTCAATCCATCCCTAAGATAACATCAAAATCTACCATCTCCAAAATGATCATATCTACCCACGTATCATATCCAGACAAAGAAACAAGACAGGACCAGTACACTCGATCTACCACTAAAGGTTCACCTACTGGTGTGAAAACATAAATGGGTATAGGCATACGATCACAAAGCAAGTCGAATCCAAGTTAAAAGTAAGATGACATATAGGAGTAGGTAGATCTAGGGTCAAACAATACAAACGCAGATCAATGACAAACCGGGATAATACCTGTGATGACTGCATCAGAAGCCTTTGCCTCAGGCCTCCCGGGAAATGCATAGCAATGTTATCCTCTCCCACCGCCTGTCTGAGCAATGCGTCTACCCCCACTCTGTGGGACTATGGGACCACCCGCTCCTCTACCTAGAATGTGGTCATCTCTATCTGTCTGAGCTCTACCTCGCCCTCTATATGGTGGTGCTGCTGGTGGTCTAGTCTGAAATGAAGATCTGGGATAGGGCCTACCTTGTCCCCCCGATAAGGGACACTGTCGTAAAAAGTGATCAGGATCTCCACACCCATAACAAAGCTTTTGACTCTGGGACTGACGTGCGGATCCTGGCGAACTACCATAGTTGTCTCACCCTATAGGCCCATGATATGTCTGACCATCTATCGAGGCAAGTAATGATGCGTGAACTAGTCCTCGACACTGGGATGTGCCACCCCCTCTATGGAACCCTCTACCTCTAGATGAGGTACCAGAAAACTAACTGGATGCACAGGCCCGCTTAGAGTCCCCAAACTCTTCCCTCTCAATCATCTCTACCTCCTTAGTAGCACTTACAATGGACTGGAAAGAGGCTCCATCTCTAGACACTCTAAACACCGCCTATCAAATAAAATAGGTCAACCCCCTCACAAACCTACGAACTTTCTCTGTCTCATTTGGAATAATAGCTGTAGCATGTCTAGATAGCTGACAAAAACAGGTCTCGTACTCAGCGATTGATAAGCCATCCTGCCTCAAACTCTCAAACCTCAACCAACTCTCTTCCCTCACACTCTAAGGGACAAATCTATCATAAAAAGCAACAGAGAACATCTCGCAAGACAATGTGGGAGATCTCATAGGCAAAGATCCTAAATATGTCCTCCACCATTTCCTAGCTAGCCCACGAAGCTGAAGAGTAACATATCGAACCCCGTGTGACTCAGCTAAGCTAACAACATCCAACAGCTCCCTACAAGTAGTCAGAAACTCATGAGCATCCTCAGTATTTTCGCCCTGAAATTGAGATGGGTTCATCTTCCTAAACATCTCATAGCAGCGCTACTCACTCTCAGTCAATGTAGCCATAGGCGCACCCAGGACCTTGATAACTGGTGCAGGATCAATCTCGACTCTAGTACCCACTGGTGGCTGCTCCATCGGATCATGGGCCAGTGAAACATCATGCTGATATGGGGTCTAAGCCCCTACTCCAGTTTGAGAACTGCCTGGCGTGCCTCCTGTATTACTGCTCAGACCAAGACTCTCAAGTACATTCAGCACCCTCAATAAGGTATCCTACAACAATGGTGAGGCTTCATGCTCTGAAGGGACCTGGTTCCCTCTAAGGTCAGTCATGGGCTTTGAAGAGACCTCCCTAGCATGACCTCTCGCTGGTGCTGCTCCTCGAGCATGACCTCTAGCTGGTACTGCTTCACGAGCAAGACCTCTGGCTCGAGCTCTACCTCTACCTCTAGCTGGGGCCTCGACAACTGCCTCAGGAGCATCCTCATCTCTACCACCAGATACCATAGCTCTAGTCCTCACCATCTGTCAAAAGTACAAAGGCATACTCAGTACCAACGAACCTAACTACGCATGATAAGAGAGAGTAAATAAAGGAAAATTTCCTAACAGTCTCCATAGCCTCTCAAAGATAAGTACAGACGTCTCCGTACCGATCCTTGAGACTATACTAGGACTCAGCTTGTATGCACGTGAGACCTACGAACCTAGGCTCTGATACCAACTATCACAACCCGAAAGTGGGTGATGGCACTCGTCTTATCACCCCTAAGACAAGTCAGCCTACAACACAACTATAACATTAAAATGCGGAATTATGATAAAAATGAAAGTTTAACTTAATTAAAATCTCCCAAAACCCGGTTGTCATGTGCACAATGAAAGTTTAACTTAATTAAAATCTCCCAAAACCTGGTTGTCACGTGCACAAGCTTCTAATGTGTTACAACAGATTCGAAAAGAAGCGTCAGTATCGAATGATGTTGTCTCTGGAATAGAACAAAATCATAAATAGGAGTAGGGAGTCAGCTAGGATTGCAATAGCCACCTCTCACAACCTCCACCGAGAGGCTCAGACAAGTACTAGTAGAGAGAGTATCACGACGATCCGGGCTTGTAACCAACAAAAATGTTGTAGCAAGAGGGGTGAGTACCAAACACGCGGTATCCAGCAAGTGAACTAATAAACACAGAATTAAGTAGTATAGAACATCGGTACTCCCAACACTCCATTCAAACCCCTACAGCTACCACCTAATTCATAACCTTCACAATTACACCATCCGAAAATGCTATGATCGAGCCTATGATAGTAAAATCCTCATTTACCCCACTTTTAAGTCATAGGGAACATTCTATAATTTATCAAGTTCTCGCTAATTCATCAAGTGTTATCAAATCAATACCAAAACTAATCATGTAAAGACACGAACCAGTCAATGAAATAATGGATTACCCAATCCCAATAGCACTCCATATAATCACAACAGGCCAGAACATTATGGGATGAAGATGAATGTCGTGAGATGTAATGCAATGCAGTGCAATGTCACGTAGAATGATGCATGTCTATCCTAGTGATACACACCCGCTGTAACACAGTCCAGGACCTATGGGGGACTCCTAGTCCATGCATCTATCACGACGTGTGACCCGATCCAGCGAATCATCATAGCTATCATGGCGTGTGACCTAACCCAGTGAATCATCATAACTGTCACGGCGTGTGACCCGACCCAGCAAATCATCATCATTGCCACGTGTGACCTGACCCAGCGAATCATTTTCCATCATCTTTCCATTTCTTTTCTTGGGACATCCAGCAATCACATAGTAAATGCACAATAATCATGTTCATGGGGATAAAATATGCAAGATGCCCATACAAATTCATATATCTCAAAATTCAAGAATGGATAGCTCAATGCCATCGCAACCTTAACAACATTCACACCTAAAGTAAGTATAACCATTTCACATATAATAAATCTTCATCATTAATTCACAAGTCAAATATCACCATAAGATAATTACCCAATTCCAAATATTTCAATCAAAGCCTACATAAATAGTTCTCAACACCTCACGCAAGAAGTACAAGATTCTATAAACTTAACAAAGGTTAAGAAATTCACTTGCCTTAGCCAAAGACAATCAATAAAGCACTTGAGTCTTTCCCCTTCCGAATGGAATCTGCAACACCACAATCTATTTAAATAAATTACCACAATAAGGTTTCAAAACCAACAATACCCGAAATACTATACGTTTAACCAAGACCCTAAAACTCATCTAAATTTTCTATCTCAATTTATAACAAAGTTTAATCAGACTAATGTCAAATTACCAACAGTTAATAGCTACGGAACCACTGACCCCATTGTTGCATCAAGGGGCGCGATTTTGCCTTTCTGAAACCCTCAACCCATGGCCCCTATTATACAAATATTGTTATTCCACTCATAATCGCTTAATCATTATTTCATTATTTAAGTCACCAATATAGATATATATATTTAAGACCCAGAAAAGGGTCACACTGCACTGTACTAGACAACTTACATCTCCACTTTCTTGAATACAACATTGCCACCACCTATGTGTCTTTCCTGCATTACATACAACAATTCAAGGGTTATCAACAACAATTCCCATTACAAATTGACAATTTGACAATCTTTCCAGTAGCCCAACATCTCAATATGTATGAAATCATCACGGGTGAAGACATTAAGAATACTAAAATTTTTTAGCCATTACCTAGACATGAAGTAGTGCAATTATGCAACAGTGGCTCCATTTTCTCTTCAATTTCTTCCGCCTAGGTCATGCGGAAACCCCAAACCCCTCTCTTCTCTTTTCTTTTTTTTTCCTAATTAGGTCAATTACTAAGAGTGATATATATATATATATATAGCCCTAATCTATTTAAAAGGACATGTACAAAGTGGTATATGATTTTTAAGCCAATTAATATTCACCCCACCACTTATATTAGTTATTCCAACTTACCCATAAATTAAATGGTCTTAGTTATTGAATAGTCCAAGATAACCATTTAAATTAATTCAAGATAAATCTTGTAGAATTCGAGGGCGCTAGTTCTCAAAATGACCTAACGAGTTGTTACATGTTCATATTATCCCATACATAGTCACCTTCAAATATGCATACGTACATGGATACCAAGTTATATATGTTCTTTTGCTAAATAAAGTTCATAAGATATTTCATCTCATACGCATTTCATTAATTATGTAACGTACTCTTTTCATTGTCATATTGTCTTGTATGATTATCTACATGACACATGTTATATCTACAGTCCTACAGTTCCAATATTTTGACCACCAATAGAATCATCTCAAAGGTAATTGAAAGATAAAATATATAGTTTATAGATGGGTGGTAGCCCAAGGGATAGAAGAATCGCCTAGCTAGGGACGATCCTATCATTGGTGGTAGCCCGAGGGGTTAAGGAAGAACCTATCCAGGGATGATACCGATACAATTTTATCACTGAGCAACTAGTCAATTGTATTACATGTTTGTACAGATTATATAGCAAAGGTAAAGTAATATAAAGAATATAAAGTACATGATCCCAAAGAATAACCAAAGGTGGTCTCTTATCCTACACCAGTGCATAGTTCCATTTGAGTTGTTTCTTCATATATAGTATTTCCTGCCTTACATATTCAGTACATCCTCTCGTACTGACATCCCTTACAGGGGACTGGCATTTCATGCTGCAGATACAGGTGCTAGTAGATCTCATCAGTAGGAGTACAGGATATCCAACTGTTGTTAACAAGCTCCAGGTTGCTTCAGAGTTTGTGCATATAAAGCTTATATTTTTGTATTGTACAGTTAGTCGAGGTGAGGCCTGTCCCGACCCTTACCAGACACCTTTCCTTATCTAGAGGCATTGTAGACTATATAAATTAATGTGTGGTCATGTCTCATACTTTAAACACCGTGGCCCCAACGGCCTAGCCATATGTATTTCCTTTTGGATTGTTATCACTGTTTATTTTCTTAAATGCATGTCAAATGTAGAAATCCCTTATACTATGTATAGAAAGCGCATAGATACAGGTTGGTTCTCCTGAGCCTTATCGGCAACGGGTGTCAGTCCGCCCTAATGGGACTTTGGGCGTGACACTTACATACCTGGTGATTTTGAGTCTTGGAACATCTTGTAAAAGCACACAAGATTATCTTCAAACCCTAGCCTTTTTCTCCCTATAAACCTTGCTCTAAGTTGGAGGAGGTGTTTTTAGCATAAATAGGGTAGAATTGATATGTTTAGGGATTTATTTAGGTGTAAAAATGTCAGGTTTAGGCTTTGAAAGAGTTGTAAAAGACTAAAATATCCTTTATTCAAAAGTTATCAAAGTCATCCATTGACTTACCTCTAGCCTATAGAAACTTCCACACACTATAGAAACATTTTTGTAAACTTTTGGGCAAATTTGGAGGCATCTGAATTGATTCCACGAGCCCAATCTATGGTCCATAGAAGCATCTACGATAGGTCTGTAAAATTTGAAACCAAAAAATGGATTTTCTAAAGTTTTTCCATAAGTTAACACTATGGACTGTAATTCAAACCACGACCTATATGTGGTTTCATAGTTCAACTATGTTCTGGTAGTCTTTAGTAAAACAGTCATAATTTTTTATTCTGAACTTCAAATGAGGTGAAATAAGTTGTGTTAGAAAGCTAATTCAAAGAACGCTCATTTACTAGGTAAAGGGGCATCTAATACTCTATGTTCCAAGAGCTATTATCATTTAAAGTTGACTCTTATATTATCTAATACAAGAAACTCAATTTATAGAGAAGTTTTAAACTCAACTAAATACTAGAGGTCCCTTATGACACTAGTCCACTTCCTATATGTAAGAATGAGTCTTGAACATAAGGGAATGTAAGAATAGAGTTGTGGGGTATCACTAGCTTACTTTTGACAAATTTAGTGTTCCCAGAGTTCATTTACTCATCCATTTTCCAATTATTATCTCAAAACTATTTAAAATGCATTTGTCAAATTGAAGCAAACTTCTTTTACAAAATATTTATCATGTCTATGTCTTTATGTACTTAAATTAATATATTTTTTTAGCAATGACTTGATTAGTGTTTCATTGGCATATATTTGATGACATGCCCCGTGTTGACTCAGTTGGTGGCCTTCTAGGAATCAATCAGGGTCCTCAGGCTCCTAGTTCTAGCTCACAGGAGTCTTCGGCTACAACCCAACTCAATGATTTCTTGAGAATGAACCCACCAGTATATATATGATCGAAGGTTAAGAAAGATATATAGAACTTCATTGATGATATGTATAAGTTTTTAATAGTTATACACACCAACGAGATTGAGGGAGAGGAACTTGCTTCCTACAAGCTAAAAGATGTTGCTAATGTTTGGTACAACCAATGGAAGGATAGTAGAGGTGAGGAAGTAGGGCCTGCAGAATAGGAAGAGTATGAAGCTGCTTTCTTTGACCATTTCTTTCCTCAAGAGTTGAGGGAGGAGAAAGTTGATGAGTTTGTGAACTTGAAGCAAAGAGGGATGATAGTTAAGGAGTAACACCTTAAGTTTATTAAGCTTTCCAAGTATGCTCCAGATATGGTGCAAGACATGAGGGCTAGGATGAGGAAGTTTTTATCTAGCGTGGGTAGAGATGTGCAGAAGGAGTACAAAATATCTTTGTTTATCACTGGAATGGACATCTCCAGGATTATGTTGTATGGACAACAGACAGAGAGGAGGATAAGATGAGAGACAAAGAGGAGCAGATGAATAAAAAAGCAAAATCAACTGGGCATGAGCCTAGCCAGCAGAGACAGAATAAGGGTAACAAGTCTTACTTTTAGAAGAGAGCACCTCACCATGCACCCTCTATAGTAAGTGTGACCATCGAGCCAAACAGGTATGATTAGAAGTCTTATAGTTACCAGAATTTCAGGGCTCAGAGTGCTCAATCTCAGGCTAGTGTGATCCAAGGTGTGAGGGGAAAACCACCTTGTGACCAGTTTGGTAAGCTCATCTAGGTGAGTGCCATGTAGGTAAGGATGTTTGCTATTCAGGTGGATAGATTGGTCACTTCCAGTGTATGTGTCCAAATAGGAGACGAGGTGAATGGAGCAGTAGAGAATAATCCTCTGCTGCACCCCTAGCTGGCAATCATCAGAAGGGTACTGCTACAAGTATAGTAGGCAGGACGAACCATCTTTATGCTATGGGTAATTGACAGGATCATGACACTGCACCAGATATTGTTACGGATATGCTTTGAATTTTTACTTTTGATTGTTATGAATTGCATTGACTCGGGCGCCACTTTGTTTTTTGTGACCCCTTATGTGGTTAATAAGTTCGACATTCTCCCAGAGTGTTTTCTTGAACCTTATGATGTTTCCACTCCTACTGGTGAGTCCATATTAGCTAAAAGGGTTTACAGGGATTGTATAGTATCCATTTATCATAGAGATACCTTAGCTGACTTGGTAGAATTAGAGATGGTTGACTTTGATGTGATACTTAGCATGGATTTGATTCACGCCTGTTATTCTTCTGTTGACTGTAGAACCCAAATTGTTAAGTTTCAATTTTCTAATGAGCTTGTTCTATAGTGGAAATAGAGTTATGTTGCACCTAAGGACAAGTTTATCTCTTATCTTAGAGTAGAAAATTTATCTCCAACAATTGTATTTACCACCTCATGCGGTTTAAGTCTGATGATGTTGAGTCTTCTACTCTTGAGTCAGTCCCCATCGTGAATGAGTTTCCTGAGGTGTTCCTATACAATATACTTGTAGTCCCTCCTAATAGGGAGATTTACTTAGGGATTGATGTCCTCCCTGAGACCCAACCTATTTCAGTTCCACTTTATAGAATGGCCCCCGCTAAGTTGAAAGAATTAAAAGAGAAATTGAAAGACTTGTTAGAGAAAGGTTTTATAAGACATAGTGTCTCTCATTGGAGTGCTCCTATTTTATTCGTGTGTGAGAAAGATTGGTCTCCCAGAATATGTATAGACTCCTAACAATTGGACAAGGTTAGGATAAAGAATAAATATCCTTTACCTAGGATAGATGATCTATTTAACCAACTTTAGGGTGCTACTTACTTCTCCAAGATAGATCTTAGGTCAAGTTACCATCAGTTGAAGGTGAGGGGAGGTGACATTCGAAAGACAGCCTTTAGGACACGGTATGGCCATTTTGAGTTCTTGGTTATATCCTTTGGGTTATCAAATGCACCTGCGACTTTCATGGATTTGATGAACAAGGTATTCAGACTGCATCTTGATATGTTCATGATTGTTATCATTGATGATATCCTAGTGTATTTTGAGGATGTAGAGAAGCATGTTAGTCATCTTAGAGTGGTTTTGCAAATGCTCAAGTACCATGAGTTGTATGCAAAATTCTCAAAGTATGAGTTTTGGCTCAAGCTCGTGGCTTTCGTAGGCCGTGTTGTTTTCAGGGATGGTATTTGGGTGGATACCTAGAAGATTGAAGTGGTTAAGAACAAGCCTAGACCAGCCTCCCCGATAAAAATAAGAAGCTTCTTGAGAACAGTGGGCTAATATCAAAAATTTGTTGAGGGCTTCTCTTCTTTGTCTGCTCCATTGACTAAGCTAATTCAGAAGAAGACCAAGTTTAAGTGTTCTATTGATTGTGAGAAGTGTTTCGAAGAGGTGAAGAATAGATTGACTACAGCACCAGTTTTGACTTTGCTCGATGAGACGGGAGATTTTGTGATATACTGTGATGCATCTAAAGTTTGACTGAGTTGGTTACTAATGCAGAACAGAAAAGTGATAGCTTATGCTTCAAGATAACTTAAGATCCACAAGAAGAACTATCTCAATCATGATCTTGAGTTCACATCATAGTATTCGCACTTATCTGATGTCATTATTTGTATGGAGTGTATGTGGATGTGTTCACTAACCAAAAGAGTTTCCAATATGTATTCAGCCAAAAAGAGCTCAACCTACGGCAGAGAAGATGGTTGGTGCTACTCAAGGATTATGATATGAACATTCTCCACCACCTAGCTAAGGCTAACATTATTGCTGATGCTCCTAGCAGGTTGTCTATGGATAGCACTGCCCATGTGGAGGAAGGGAAAAGAGAACTAGCTAAGGAAGTGCATAGATTCGCTCGACTAAGAGTGCAACTTGAGGGGAACAATGAAGGTAGGGTCAATGTTCAGAATGGGTCTATTGTATCCTTAGTGTTAGAAGTGAAGGAAAAACAAGACCAAGACCCTGTTTTGCTTAAATTGAAAGCAGGGGTCCTCAAGCAGAAGGTGATGGTTTTCTCCAAGGATAGATTAGGTGTTGAGATACCAAGGTAGATTGTGTGTGCTTGATGTTTATGGCATACGAGAAAGAATCATCGCTGAAGCTCATAGCTGTGGATATTCTATCCATCCTAGTTCTACTAAGATGTACCACGACTTGAAAGAAGTCTATTGTGGAAAAGAATGAAGAGGGAAATTATGGAATTTGTCTCTAAGTACCCCAATTGTCAGTAGGTCAAGGTTTTATACCAAAGATCATGTGGATAGGCCCAGAACATTGAAATTCTTAAGTGGAAGTGGGAGATAATCGACATGGATTTTCATTACCGGTTTACCAAGATCTCAAATGTAGCATGATTTGATATAGGTGATTATGGATGTGATGACTAAATCGATCTGCTTCTTGGCAGTTAAGATATTCAATACGACTGAGGAATATGCACAATTATACATTCGTGAGATTGTAAGGTTACATGGAGTTCCCTTGTCCATCATCTCGGACAGAGAAGATCAATTCATCTCCCAATTTTGGAGATATGTTCAGAATGGATTGGGTACAAAAGTAAATATGAGCACAGCTACACACCCTCAGAAAGATTGACATGCTGAGCGCACCATTAAAACTTTGGAAGATATATTGAGAGCTTGCATAATCAACTTTAAGTGGATTTGGGATGATCATCTACCATTGATTGAATTTGCAAGCAACAATAATTTCCATGCAAGTATTAAGATGGCCCCTTATGAAGCATTGTACGGGAGGAAATGTAGATCATCGATTGCATAGTTCGAGATTGGTGAAGATGAATTAATTGGACCCGATCTTGCCCACCAGTCCATGGAGAAGGTTAAAGTCATAAGGGAAAGGTTGAAGACAGCACAAAGTCACTATAAGTCTTATACGGATGTGAGGAGAAGGGACTTGGAGTTTGAGGTAGATGATTGGGTGTGCTTGAAAGTGCCACCCACGAAGGGTGCCATGAGGTTTTGTAAGAAGGGAAGTTGAGTCCATGCTATATCGGACCCTACAATATTGTGAGGAGGATTAAGAAGGTTTCTTATGAATTAGACTTGCCAAATGAGCTAGATGGAGTTCATTCAGTATTCCACGTTTCCATATTGAAGAAATATTTGGGAGATCCTACTTTGGCGATTCCTATTAATAGTACAGGAGTGAAAGAAAGTCTATTCTACAAAGAAATTCTAGTCCAAATCCTTGATTGACAAGTTCGTAAGTGGAGGAATAAAGACATAGCCTTGGTCAAAGTTCTTTGGAGGAATCAATCCATTAAGGAAGATACATGGGAAGTTGAGGAAGCGATGAAACTTAAACACCCGCACCTATTCATGCCAAATGA
This sequence comes from Solanum ossicruentum, assembly GCA_025774065.1. Lineage (NCBI taxonomy): Eukaryota > Viridiplantae > Streptophyta > Magnoliopsida > Solanales > Solanaceae > Solanum > Solanum ossicruentum. The sequence goes on from JAOTQR010000007.1 coordinate 11,929,945, forward strand.
CGATGATGTTAAAGGTAATGTCTCTATACTTAATGCTATTGAAGTTCCTTTCTTGAGTTGATGTATTAATTCTATTCTTGAGTATTAGATAGAGATGTAGAAGCTTAAGGATAGCTGAGAGTTTGAGGGCTCTCAAGTGAGCGTTAAGATGAGTTTTGAGTCTACTCATGCTTCATTCTACCATTACTTATCATTCGAGTACGAATGATCCCAAGAAAGAGATGAGGTAACACCACATAAAATTATCAAAACGCCTTTAAAACATAATCATGTGCATAATGCGTCTTCCAAAACTCCGATGAGAAATCTGATACCGAGTTTGCGATCAGTGCAAAAAATCGAATGGGAAAATGGTCTCGACCTGATTTTAGAGCAATTGGGTCAAAAATCTTTTTATTTTGCAAATTGGTTGAAAAAATAGTGTAGATCAGTGCCTATGGCGCGACGCGAAGGGGGCATAGAGTCACACTTGGTTATATTCTTAATTTTTATAATGGGAACTTGAAATTCCAAAAATTTCGTGACTATATCCCGGTCCGCACCCCTGGTGCATCGCGGAACAATGTATGAGTTTTAATTTTTTTTAATTCAGGCATGGCCTTTTGATCTTTCCTTGCCCTATTATACGTCTTAAAATATATTCTAGAAGTCATTTTGCATAGATTAAGGGTTTCTAAAACTCATTCATCTTAAGCTCTTACTCAAGAAACTTTGAGAGGGGAGATAGGATAGCCTAAGGGGTTGGTGGTTCAAGTCTAATCCTTGTTGAAGATTAATACAATCTTCATCCCAGGTATGTAAGGCTACCCAAAACCTGGGATTGTTCTCCCATGTGTCCCTTTGAACGTAGTAGGTTGATAGATGAAGTTGATGAGACTGATTCATCAATTTATTGTATGATTTCTTAAAACTACTGTTAATTTACATATATTTTCTTAAATTGATGATCAACAATTTGGATTACTTCCTTAGTTAATTTTCTGAACTATTGCATAGATTGTATATGTATAATTGTTGCCTGAATGAAGCAAGAAGTTGATGTCTAGAGCCTAGGTTATATATGTATGCATGATTGTTGTGGTCCAGGTCTTGAATTGATTGAGTATTGAGGATAGTGTTGCTGAAAGCCATTGAGAAGGAGGTCCTTGGAGGATTTTCAGAGATACAACTTGTAACTTTAATAATTTCTTAATCCCTTGAGTCAATGGATGATCGGATGAGTAGAGGTCCTTGTTTGAGGTAGGTTGGTTATATAACCATCCTGATGATGATAGACTTATGAGCATGTTGAGTCCTAGGAGGAGTATTAGAACTAAAATGGGTAAGAGTGAGTCCTACTCGCACTCATTAACTATGTGGCAAACGTAGGAGAGGATTGGACCGGAAAAGTGGATCTTTCCTTTGTCTAATCGAGGACTTGATAGACTTTTGGGATCCCTTGATAGAATAATCTTTTACCCCAGCAAGGTGCTGGATGGATGTGGCAAAGACATCTCTTCATTGTACCATCACCGGCTCATAGGTGGTGGTTATCAATAAGAGAAACTCCCAGATAGGTTTCATATTGATAGTACTCTGAGGTTGATATGATAGTATGAGTCTTGATTGATCATGTTGCCTATTCTGAGTTGAGATTGGGTGATGGATGATCTGATGTGTTACTATATTATATTGCTTATAATGTTACTTTAGCCCATTTTATATACAATACATTCCATGTACTGACGTCCTTTTGGCGCTACATTGTTTTATGATGCAGATTCAGTAGACAGAGGACTTTAGCAGGCGAATTGTTGAGGTTCAGTGTTATTTGATTCCAGAAAGTGGCGAGTCCTCCACTGTATTCAGAGGATGATTTCTCTCTTTATTTCTTCGAGTTATTTTATTGGAATGTGGTAGTCATGACCTGTCATGGTACCTTCTTAGATAGTAGTTATAGAGGCTTCATAGACATAGACGTACGATGATTGATGTTGGGGTTCTTTTCCCCCTTTTTCTTTCTTTAAACTGAGTTTGCTTATTAAATCTTGCTTCTTATGATTGACATAGTTGATGGATCTTGTAGCTCACTGATAGGTAGGTTATTGTTGAACGTCTTTCGTTGATTTATTGGTTGAACGAGTGTGATGGGATAAGCTGGTTCGCTTAGGGACTAGCAATAGTCTCCGAGTGCCACTTATGCCTAGGGTACCCTTCTGGGTCGTTACATAAAATGTATGCAAGGTAAGATTTTATTGATATTGAAGTTTTAAATATTAGTACTTTTAATATTTTACAAAATAAATTATTTATTTCAAATTTTCAAATAGCATTTTGTCTTTCTCTCGTCCTACTTCTAAAGATTTATAGAAAAGAGTTTGAAATGCAAAATCTTTTATATTATCATAAAAAAAACTATATTATAAAAAAAGTCACATAGCTTAAATCACAATAAAATGAAAATCACATAGCAATTTTAAAAATGGTTTATTATCTCAAATACTTAAGAAGTAAGACATAAATATTAGATTTTTTTACCATAATATATTGATGTCTACCATATGTAAAGTATTTTAAGTTTTGACTGTCATCATTGAGTTAATTTTTTAATTACATTCAAAAATATTTAAACATGTAATTTAAATATATTTAAATATAATAATTCATAAAGTTATTTAATTATAGGTTATATTAACAATAAATATAAACAATGATCCACAAGTTATCAAATAGGCAAAACACAAGGACATAAAGCTACAACATTTATAAATGATTCTTGCGGGTTAATATTAACTAAGATCAATACATGACTAAATTTATTTATTTTAATTTTATATAAAAATAAAATTCACATTGGGGTTTATTTAATCATCTCGCAAAGTCTAGGGGTATATTTGATACTTTTCACATGTGATTTCGATAGTTAATGTCGATCTTAAATATTAGCGTTGAGATCTATTGGCTTACCATTATATGAATTTCTCATTCGAATTTAATTCTTTATTATGAAAATATAATAATAAAAAGAAAGAGGGAGAATAGAATGAAAGATAAAAACGGAAGAAAAAATTAAAATTATTTTTTTGCGGTAATATTGTAATTTGTTTTAGGAAAAAAATAACTGTATATTGTAATTAATTAGCATATTAATATTCATATCTTTCTTACATAATCATATTGGTATTCCTTAATCGATTTTTCCCTGCTCTTATCTATATACTAGAGGTGTTTGTTGGACATGTTATGTATTGATGATATGAGCTTGACTCTTGTCTCTTGATTATGATGTTATGCAAGATTTTTCCTTAGTCCCGTTGCCCTTATTCTTACTCTTTATGTTATTTATATGGTTTCACGAATAATGATGTGTAATGACAAGTTAAGAGGCTTGTTTGGGGTTCCTTCAAGTTCCCCTTGCGCCATGTCGCACATTGGCCCTAGGTTTGGGTTATTAAAAACTTGGTATCAGAGCACTAGGATGATAGATCCTCGGAGTCCAACATACCATGTCAATTAGAGTCCTATTCATGGTTGTAAAATACGCCATGACTATGAGTAGGAAATATTTCCCTTCTTTATGCTCTAAGTCGTGTAATAGAGTTATGATAAGTTTTCCCCCTAATGATTGTTCTTTCCTATGCTAGATCATGCCAAACACTTGAGAAAGAAGGACCTAAACTCCCGAGGAGCAACCTTCCGATGGTGAGCTTTGGGATGCTCTCACTATGCTTGCGCAAGTTGTGGCCATCCCACTCAATCAAAGGGCCCAAGCCCTTGATGCAACCACCTCGTGAGCTAGGGTAAGAGACTTCATGAGGATGAATCCTCCGGTGTTCTATGGGTCAAAGGTGAATGAATATCCACAAGAGTTTATTGATGAGGTCAACAAGATTTTGAATATCATGGTTGTTGGGCCGAATGAAAAAACGGAGTTGGCAGCGTACCATCTCAAAGGAGTAACCTAACTATGGTATGATCAGTGGAATGGTGAGAAGGGAATTTGTAATATGGTGCTTTTGGAGGTTAGTCAAATTGGTATTCTTTAATCGATTTTTCCCTTTTGAGCTTAGGGAAGCTAAGTTGGTCAAGTTTATCAACTCGAAACAAGGTGATATGAGTTTGAGGGAGTATGCCCTCAAGTTTAATTAACTTTCAAAGTATACTCCTCATTTGGTGGTCAATCCTAGATCTAGGATGAATAAGTTCGTGATGGGGTCTTTGACTTAGTAAGGGAAGAATGCCGGTCCACCATTCTAATTAGTGATATGGACTTGTCTCAATTGATGACCTATGCCGAGCAAATGGAGGAGGAGAAATTTAGGAAGAGAAGGGGGCATGAGGCCAAGTGGGCTCAATTTGAGGGTAAATTCCAAAAGGGTGCTAAATTTTGTCAATGTCAAGGGCCTTCTCATGCTACTAATAGGGGTTTGTCAATAACTTCCCTAGGCCTCAAGGTGTTAGTAGGATGGTTCCTATTGATGTGGTGTCCTAAATGTGGAAGGAGCTGTAGAGGCCCATGTTTGAAGGGTTCATGTTATGAATGTGGGGAGCTTGGTCACAAGCAGGTAGATTGTTCTAGAAACCGTTTCAAGGGTCGGGGTGCAAATGCGGTTCCACTAGGTAGAGGTGGTCCTCAAGGTGGTGCCCCAAGGAACAATAAGTTTTATGCTCTATATGGGAGGCAAGGGGTTGGTGAGGTTTCCGATGTTCTTATCGATATGTTGAAAATCTTTGACTTTAATGTATATGCTGTGATTGATCTGAGTGTCACTTTCTCTTTTATTACCTCTTTTGTTGATAAAAAGTTCCATGTTGAGTCCTTGTTATTGCATGAGTGATATGAAATGTCTATTCCTATTAGTTCCTATATTGTTGCTAGGAAAGTTTATAGAAGTTGTCCTATTTGCATTTTGCATAAATTGTTTCCTTGTGATCTTGTTGAATTACATATGGTATATTTTGATGTCATTCTTGTGATGGATTGGGTAAGCACCAAGGCTCGGGATGTGAATGGGTTTAAGTTGTGGTACTCGGGTGGTTCTAAGGACAGAAATGGTGTGGGTATCTTAGTAGACAAGGGTCCTAGGAAGTATGTGGTTGAGGTTAGGATGGTTAATGATAGGATGATGTTTATCAAACTCGTGGTTGGTAGACATGTGGTGAACGTAGTTATTGCTTATGAGCCCCAAGTAGGCCTAGATGAGGAAGTCAAAAGGCTCTTTTGGGAGGATCTAGATGAGGTTGTGCGAGGCATACCGGAGATGGAAAAATTTTTCATTGGGGGTGACTTTAATGGGCATATCGGGGCAACTACTAGCGAGTTTGAAGGCGTTTATGGAGGCTTTGGTTTTGGGGAGAGGAATGGAAGTGGGATGTCGCTCTTGGATTTTGCTAAATCCTTTGAGTTAGTGATTATTAACTCGTGTTTCCCAAAGAGGGAAAACCACTTGATTACCTTCCATAGTACGGTAGCTAAGATTCAGATTGGTTACCTACTTCTCCGAAAGGGCGATAGAAGCTTATGTAAGAATTGAAAGGTTATTCCGAGTGAGAATGTTTCCATTTAACATAGGCTTTTAGTGATGGATGTGGAGATAAACAGAGCAAAGAAGAAGAAGGTTATGTATGCCCAACCTAGGATTAGATGGGGAGGCCTTACTCCTGCCTTTTCCCGCGAGATAGAACAAAAGTTGAGAAACTTAGAGGCATGGAGTAGTGAAGGTAATGTGAACAGTATGTGGGACACGACTGTTGGTCACATTAGAAAGGTTTCTACCGAGGTACTAGAGGTTTCGAGAGGGATCTTTGGTGGACGTCAAGGCGATTGGTGGTGGAATGATGAAGTCTAGGGTAAAGTGAAAGATAAGAAGGTCGCTTACACGGAGTGGTTAGAGTGTAGGGACGAAGGTGAAAAGCAGAAGCTTAAGGTAATCTATAAGACGGCCAAGTCAGAAGCAAAGATGGCGGTGACAAATTCTAAGTCAGCAGCGTTTGAGCGTCTTTATGAAGAATTAAGTGATAAAGGCAGGGAAAAGAGATTTTTTAGGCTCGCTAAAGTAAGAGAATGGAATGCTTGCAACTTGGACAAAGTGAAGTGCATCAAGGATGAGGAGGGCGAGGTGTTAGTGGATGACACTTCCATTAAATTATGGTGGAAAGCTTACTTCCATAAACTCTTAAATGAAAAAGGAGATAGGAATATTGAGATGGGTGAGTTGGCAATCTCCGACAACCGTCGTGATTTTGGGTATTACAGGTGGTTCAGAGTTGAGGACGTAAGACGGGCTATTAGTAGGATGTAGAGGGGGAGGGTGATCGGGATCGATGAGATTCCGGTAGACTTTTGGAAGAACATGGTCAAAGATGGCATCGAGTGGTTGACTATACTGTTCAATGCTATTATAAAGACTGCCAAGATGCCTGATGAATGGAGGAGGAGTATAATGGTTCCATTGTACAAGAATAAGGGAGATTTTCAAAGCTGTAACAATTATAGGGGTATCAAGTTATGAAGCCACACTATGAAGGTCTTGGAGAGAGTAGTGGAGATGAGGGTACGAAGAGTAGTATGTATCTTAGAGAATCAGTTTAGATTCATGCTGGGGTGGTCGACTACTGAAGCAATTCATCTTGTTCGGAGGTTGGTAGAGAAATATAGGGGAAGAAAGAAGGATCTTCATATGGTGTTCATTGATCTCGAGAAGGCATACGACAAAGTCCCAGGGATGTCTTATGGAGGTGTCTAGAGGTGAAAGGTGTCCCAGTAGCATATATCAGGGCAGTTAAGGACATGTACGATGGAGCTAAAACTTGGGTAAGAACGGTGGGAGGAGACTCAGAGTATTTTCCTGTTGAGATGGGACTCCACCAAGGATCTGTGTTGAGCCCTTTCTTGTTTGCCTTGGTGATGGATGAACTGACGCGATCTATCCAGGAGGAGGTACCATGGTGTATGCTTTTTGCAGATGACATAGTACTAATTGATGAGACTCGGACTAAAGTTAATGATAGGTTGGAGGCCTAGAGACACGCCTTGGAGTCCAAAGGTTTCAAATTGAGCAGGACCAAAACTGAATACCTGGAGTGCAAATTCAATGTTGAGAGGGATGAGGCAAACCCGGATGTGAGGCTTGCCACTCAACCTATCCCTAAGAGAGAAAACTTTAAGTATTTAGGCTCCATCATTCAGAGTAGTGGCGATATCGACGATGATGTCACACACCGTATTGGGGAAGCATGGACTAAATGGAGGCTTGCCTCTGGAATATTGTGTGACAAGAATATATTACCTAAACTCAAAGGTAAGTTTTACAGAATGGTGGTTAGACAATCATTGTTGTATGGAGTGGAGTGTTGGCCAATTAAGAAAGCACATATTCAAAAGATGCATGTCGCAGAGATGAGGAAGCTGAGATGGATGTGTGGTCACACCAGGAGTGACAAAGTTAAGAATGAGACCATCCAGGAGAAATTAGAGGTGACCCCGGTGGCCGAAAAGACGAGGGAAGCGAGATTGCGATGGTTTGGACATGTGCAGAAAAGGAGTACCGATGATCCTGTTAGGAGGTGTGAGAGGTTGGTTTCGGGAGATACTCCAAGGGGTAAAGGTAGACCGAAGAAGTACTGGGGGGAGGTGATTAGACAGGATATGACGGAACTTGATCTTACTGAGGACATGACCTTAGATAGAAAAAAGTGGAGGTCGAAAATTAGAGTTGCGGGCTAATGGTAGGGTTAGGTGTTTTATTGTCTTGTGTTCGCACTACCTATCATATTATGTGTTAGTTTATCTCATCTACATAATTTTATGATTAGTCGCTCTTTCCTATTCTCTTTCCTTCCTTTTGTCATATCTTGTTCTTTCTTGCTTACGGGTTTTGAGATGAGGGTTCCCGGGAAATAGCCTCTCTACTTTTATGGTAGTGGTAAGGTCTGCGTATATTCTACCCTCCCCAAACCACACTTGTGGGATTTTACTGGGTATGTTGTTGTTGTTGTTGTTGTTCTTGTGATTGATTGGTTGCATGTGTACTATGCTTCTATTGTTTGTAGAACTCGTCGGGTCAAGTTTCATTTTACAAATGAACCCGTCCTTAAGTGGGAAAGTCAGGATGTGGTGGTCAAGGTAGATTCATTTCATGAATTAAAGCCCGTAAGTTGATCTCTAAGGGGTGTCTTTACAATCTTGTGAGGGTTAAAGATGTGGAGTCTAAAGTCACTTTTATAGAGTAAGTTCCAATTGTAAATGAGTTTGTTGATGTCTTTCCAAATGACCTTGTTGGTGTCCCTCCCAAAAGGGAGATTGATTTTTGTGTAGACCTCCTCCCCAATATTCAACTTATCTTTGTTACCCCTTACAGTATGGCCCTGACAGACTTGAAGGAGTTAAAGGAACAATTGAAAGATTTGTTGGAGAAAAAATTTATTAGACCTAGCCAATCACCTTGGGGTGCTCCAATGTTGTTTGGGAAAATGAAGGATGGGTCACTTAGAATTTGTATTTACTAACAGAAACTCAATAGGGTCTTAATTAAGAATAGGTATCCTCTTCCAAGGAATGATGATTTGTTTGACCAATTGCAAGGAGCTAGCTTCTTCTCTAAGATTAATCATTGGTCCTGGTATCATCAATTGAGGGTGAGGGAGTCTGATATTCCTAAGACGGTCTTCTGGACTAGACATAGGCATTATGAGTTTGTTGTGATTTCATTTGGGTTGACTAATGCCCCGGCCATCTTCATAGACCTAATGAATAGAGTCTTCAAACCTTACTTTGATTCCTTTGTTGTGGTCTTCGTTGATGATATTTTGATCTATTCACATAGTAGGGGGGAGCATATGGGCCATTGGAGGGTTGTGTTGCAAAGATTGAGGGAAGAGAAATTGTATGCCAAATATGGCAAGTGTGGTGTCGGGGATAGTATAAAAGTGGATCCTAAGAAAATTGATGTGATTTGAAATTTTCCTAAACCATTGATCCCATCCGATATTAGGAGCTTCTTGAGACAAGCGGGTTATTATAGAAGGTTTATGAATAGGTTCACCTCAATTGCTTCCCCTATAACAAAATTGACCTAAAAGAAGGTTAAGTTTGTATGGACTGATGAGTGTGAGAGGAGCTTCCAAACACTAAAAGACAAGCTTATGTCTGCTCCTATATTGTCACTACTGGATGAGCCAGAGGGATTTGTTGTGTATTGTGATGCTTCTTGGGTTGGCTTGTGTTGTGTGTTGATGCAAAATGGTAAGATCATAGATTATGCTTCTAGACAACTCAGGCTACATTGAAATAACTACCCTACCCATGATCTAGAGATAGCCGCCATTGTGTTTGCACTAAAGATTTGGTGTCGCTACCTGTATGGGGTTCATGTGGATGTGTTCACCGATCATAAGATTCTTAAATATGTCTTTACTTAAAAGTATCTCAACTTGAGGCAAAGGAGAAGTTTAGAACTTCTTAAAGACTATTATATTAGCGTGCACTATCATACGGGTAAGGCAAATGTGGTGGTGGATGCTTTGAATAGGGTGTCATTTAGTAGCCAAGCTCATGTTAATGGTGATGATAGGGAGATCGCTAGGGAGGTGCATCAATTGGCAAGATTGTGGGTTAGGTTGGAAAAGGTTGGTGATGATGGTGTGAGGGTTGTTGATAGGTCTAAGTATTCATTGGTTGGTGAAGTGATAGAAAATCAAGATCATGACTCCTCCTTACTTGAATTAAATGCCTTAGTGAAAGAGGGCAAAGTAGAGGTTTTCTCCCAAGGGGGAGATGGGGCCGTTAGGTACCAAGGTAGGTTATGTGTGCCTTGTGTTTATTGTTTGAGGGAGAAGATTCTTGATGAGGCCCAAAATTCTTCTTATTCTATCCACCCTGGTTCCACCAAAATGTATAGAGACTTGAGAGATGTGTATTGGTGGGGAGGCATGAAGAGGGACATTGCCAAGTTCGTTTTAGTTGCCATAGTTGTCAACAAGTCAAAGCTAAACATCAAAGGCCGGGTGGCCTAACCCAAGACATAGAGATTCCTACTTGGAAGTGGAAAGTGAATAAAATCGATTTTGTGGTTAGGTTGCCCAAGACTGAAAAAGGTTTTGATTCTATTTGGGTGGTGTTTGATAGGATCATGAAATCGGCTCATTTTCTACCAGTTAAGACCACAAATAAGGTGAAGAGTATGCAAGGTTATACATCCATGAGTTAGTGAGGTTACATAGGGTTCCTTTGTCTATCATATTGGATTGTGGTTCACAATTCACTTCACACTTTTGTAGGTCTTTCTGAAAGGGGTCTTGGTACAAAAGTTCATCTTAGTACAGCCTTTTACACCCAATCGGATGGCCAAGCCGAAAGAACCATTCAAACATTTGAGGATATGTTAAGGGCTTATGTATTGGAGTTGAGGGGTAGTTGGGATGATCATCTTCCTTTGATTGATTTTGCATACAGTAATAGCTATCACTCTAGCATCAGCATGGCTCCTTTTGAGGCTCTTTGTAGGTGACGTTGTAGATCATCGGTTGGTTGGTTTGAAGTTTTAGAGATTTAATGGAACCGGATCTGGTTATGGAAGCTCTTGAGAAGGTGAGGATGATTAGGGAAAGGTTGAAAATAGCCATAAGTCATCAAAAATCCTATGTCGATGTGAGAAGAAGAGATCTTTAATTCAAAGTGGGTGATTGGGTTTATTTGAAAGTTTCTCCAATGAAAGGTGTGGTCGGTCTTGGTAAAAAGGGGAAGTTGAGTCGAAGATATCTTGGTCCTTATGAGGTCTTGAAGAGGGTTGTCAAGGTAGCTTATGAATTAAAGTTGCCTAGTCAAATGAATTTGGTTCATCCGGTGTTCCATGTCTCTATGTTGAGAAAATATGTTGGTGATCCTAATGTTGTTGTGCTTCTTGATATTGTGGGTGTTGTTGAGGATAACTAGACTTATGAGGAGGTTCTGGTTCAGATACTAGATAGGCAAGTGAAGAGATTGAGGAACAAGGAGGTGGCATCCATTAAAATCCTTTGGAGGAAACAACAAATTGAAAGTGCTACTTGGGATGCTGAAGCAAACATGCAAAAGCGGTATCCTTATCTTTTCCACTCCACTCAATCCTAAGGTACCAATTCTAAGTCCATTATGTGATTTCAAGTCTTATAATTCAGCCCCTTTGTCATTCATATGCAATCATATTTATGTTGGCAAGTTGATGATGATTTTACACTTATGTTGAGGTTTTAAGAATGGTGTTTAAAAGGTAATGTTGCATTTTTATTAGGGCTTATTTGTTTATGATCATTCTTGTCTTGTACTTCTCTTTTACATTTGGGGACGAATGTTCCCAAGGGGGAGATATTGAAACGACCCCCAAAAAAGTGCCCAAAATTATGCCTCGGAATGCCTAGAATTTTAAATTCCATATATCTCAAAATTAGTTTGCTATTCCAAAAATCTGACTTCATATTCTTGTTCAGGGGGTAAAATTGAGGGGGAGAAGGGTCTAACCCCAATTTAAGAGTGAAAGATTAGTAGACAAAATTTTTCAAGGTGTAAATTCCTGATAGGAACCCGCGATCCCCTTGCGATGCCCCACAGTACAAAAAGTGGCTTGCTATTTTAACTCGGTCCAAGACTTCTACATTTTGGGCCTAAATGTTCCCAAATGTCTTTTTACCTTTACTTATCATTATATTACCCTCATATCATCCTAAACATTTCCCAATACTCACTCAAACATTTAGCCATATTTTTACTCCCCAAACTCATGTCCCGAACCCTCATCCCAAGCTATGGTTCTCCTTCAAGGTTCTCCTTTAAGCTCCAAGTTTCCATCTCCAATCTTCACCAAGCTCATCTCCAAGATAAGTATGTGGATTTCTTTCATATGTTCCTTTCACCCATGATACCCAATCCTCCTTTTACTCAAATTGCATGATTTAAAGTTGATTTACAAATAGGTCTTGCTTATTATGAAATTCACTGCACACTATGTTAAAGCTATGTGAAATTGTGACTGTTTTGCTAGGTTTTGAGCTATAAATCTTGGACCTATTGTAAGTGTTGATGAGGATTTATAGTGTATATTACTTAAGGGTGTTGCAAGATGTTGATTGATAGTATGTTGATTGATAGTTTTACAATGGATTTTCTTGCATGATTTCATCTCTATATTTCATAGTTTTATATTAGCATACACACCCTCTAAGTGTTTGATAAAATATCCGGATGTGGGTTCTTGAGGAGTTGAAGGACAAAAGTATGAGATATGATGTTAATGACTATATGATGATGAAATAAGCTTATGTATATGATATACTCTATATAGAGTATTGGATTAGACCATTCCCTATCTGGGGGGGATAAGAGCCCAGGTAACCGAGGCGGACGTTTGTACTCATCAACCATGAGAGAAGTTTGTACTTCGCCACTATAGTGATAAGGTGTGATTACCATCAACCAAATGAGGGGTTTGTACCACACCGCCCGGGTGATGGGGTGAAACCATCATCAACAACCAAGGGGTTTGTACCTTAAAAATCTAGCTTGGTCTCTTCTGCACATATGATATCCTATATTAGCATGAGTGTCACACCCGAAGTGATGTTAAGGCGGAGTGGCACCCATTGATAATAAGGATCAGGAGAACTAACATGTATCCATGAGTTTTTTATACATATTATAAGGGATTTCTATATTAAACATTTTTTCAAGAAAGTAAACAGTAATAACAAGCCAAAAGGAAATGCATATGACTAGGCCATTGGGGCCATGTTGTCTAAAGTACAAGACATGACCACACTTTAAGTTACAAAGTCTACAAAAAGCCTCTAGATAAGGAAAAGTATCTGATAAGGATCAGGATAGGCCCCGCCTTGACTAATTATGCAATACAAAAATATAAGCTCTAGACACAAAAAGCTCCAAAAAAACCTAGAGCTTGGTTACAATAGTTGGGTATCATGTACTCCTACTAGGGAGAAATACTCGTAGCTATACCTACAGTATGAAATGCAAGTCCCTCGTAAGGGACGTCAGTACGAGATAATGTACTAAATATGTAAGGTAGGAAATACTATATATAAAGTAACAACTCAAATGAAACTACGCGTTGGTGTAAGGATAACAGACCACCTTTAGTTATACTATGGGATCATGTACTTTCTATTATTTTTTATTACTTTACCTTCACTGTATAATCTATGCACAACATGTAATACAAATGACCAGCTGATCAGGGGTAAATCTATATTGGGATCGTCCCCTACTAGGCTTTTCCTTTCACCCCTAGGGCTCTCCCCCATAATGTGATCGACCCTGGCAAGGTGATTCTTCCACCCCTCTGGTTTCCATCCATAAATAAGCAATATACTTTACTTTATCTTTCAATTACTTTTGAGATGATTTTTTGGTGGTCATAATATCGAAGCCATAGGACTCTAAATGTAGCATGTGACATGTAAATAATCATATAAGACAATACGACAATGAAAAGAGTACGTTACACAAATAATGAAATGCGTATGAGAAGAAACAACTCGTGAACTTTATTTAGCAACAAGAACCCATGTAACTTGGTATCCATGTATGTATGCATATTTCAAGCTTACTATGTATGGGAGCATATGTATATGTGAATGAGTGGATACATGGTTAACAATTGTGTCAGAGTTGGTAAGTTCCTTTATATACTAATGAAGAATCTAGATTACATGCCAAGTAATATGAAATCAGTAGCCTTACATACCTAACTGTACGACCTCGCTATTACCTCGAGATAACCTTCCCGTCCTCCTGAGGAGGGGTATTTATTCTTAGTTGTCACCCTATTCAATTGTTGATATTCAATACACATTCTCAAGGTAATATCCTTTTAGCATACAAATAACATTGGTGCACCCCAAAGGGACACACTAGGTCTTATAAAACCCTTCTCCAATAAGCCTTTCAACTGCTCTTTTAATTCATGAATTTCTACTAGGGACATTCTATATGGAGGGATGGAAATAGGTCCAGTGCCTGGAAGTAAGTCAATACAAAAAACTACTTCTCGTTTTGGAGGTAAACTTGGAAGGTCTTCAGGAAACAAATCAACAAATTCATTCACTACTGGAACTAATTGAAGAGTTGGCGATTCTGTCTCCATATCCTTTACTCTAAGTAAATGATATATATACCCTTTAGATATCATCTTTATTACCTTAAAATAAGAGATGCGCTTACCCATTCGTCCCGCAATATTGCCTTCCCTTTCAAGAACTGCCTCATTTGGAAAGTGGAAGTACACTCTCTTAATTCAACAATACACGGTAGCATAGCAAGAAGCTAACCAATCCATACCTATTACAACATTAAATTCCACCATTTCTATCTAAATAAGGTTAGCCAATGTTTCACAGTCACAAATAGTTACTACACAGTCATAATAAACTCTGCTAGCCATAATAGATTCACAAATTAGTGTAGACACTTCAAAGGTTTGTTCAATAATTTGGGTGTTCTCTTAAGCTTCCCAACAACTAGTGGGGTAATGTATGATAGTGTAGAAATAGGGTCAATTAAAGCATATACATTAAGTGAAAAGATGGACAATGTACCTGTGACCACATCGGTGAAGCTTCAAAATTTTGTCGACTCCCAGAGCATAAGTGTGATTATAGACTCCGCTAAAGCTATATAGCCCATATGCCTCCTCGTGAAATCTCTCATCATATGCCCTGGTGTACCACAAAAGAACAAGCATCTTTTCAGTTATTGTTGTGGCACTCCAGTTTGCTGGCTTGAGCCTACAGAGTTGGGCTCATATGATATAAACATGCTATAGGGAACCTTAGCAGGGGTCTGGGGTGTTCAAGATAGACTAAAGACAGCTTTGAGTTGGCACCCGGGGTTATGCCAACTAAGAACATTGATTTGTGCAGCTTGAGATAAAAAACAAAATAGTTCTAAGATGCGTTGGGATGGTTGCATTTGCACTTTCCCTACCTCTAGCTTATTCTATTATATATTCCATTTTCAACATATTGATATTGTGCCAGTGTATATCCAATGAGTTACATCTACCACAATATAATTTCATTTAGTTAGAAGATTGCTTGATATTGCTATAGGAGGTTATGGGGGAGGATATTCTTGGGGTTGTACTTGGATCATTTATGGCTATTGTGAGTAGATGATTGTGTTGTTGGGCTTACTACTGTGTTGTATAACAAGAATTTGGGGACTTATCAGCACTGGTGGTTGTTGTTATAGTTTCTTCTAAGAATAAATTGTTAACTGTTACAAAATTAGTCATTTAATGGTAATAACTACTATAGATTGTGTTTGACAAGTAAGATATAAATGACTTAGTACATAGGGAAGTAAAGCCTTTTGAGTTGATAACTTGTGGGGTATTTACTGCATTAGCGAGTGCTTGGTGGTGATGCCTGGTGGATTCGACAGCAAGGAAGGGGTTTTTGGCCCTGCATGTGAATGAGAGAATATAAGCTATTGTCTGCAGGTATTTGCTTAGCTTATGGGCCATGTGTGGTTGATCACGGGAACTGCTTGTATAAGGAAGCCAAGAATGGAATAAAAGTCGTATATATAAACCACGAGTATAGTTATGAACAACCATAATTATCCTAACATCTGGTTATGTAGTAAGGACAGGTATGTCTAGCTGATTGATCCTCGTAACTTGTTAGTCGTTCAAGCAGATGGGACAAATAGTGGATTCTTAAGACTTCTTGGTTGAATTGCCTCACCAACTTACTATTATATATAAATGGGTGTTGGAATTTTTGGTTAGTTATGGTGGTACTGAATTACTATAGAATAAAGAACATATTTATGGTGTATATATTCGTGGTGTGGATTGGAGTCTACAAGTATGCCTATGTTTGTACTTTTGTGAATGAAAATCTTATTAGGAGAGGATGTCGTAATGATCCTCTAGGTCATTTCAATGATTTTTTTGGTATTATGTTGATTTGATCATGTGTATAGTGATCTGAGGACTATTTGGGTGATTATTGGTCGGGTTATTCAGAATTTATATGGGTTTTTCAGTTAACCGGGAAGTTATACCCATAAAATGACTTTTCAGGTAAAGTCCTAGTAAACGGCCTCGAAATGGTATTCTGACGATCCCATTAGTTCCAAAATTATCGAATTAGGCAAGAAGCATGTCTGGTGCAATTATATCATGGATTATAAATTTTGCCACTGAAATAGTTGACCTAGTCAATACCCTTGAGGACTGTGTCCCGAATGATAATTTTGTTACTGTGGCTAGCTTTGAAATATCGATGTCAGTCTAGGACAAACTTTTATTTTATATCGGGTACGTCCGGATGTGATTTGATCCGCTGGGGGCTTTCTATTATAAGTTGCAGATAAAGAAGTAGGACCATCACTCTATCGTAGGAAGCTCACTTGGAAATTTCGACCACACCCTTGGATTTGGAACATTGAAATCCTAACTTTACGTAGTTTGTTTGTAAAAATCGGAGCCTGAATGAGCCCAAAACAACGAAAAAGAGATTGAAATGTTAAGGAGGAAGGGGTGATGTGGCACCCTATGATGCTACCCCATGGCACTGTGGGATGATGCCACATGGAATGAGGTGGCAGCACTTCTTTTACATATATATATATTTCTTCAACTATACATGACAATGGCAAGAGCATTGATATCTGATTTGAGTGATTCAAATACTATAAGACTCAAATTTTCGCAAGGAACGTCCTGATGAAGAAGCATTCGATATTTGACGGTTTGAGGTAAATCTCTACTTTTTCATTGATGACATATCGAGAATGACTAAAAATTTAAATTTGCAAACTTTTTGGTCAGTTTTCAACGGAATTAAGTGGAATTTGATCCTAAATATGTTCTATGTATGCTGGATGTTTGCTACTTTTGTCCAGTTTTTTCAGAATTTTGACCTAAAAAGTTTTTAAAAGAATGTTTTCGCGCTAAAGTTTTTTACATCATTTTTGGCCTTTTTCTAAATCTTCTTGGGTCTGTTTGGGGCTATATTTTTTGTAATG
This sequence comes from Solanum ossicruentum, assembly GCA_025774065.1. Classification (NCBI taxonomy): domain Eukaryota; kingdom Viridiplantae; phylum Streptophyta; class Magnoliopsida; order Solanales; family Solanaceae; genus Solanum; species Solanum ossicruentum. Next base: position 11,946,950 of record JAOTQR010000007.1, read on the forward strand.
GACTTGGGGTGATGTAGGGATCATTTTATAGGCATTGGTTTGGTTCAAGCATGGGCCCTAATTTCATCCATTTTAGTCATAACTGATGTAATTTCACTAGTTTCTTGAGATGTTACATCCAAATAAACCATACGGATCTTGTGACTTATGTTTTGATAGTTGAGCAGCATTTGGAAGAAATTCGAAAGGAAAAACTTGGTTTAATTGACTCAGAGCAAGAGACATCGAATGCCATGCAGGCTAGGCTTTCTCTAAATCCAAGTCTAAGCTGAAATATTTGTATATTTGAGTTGGAATGTATAGAAATGTACTATTTATGGATTGTGTTTAGGAGTATAGGTTGTATATGGCCTGATGTAATTAGTGTATTGTAGATGTAGATAATGTTATGGGATGGTAGTTGTTGTATTGAGGATTGTCTTAAATGTAGCTGTTATATTACCTGAGTTCTTACATTGTATGACTACGAAAGGGAGAGAAAGGGATTGGCTGGAGTTGTGAACATGTGATAGGCATGTAGATTGAGCTTGACTTTGCTTGTATGTGTGTGTGGTCAGAAGCTACCGAAATATTGTAGCTATTAAGGTTGACTTCTGATTATATGCTACCATATGCGATGAATCAAGTACCTTTATATGATTGGTATATATCTGTATGATGTGATTGCGGTTATATATGTCTTTCTAAGTACTTCTGGTAGAATTTCTCAATTAAACATGATTCTTTGTTGCCTTGTGGTTAATTTGATCCTGTACTGTTGTGATCTGTTATGTACATGTCCCACTGACTGGAGAGACACATCATGTTCTAGGGATGGATATAGTGCACTTCTAAGAGAGCCTTGCATTTTGTTATATGAGAGGTGTTGCTACTGAGCCACTAGAGAGTTAGACACGAAAGTGTGAACCTGGCAGATAGGTACAAGCTATATCCATTGTGCTTCTCAAGGTTATCTGTGATGAGACACTAGCTATGTGGATTAGTCCTTGGAATTAGCATCCTCTTTAAAGGACATATTATTAGTAGGAAGGCACATGGTTGCCTTGGGACAAATCCTTGATAGCAGCTGGGCTTTGATATGATTTTCGCTAGGTGACATGTTTCTATTTATCTAGCCTCTTAGGCCTTAGCTTAGGTTATATCGACATTTCTCTATCAGTTATTTTATATAGAGAAGGGGCCTGGGAAGGGCAGAATATAAGCTAGTACCTTGAGATAGGCATGTGTTCTGACTTGACTCGTACTTGTATGAATAAATATGTATAGTGTGTGGCTACTGAGATATGATGACCAGGAGACCGTATATTGAATATATATCGTGCTATGGCTTGATTCTATAATAGATATGATCTAATGACTATGGAACCACTTATTGATTCTTGCCAGATTATGACTTGATTACTAGCATTCAATGTTTATGTTGGGACTTTTCGTTGTGGACACTCATGACATCCTGTTATTAATTCATGTTTGCTTCCATTGTTTGTGGTTGGCCAGAGTATAATATGTTTTCGTATTAGGCCTGATTTTATCCCTATTATTGAGGTCTATGCTATTGTGTATTGTTGTTAGTGCCTTAGTTTGGTTTTTGCTTACATGTCATTGAGGGTGAGTTGTTATTATCCACGGGATGGTGGTAGTATGGATTCCATGGGATACATAGTTTGATGATGTCGATGCCTACGTTAGTTTTGGGCACTACATGACTTTGGAATTTCGAATTCGAAAATATTAGCTAAGTAAGTAATTGATTGATACCTCGAGTCCTAAGATGACACTTCTCGTTGCTATTTGAGCATCATCGGCGACACTCGAGTATCCGAGTTAATGAGTTATGCATCTCGTGTCCTAAGTTTTGGTGGTTGCGCCTGAGCATTGAGCTTCGGATGTCTATTCCTTAGAATGAGCACCTTTCGATGGTTTAGGTCCAAGACCCTGCCAGTTCCATTTTTGGGGAGGGGCCCCTTGCTTGATATTCTGAGCTTAGACACAGTGTTTATGCTAGGGGGATTCTTTCTCTCGTAGGGGATACGTCCCACAGTTATGTTCATGGTCGTCACCGTTTGGCCCTGGCTGATTGCCCGATCGAAAGCTAGATTGGAAGACTAAGAGGTTAGAGTCCCTGAGTGATCTTAGGGGTTCAAGTCCCCATGTGATACCATTTCTGGATGGTCAAGGACCCGGTTATTGTCATGATGCTATGGCCGAGGGCCAATTGTTACTTGTGGATCCACTCACATTTTCACAGCCATATTGCACATGAGTGTTCCCTCTATGCTTATGGAGGCTCAGGGGGTGTTCAAGATTAGATACTATGGCCTTACACCCATCTACAACTGACCCTTGTTCTGATAATGTGGAGAGTTGGGCTCTCTAATGGTTCTATGGGATTCTTTGATGGTTTTGAGGAATTCAGTGATGATCTGGTGATTCTATAATATGCGCGACTGTACCTTCTGTGCTTATGGGGACCCATTGGCATATAGGCATAGATATTAGGGCCTCACACCCGCATACAACACTAAGGCTCAATTGGGGGTTGTTATGATATGAGCCTACACAGTTTTCGTCAGTGATATCGATGTTCATCACTTGAGTTAGTTTAGGTTATCGTGGACATCACTTGGGTTGATTCAGTTATCATTGTTCATCTCCTTGGTTGGCTCAGTGGTAGTTTGAGGGCTTCCAGACATGTCTATCCTAGATTTGAGCTTGTTTCGTTACATTACTATAGTTCTCTTTATATTTGGGCTTTATATATGATTATTGCTTCACTCGATCGACCAATGATACCTACTAGGTGTCTTTTCTGGTACTCACCCCTGCTTCTGCATCTTCTTATGGTCCAGGTCCAGGTCCAGGTACAGGTCATGATAACTGAGTTGGGGAACTTCGGGAGCGCTCAAGGGACTTTTGGTGAGCAACGACAAATCTGGTTTCTCTGTTGTATCCTTCCAGTGGATGGCCATCTTTTGTATCCACACATTGGTCTTATACAGTAATGTTATATATTTATAGAGGAACTATAATTTTTCATATTATTATGATTATTGATATGTGTATATGATATGTCCTTGTGTCTATTATAGCTCTATACAATTGACTTCTAGGTTTTCGGTATGTTTTGGTTATATACATTATCATATTGGTCATAGTTTAAACTAGAAAGCTAGGATAGATACTCTAGGGTTGGGTAATTGGCTGGGTAAGATCTAGAAGGCGCCGTCTTGGCCGGGACTGGATCATGAAACAAGCCCTCAACATGTCTTCCAAGGTCTAGATTTTCCTTTCGACTTGTCCATCAATTTGAGAATGAAATGGAAAACTCAACTTTACCTTAGTACCAAGTGTTTTCTAAATTGACCTCCAAAAGATTGAAATGAATTGGGTACCTCAATCAGATATGATAGGAAATGGCTCACCATGTAACTAACCACCTCTCAAATGTAAAACTTAGAAAAATCCTCAGGAATAAAAGTAGTCTTGACCGGTAGAAAATTAGTTGATTTAGCCACCTTATCAACAATTACCCAAATGGAGTCATATTGTTTATGAGTTCGGGGAAAACTCCTCACAAACTCCATATTATATCTTCGCCCTTCCAAGTAGGAATCTCAATATCTTGGGTCAAGCTATTTGACCTTTGATAATCTACTTTCACCTATTGACAATTAGGGCGCTCAGATGTATGGAATATGGAAAGTTATGTACTTCTCTCAAAATTACTTCCTTTAAGCCATCAACATTTGGAACACATAAACGGTCTTGATGCCATAGTACACCACCCGTAACAATAACAATAACAACAACAACAACAAGAATAACAATAACAATAATAACAACAATCACAATAAGAACAATAACAATAAGAATGATAACAACAATAACAACAATAATAACAATAATAACAATAACAATAATAATACTAACAATAATAACAATAACAATAAGAACAATAATAACAATAAGAATAACAATAACAATAACAACAATAACAATAATAATAACAATAACAACAATAATAACAAGAGTAACAACAATAATAATAATAATAAAAATAATAATAACAATGACATTAATAACAATAACAATAATAGCAATAACTATAACCACAACAATAACAACAACAATAACAATAATAATAACAATAACAACAACAATAACAATAACAATAACAATAACAACAACAATAATAACAACAACAATAACAATAACAATAACAACAACAATAACAATAACAACAACGATAACAACAACAATAATAACATTAATAAGAATAATAACAAAAATAACAATAATAACAATAATAATACTGGAGCCGTCATTGGCCTAGCCTTTGGACCGCCCCTAGTGTGTATAAGTGCTATTTGGCCAAAAGAATTTGGCCCAAATTTGGCCAAAATGAGTAAAAAGACTATAATGCCTTTTTCTTACAAAAATAAAATTAAATTTTTATAAAGTTATTGATTTTAGGAAGCATTTATTATTTTAATAAACTAAATTCTTTGGTACTATAATTCTTTTAATAGTATTATTTCTTTATTAGTTTTTTATTTTTTATTTTTTTCTTTATCAGTTTATTTTATCTTCTTAACATATTTCATTCATTGTGTTTTTTAAAAAAAATTATAATAATAAATTATTATATCTTAAGTGCTTAAAATTGTTAAATTTACCTAATAAAATGAAATTGAAAAAAAGTATTTAGTTTATCTTTTTTAAAGTTTCATTATTGTAAAATATATTCTTTATCAGATTTACTTTCAAATACTACATGTATAAATATTTAATATATAAAATATTTTTATGGTATAGCTCAATTTTATCTACAATTATACATATGAAAATATAATTATTAATGGACAAAATTAAAACCATCACCAGAACTTTTTTTTCGAATTTATTTTTACGAATTTTCAATAATAATAATAACTTACTTGTGCGTTTGATTAAAAGAAGAACTAATAGTTTTAGAAAGTATTAAATTATACAAATTATTAAATAAGATATGCCAACTATAATAATAAATTTCTTTCACTTTAAATAATTTTATATGTAATTGTATCAAACAAAAATATTTTATTATATATTATCTATTTTTAGTTTTAGTTTTGTTTGATATTTCATGTTAAATATTATTTTATATATAATTAGAGAATTTTAATTTTATTTAGTGTTTGTATTTTATAATAGGTTTAAACGCATTTAAAGTATTTTCATTTGTTTACAGTTCATATTGTATTAAATGCCTACCATATTAGTATATGACTTTCTTGGGATATGTTAATTATGATATACACTTAAAATCATATATTTTTATTATTTGTATAATCGATCGATATATATTATATCTAAAATATTTTAAAATTTGATTGTTATTGAAATATTTTCGAATTATGCTTAAAATACATAAAATTTTGGATTTGAAACTGTTGAACACTTTTAATTTAATTTAGTGAATGGTTCTTCACCCTCAAAACTTTGCTTTAAAAATTAAATTCCTCCCTTTATCTTGTGCACTATCCGTTTTATCCTCATTATGTCAAATATATTTAATTCCTTTTTATATTGTATATATATATTTTTTAATTTACTTATTTAATCTTTTTTCTATATGTTTATTAGCATTATAAATAGAATAACATTTTTATGAATTTGTGATAAAATTTAATATTATTTTTGTGATAGTTATTTTAATTAATATGCATTAGCGTATTTATATGTATGTATGTGTATAATATTATTTTTCTCCACTCTCTTACTTTATATGTTACTATTACTTGACCCTTCTTGATATGACACCCCTTTAAAAAATTAATTGAAAGTACATTTTATAAACTAATATTATTAATAATGCTTTAAAATTTTAATTCAACTACAACTACTACTTTATGCAGTTATTTAATAATAATGATAGAAATTGAAAAAAATATTACATTTTCTTTAATTATTTATCTACAATATTATTTAATTAAAAAATATTTATTAAAATTTAATAATTAATTAAAAATTATTTACAAAGTTTAAGCAAAGTGGTTTATGAGAAACAATCAATTAATGCATCAAAAGATTGAAGATAGACTACATTAAATAAAATTATTTTTAATGTGAAAAACATTAAAGATAGAATACTTTTAAGTAACAAAAGATAAAATTTATTTTGATATAGTAAATTTGAAATTAAATGACTTTTTTATAATTAAAAAATAAAAAAATTATTTTATGTGTATAACTCAAAGTGTAATAATGGTTGATAAAATTTATGGATTTTTTTAGTTTCACTATCTAACTTTTCAGTTCTTTCAATTTTTTCATTTATCTCAAATTTTCTTTAAAATTATGAAAATAAAAAATAAAATTAAATAAGAATTGATTAATCATCAAAATACTAGCTCAATTTCACAGTAGTTTTTTTTTAAAAAAATAAAGGTATATTAGGAAAAACGTTGGTAAGGAAAAACTATGAACATGAATTTTTCAAGTACTTATGTGATGACTCGGGTGTTGTACGATGTCGTTGGAACTTGAGAATTTAATTTCAGGCAAAATTTGGATTAAGTCACAGCCAATGTAAGGTCACACGGCCCCTTACACGTGTCGTGAGGGGGGTAGTATGGCATTCGAAGTGAAAATATTCTAAGTATGGAATCATCGTCTCATAACCTTTTCGTGAAAAATTTTCTAAGTCTTGGTATACGGACAGACCACACGGAACGTGTGACTTCACACGGCCCATGAAGTCATCTGTGTAATGGACGTTTATTAAAAAATGTTGGGACATGGCTCCGATTTCTAAAAATTTGTCTAAGTGTTGGTTCATGGGCTAGGTACACGGATTATGTAGTGTCACACCGTGCATCTTTGTAGCACCCCATGAAATTACCGGAACACCCCTAAAATGTAATTGCGTGCAGAACGCGTCTTCCAAAGCTCCGATGGAAAATCTGAGACTGGATTTGCAATTGGCACAGAAAATCAAGTCAGAATGGTCTCGACCAGATTTAAGAGCAACAGAGTTAAAAAATAATGTTCGCTAGTGCGACATAGAGGGGGCACGGACTAACACTTAAGGTTTTCTTAATTTTTCGATGGGAATTGAAATTTTTTGAAATTTTGTGAAATACACTGGTTCACGCCCCTAGCACATCACAGACCAGTGTACCATTTTAAAATCTTTTTCTTTTAATTTCCGGAAGGGTATTTTGGGTATTGCCAATCCATTTTAAAGTCCCAAAACGTGTTTTTAAGACTTATTTCATATGAAAAGGTTTCAAAAATTCACATTCTTCCAAGTTTAAACGTGATTTCCGCCAGTGGAGAAGAAGAAAGAGTTGAGGGTTTCAAGTGAGGTCTCAATCTTTGAAGAAGACTTGGTGATTCTTTACTCTAGGTATGTAAAGGCTACCAGAGCATGAAATTGTTCGTCCATGTGCCCCAATACATCTAGTAGGTTAACAATTGATAGTTGATGGGTCTTGAGTAGTAATTCTTGAAGAATATTTTGAACATTATCTTTATTTCTTGAATATTATATTTAATCTATCTACCTATCTATCTATCTATCTATCTATATATATATATATATATATATATATATCTACTAATTATATGAATTGTTGTATGGGTGTTTATCTAAATTGTATGATGTCCAAATACTGCAAGAATGAACTTAGGGCAATGTCTAGAGCCTTGATTGTGTTAATGCGATGATTGATGAAGTCTGAGTATTGAGATGAGTGTTATGATAGCTGAAATAGATGAAGTTGATATCCTTGATGTTCCAATGAGTTTTAAATGGAGTTTGAAAGGAAGAATTTATTTCTGGAGTTGATAGAATGATATGTGAGTTTAGGTCCCTAACTGAAAGGGGGGGTTGGTTGGATAAAAAACCTAACATTGATAGACTTATGAGCATATTGAGTCTTGGGAGGAGTATTAGCATCGAAATGGGTAAGAGTTAGTCCCACTCATACTCATTAACTATATGGCCAGCATAGGAGAGGATTGTACCGTGAAAGCGGATGTTTCTCTTACCCCGCAGAGGGCTCGACAGACTTTTTTTTGGGATCCCCGACAGAATCTTCCTGTACCTCGGCAAGGTATTGGATGGATATGGCCACGACATCTCTTTATTGTATCATCATCAGGCTCATAAGTGGTGGTTGTCGGTTATGAAAACTCCCAGATAGGTTCCTTGTTGATAATACTCTAAGGTTGTTGTGAATGGGTGATGTCTTGATAGATAGTGAGGCAATAGAGTCCCATCCTTATTCTGAGTGAGGATGAGTAATTGATTAGCTGATGTTATACTTATACTACTTACTTTAGCCTATTTTATATACAATTCATTCCACGTACTAATGCCCCTTTGGCATTGCATTATTTTATGATACAGATTCTATAAACATAGGACTTCAGCAGCCTAATTGTTGAGATTGAGAGCTCTTGATTTCAGACCGTGGTGAGTCCTTCCTTCCTTCGGAGGATGATTATTTCCTTATCTTTGTTTCAATATTTCTTTGATTGTGGTAACCATGGTATGTCATGGTACCTTCTTAAATGTTAGATATAGAGGCTCTATAGACAAAGAGGGTAAATTGTTGATGTTGGGATTGTATGTTCCCTCTTTCTTTCTATGGAGATACTTCTTTCAAACTTATTATGATAGCGATTGTGATGGTCCACTGATAGTTTGCTATTTCTTTACATCTTCCGCATATGATTTGACTGGATGAATGCAATGAGACTAGGTGATCCACTTGGGGACTAGCAATAATCTGCAAGTGCCAGTTACACTAGGGTACCCTCCTGAGGCGTGACAGTGTATCCTTCAGTGAAGTGGTTCCGACCAATTTTTCCATCTATTTCACTAAAGGCATTTTCATAAATTCGGTTGTTTTCATTAGTCTTTTGGGATTTCCTATGCTACAAATGACCTTCAAAAGACCTAAACCCTATCAAAATATTCAAATTCATTTCTTTCACTTTAAACTCTCATTCAAACATTCCTCTCAAAGACAATTGGGGGATTCAAGCTTGGGAATTCAAGACTAACTCAAATCCTCTTCAACTCCTCTTGGGTGTTCTTCATTGGGTCTAGATATGTGGGTTTAATCTTTGGTTCCTTAATCAAGGAGACCCAAAACTTTTTCAACACTTTTCATGAAATTTTAGCAACTTTAAAATTGGGGTTTTGAATATTATGATTCCTTAAATTCTATTAATATATGAGTTATATTTATTTACTAATTTTAAGTCCATTTATACTATAATAAGATGAATTACATTGAGTTTATGAGAATATGAATATGCATGTTCCTTCCTAAGGTTTGTTTATGCATTGGTGATTATATTATGATTCTAAATGTGGATTTAATTATTTTTTCACTTGAATTTCATATTATATTGACGATTTTAGACTAAATCTAAATTATCCATGTCACTCACATTTCATGCATAGCATATACATCTCATGATTATGGAAATTTATTGATATTATGAAATAGGTTAAGCCCTAGCATGTTTTATTATATGATTTTAACAATGTCACGCCCCAGGAGGGTACCCTAGATTCAACCGGCACTCAGAGACTACTGCTAGTCCCAAAGCGAACCACTTGGCCTCATCACATTGATTCATTCATGCATTCTACAATTAGCGGAAGACATAAAGGAATAAATGGGAACATCACTATCTAGTCTCAAAATAATTAATAAAAGAGGCTAGAAGGAAGAACTAGCTTATAATTTTTACATCAATATTCGACTCTAGTCTATGAAGCCTCTATTACTATCAGGTGGTGCCAATGATAGACCCATGACTAGCTCAATCAAAATAAAACTAATATGTGTCTAACTCTAAGGCAAGATGAAATAGATGTAATGAATCCTCCAAAGTAGGGGAGACTCACCAATTAGCTGAATGTCTCAAATCCTCAACGATGCGCCTGTTGACAATTTCCAAATCATGTGTCTACATCATGAAACGATGCAGTCCCAGAGGTGGACGTTAGTATGTGGAATGTACTGGTATCTAAAATAGTTGAGTGAAATTGAAATAGGTAGAATAATATAAAAATAATAATTGACATCAAGGATACTAACAATCAACATGTCAAATGTCTATCCAAAACAAGAATAAAGAGTAGGCAAGTGATCCATCAATCACTCAACCTATCAATCAAAACAAACTCATATCAGAGGGACTCAACTTGACTCATCTCATCACATCTCATCTCCACTTAGATTATCTACTTTAGGAACTTTCTGGGAGTTTCTCTGATCTACATGCATCACCTATGAGTCCTTGATGGTACAACGAAGCGATGTCATTGTGCCATCTACCCAGTACCTTGCCGGGGCAGAAGGACGTACATCTGTGGGTTTATAATAATATCAAGTCTTCTTGTAGGACTAAAGAAACATCCATTTTCATGGTCCAATCCTCTTCTACGTTGGTCACGTAGTTAATGAGTGCGAGTGAGACTTATTCTTACTCATTTTATGTGCTCAATACTCCTCGCAGGACTTAACATGCTTATAAACATCAACTTCATCTAATCATCATCAATTGTTTCATCTCAAATCAGCCTCACAGGGACTCTCACCATCTCATTAGTCTATTTCTCAATCAATAGCTCACGGTTTAGAACAATCATAAGGGACAATAGAATAGAAAAAGCGTAAGAGTTAATTTATGGATACTCAAGAGACTGTCAACTTCTATCAATCTATCGTCACCCTCACACTCACAATCACAATCTCTATCAATATTGTCAATCAAGACTCTAGACTCAATTCCTATCTTTATTCATGCAATCTTTATGAAATAATAAGTATGGTTTATGCAATATCACATGAAAATATTCAATTCAAAAAAATAAGTTTATGATGATCATCAACGTATGGAAATACATATAAGAAATATAATTTCTCAAGAAAATAATCAAGATATCATGTAAGTAGACTCAAGAACTTTCAACTCACTTCTAAGACAATCTATGGGACACATGGGAGAAAAATCCCATGCTTTTAATTTAGCCTTATATACCTGGTATGAAAACAATACAAATCCTTGCATGAATTTGACTCAAGTCCTCATGATCTCAATCTTCTTTTCTCTTGCGCTTTCTCTCAAAACTCTCACCTTTGAAGACTGAAAAATAGGTTTAGAAACCCTTATTTCGTAGAAAAATGATCTTATAATTGTTTATAGGACTTGGGAGGGGTTGGAGATTTACCAAAATACCCTTCCTGAAATAATGAATAAAAATTTCACCCTATAACACTATGTCTGTGTCGTACCAGGGGTGCGAACATATGTTATTTTGGTGAAATTTCACAAAACATGTTGAAAAACTAATTTTAAGGAAAAAATCACTTAAAATGCGTTTGTCAAGTACATTTTATGTATAAATTTTCGTAAATCGATTTTTGACTGATTTTTCAATCCCGTATAAAATTTTGAAAAAAGTGTTGGTCCGCGTTCCAGGCACATCACGCCCAGGGCACGCAACCTCACTGTCTCGAGGAAAATTATGAAAATTATTTTCGACTCGGTTTCTCTAAAATCGGATCGGGACCATTTTCCCACTTAATTTTTTGCACTGATCGCAAATCCAATATTAAAATTTTCATCAGATCTTGGGAAGATGCGTTATGTGCACGACTACATTCTAGGGGCACTTCGATAATCTCGCAGGGTGTTACAGACAAGATATTGGTTATAACAAGAATGTGATCACATATATGTCTATTGATTATAGTTCTTTGAGCATCATAGATGCTAGCACCATTATGTATGAACAAATGAGTTATTCCTATACATGAGTCTTATGAATTACAATTATAATTTATATATATGAATTAGTATGAATGAGGTTTGGTCTTTATGCCTAAGAATGCATTGAAACAATTTGATAAGACATTCTTCTCTTTTACAACATGTATATGTATATTATAAGTATTCTCGTAGGATGATGACTTAGCACCAATGGATTGAGGCTTCTTTAGCTCTCCTTGAACTATGTGCCTAACATAGATTATGAGAATCCTATCCGAAATGGGAGTGCCCATAATGAAGGTTGCTTCATATAAAATGGCAGTCCCCATAAGGTGAAGTCTAATATGATATGATATGCTATAAGTGGAAATCTTATCTGAAATATGAGTTCAAGTAAGGAAAGTTACTTCATATGAAATTGGAGTCCACGTAAGGTTATGGTTTACCTTTGGCAAGTAGACCACCTCTTTACAGGTGAGGGTTATTTATCGGGATTCCAAGTGATAACTTGCTTAGTCTTACTCATGTCGATTGAGGTCACATCTCCACTTTATATATGATCATCATTTGCACTTCATGCGTCACGAATTTTATGGCATTTTACGATATTTACATTCCTTAATATATATCTCTCTATATATTATGCACCCTAGTCATCTAACATTGGAGTGTAGGTTTGGTAAGTTACATTCATTGTATCCCACATACTTAGTACTGTAAAATGTACTAACTCATATTTTTGCCTACATGATCTCACATGCAGGGACCGAGGACTTTGACCATCCACCATTCAACGCTTAGCTCGGATCTCAAGTTTTCTTGTAGGGTAAGTCCTATCCTCCAAGGACGAACCACCATCCTTCTAACAATGTTGTCTTTATCTCTTTTACTTACTTTGAGGGTGAGCATGAGGTATGTCTTGGCCCCCAACCTATCTTATGTTAGAGGTATTGTTGGACACCTTGTAAACTCCTTTACATTATATGAAGTGTTCTGGTTGAAGTTTATGTTATGGCTTGGCTACCTTTGGTTACTGTTATGTGATTTGGTTATGAGATTTGGGGTTTGATTATGTGATATAATGGAAAGATCCTAAGTCTCAAATTGCCCCCATAGCATGAGTCCTACTCACCTGCCCTTTAGTCATATGTGCTACGTGTTATGTGGATCTATGTTAATCCTGTTCCCTAAGATATTCCCATAGCTTGAGCCCTACTTTTCCATCCCTTTGTCACGCCCCGGGAGGGTACCCTAGATGTAACTGACACTCAGAGACTATTGCTAGTCCCCAATCAAACCACTTGGCCTCATCACATTCATTTATTCATATATTCTACTAATCAATGGAAGACAAAAGGCAGTAAATGGGTACATCTCATTTAGTCTCAAAATAGTTTCATATATAAAAACACTATTACAAAAGAACTAGCTCATAGTCTTATCAATCAACAATCTGACTCTAGTCTATGAAGCCTCTAACACTATTAGGTGATGTCAATGATAAACCCATGGCTATCTTAATCAAAATAAAGCTAAGCAACTCAAACTCTAAGGCAAGACGAAATATCATATGAATCCTCTGAAGTAAGGGAGGCTCACCAATCCGCTGAAAGTCCAATGATCCTTAACGATGCGCCTGCTGATGATCTCGATACAGTGTATCAACATAATAAAACTATGTAGCGCTAGAGTGGCGTTAGTGAATGTACTGGTATGTAAAATAGCCGAACGAAATCGAAACAGGCAGAACAATTAGGCAATAACACCAACTCAACTCAAAAAGGCTCAAGCCATCTCAACTCAATAAAACATGCAAGTTTAAAGTAAATCATGCTCTTTATAATGTACATTTGAAAAGAAAAGAAAGACTCCATTAGAAATGTCATGCTCAATCAATGTTGCTTGGGAGTTTTCTTAACTGACATCTATCCTATCCCACCATTTTTGAGTTAGGTGGTGCACAACAAATTAGCATAGTTGACATGCCCATCCTAAACTTTCACGGTAAAGGACATAGTATCTCTGTCTTTCTCTCTCTTGGATCCAAAGAGAATGCCCAACTTTTGGCACAAGAGTCGCCAGAACATGTTGCACGACTATCCTATGCTAGCAAATGGAGTTCTGGGGTGACACTCCTCACCCAACCCAGTACTCAATAGTACTCCCAAGACTAAAACATGCTCAACTCATATATCAAATCAATCCTCTTTAAGGCCCATGTCAACTATCATTATAATCTATCAATGAAATTATTATGAAAAAATATACTTATATTACCATTAAATGTACTCAAAGCGTCATGTAATCTCAATGCTCGATGAATCAAATGTACTCAAAGCGTCAAGTGTTTAATAATAAAAATACTCATGGTTCAAAAATAACCTCTGCATATCACCAAAACTTTACTCAAATCATTATTCATGCTCCAAAAGTTATTTTCATGAAACACAGTAAAATATGCTAAAAGAAATCATCGGAATTAACATGGTAGTATGATCATCAAATCTCATTTTATCAAATAATGTATAAAAGCAATCATTGTCCTCAATTATGATTCATGTGACTGAAGGCATGAAGATACATCCAAACAATTACTCAATTTCAGGAACAACTTCAAGATATTATTGTATATGAAAAACTCATGAATACCATAGAAACTTAATCCAAGAATTTAACCAAGATAATATTACAAGAATCATGTATGGGGACTCATGGGTTCTCAACTTATCTATGACCATCTCTGAGGCATATGGGAGAACAATCCAATGCTTTATGTTTAGCCCTACATACCTCAGATGAAGAGCTGTTAATCCTTTCCAAGAATTTGGCCTCGAATCTTGATATCCCCAACTTTCTCTTCTTTCTCCCTCAAGAACCCTCACTTAGAAACTAGGAAAAGAATGAGTTTTTAAAATCCTTAATCGATATAAAACGACTCTAATACTCATTTATTAGACTTGGAATAGGTTAGGAATACCCAAAATACCTTCCCAAAAATTAAAAGAAAAAGAACGTCACAAAATTTGTACTGGTCCGCGATGTGCCAGGGGGGCGGAACAGTGCAATTTTTCCAAAAGTTCCTTCGAACAAATTTTTCTCCTCCTGTCGAAAATTTGAAAGAAAAGTGTGGGTCCGCATCCCAGCCATGTCACACCCTGGGCGCGGACCCTCACTATCATGAGGTAAACTTGAAAAAATTATTTTTCAACTCGGTTTCTCTAAAATCGGGTCGATACCATTTTTCCACATAATTTTCTACGCTGATCGCATATCCGATCTCAGATTTTCTATTGGAGAATGGGAAGAACTATCACGCACACAATTATAATTTATGATTATTTTAATAATATTTTTTGGTGCTACATCATCTTCCTTTGGAATCATTCGTCCTCGAATGATGAGTAGAGGTAGGATTAAGGCACGAATAACGATCGAGATTCCTTTCAATACTCACCCAACCAATCTAGATAGTTACAAGTCACTCAGAATAGACAAAGTGGTTCAGATTAAGTCTAGAGATATTCTCTTAGACATATTCACCATCACGCATGAATGTATCATCGAAACTCAATAAATTCGAGATGTATAAATACACTCAACAATCAGTCTTTCAAACTCAAGAAGGAAACTATCAATTCTAATGAAGAATGGGACCATCAATACGTAAGACTCTTTGCACAACTCTCAAGCTTAGCACATCAACTCAATTTTACTCCCTTTCATGGCACTCTACTCCCTCATCTTAAGCTTATAGCCTTTACTAAAACTTCCATCTAACCACCTCCTCCTCTTCCATTCAAGCCTACTTCTAAGTTTCAAGGTGTTATTCATAAGATGATCACATCCCTACAAAGCTAATCCTTAATACTCAGCTCTAAACTTCCACAAGGGCTTCCATTAAAAGATCATCAGTCCTCTTCACTACTTCACTACTCTTTCTTGAACCCTTATTACGAAGTCTTCACTAGTCTATCATTGATACTCGTATAATAACCACCACGAATTCAAGCCCATCACTCTAACCACATCAACCATGTCTGAGAATCTTCAAGCCTACTTAACACTTCTACCTCCACCATTCAATGAACTCACACTCAAAATCACACCCACATATTCTTCCTAGCTATTGGAAATCATTGGGTCCCATCTCTCTCCCTCTCCCTAAACACTATCCCAACATGACACAAGTTTAACACTAATATCACAATTGCTACATTCTCTCCTTCTCATTTGCCCCCACTCTCAGTCTACTACTACTATCAGGATCATAATCTAGACCTCGAGGAACTCATCATCTCCCCCTTTGACGAAACCTCAATTCACTACCTCTACATGTAAGGTAAGCATGAATAGTATCAAAAAATCAAATACTGGAATACTCATTTCTCAAGAATAGACTTCAACCATACGATCTAAAGTCTAAACTCCATCACCAACTCCAACATCATTATTAGGCATGCATACTAGAAAGGACTTGTATATTCAAATACGCAGAGTATCCAAAGGAATATCAACTCAAAGGTAGAAACTTGACTCCATTATCACAGTTCAGGAGCACTCCTTCTTTCACATCACCCATAATATGTCTACTATCATCAATACTTCTATCAAGACTGGAAAGATGGATTACTCAAAGGGCTTAGAATGGAGATCATTAGCATAATTCAATCGAGAAATCTTATCTAAGGATATTCATAGGGAAGTATAATCTCTCTCATCTATCAAGACTCATTCTGAGTTCACAGATCTATATGTAGTATAAAACTCAGGTCATATCTCCTTTAACTTAGGATTGGAAACTCTTGGATTCATGGGGTAAGATCAAGATTAATGGATAACTTCATCACTTTTCACAATTTGAGTAACAATCAATAAGTGGTATATGGGCTAGGCTACAGGTATGGCAGTCACATACTAGACGGGAATAGAGTATCATCTCAATGGAAGAATAAGCAATGTATGCATGACAAGAACTGATATCTCATCTCATCACCTATCTCTATCAAACTAAAGTTCTACCTCGATTTCTCATGTCAACTGCCCCTTAGATCAAGGTTTGTCTTTCTAAGTTTACAAATCAATATTCTGCACTAAGCTATAACCACATATCCCCACATGGTCAGAGAATCACTATCCAAAGAATGTCTTAAACTCTTCTGTTATACTACAGTCACATATATATAACTAGCCATTCATACTCTTTTCAACAATATCACTCTTTGCTCCTTCCTGTCTCTATGGAAATCTCTCTATATTTGCTATTTTTATGACGCACATAATCACTTCCCACAACTCTTACAGTCTAACCTCCTCTTTTTCTTGCAAACTTCAAACTCTTGTGCACTCCTATAAACTCATTTGTACAAGAATTAGACTATCATAGAAACTCATCATCATTTATCCATAAGCCCTAATTGACTTAGCCACTCGTGATAACAAAGATTGCTTACATTAGCCTACTCCACATCGACAACTCAAATATACTATCTAGATTCCTATAGCCGTCATAACTTAGAGCTTCACACATCTTTGCACAATCGTAGATACCTATCTCAAATCTCTTTCCATCTATTGAGCTATTCTCGTCTCACTCATCTTACCTAAGGGTCTCTCGTACCCAACCCGTAGGGTCACTTCCTCATAAGTCAGCAGCTTCTTCTCAAACATACACTATGACAAGCCTCTTAGAGAAAATTTCCAACTAATATTATCACTCTCGCGATACTATCTCCTCTTTCACACTATTCCTAAAAATTCAAGCTTAGGGTCTAGTACGACATGTGCCTTTGTCACATACCTCTCTAACATCACACTTCTATACAACTACTAGGTAAGAATTTAGGGAACATAAGCCCACCAAAATCCAATAGTGAGTATTCAATCAACATATCCCTTCCCCATAATTCAGTACCACTCGCCTATTCAATCATATCTCCTTATCTGACTAAGCTCATAACCTGATAAGTCTCATGAACTCTCATTTCAAAATCATAAGCCTCATTTAGATCTATCACATTAGAGGCGCTCTTTTCCCCTATTCAAGATCAACACTTCACCCTCAATAGTATGAATACTACAACACATCAATATATACTTCCTTATAAATTTTTTTGGGCATGCTCTAACATATTCTGACACTAATTCTCTCTCCCCCTCTATACCTCATCATGACAACCATAGGGTACCTTCGATTCTTTCATCAAACTTATGATCATAGACTCATCACCTCACTAGTTACCTAATGGATAAATAACACTAACTATAATCCTCAATCAATCACTGCTCTCATTACCCAGTCTTTATCTCTCCCTCATCATCTTTCTAGCTTAGGGGTAATAACTCTACCTATGGGTTTACAAGACATCAAATCTCACTCTTAGTTGGCAATATTAAACTTCTTGGAAACATAAACTTTTCTCTCATGGATAACATAAAAAGCAAGTAAAGACTTAACTTATACCTGTCACAACATCCCGGAATGTTTCTCTGAGTTGGGAGACTACTGCAACACAAAACTGGTATATGGCCTCGCTCGTGCTAGGAGTAACACCTCTTTGATTTCCTCTAACTAATAGTGTAGATCAAGTGGGTTGAGCTTTGCCGACTCTCCTTGGACAATCCCTCCAAAAGTGACCCACTTGACCATATCTGAAGCAGTAATTGGTGCCCAATTGACACTATCCCAAAAGATGTTTACCACACCTTTTCACACAGTGGCTTCCCTTTAGGTCATAGGATCACTCTCCCTTGGTGTGGATGATTATAAACCTTGAAAGATTGGACTCTCCTCAGCCTCAGATTATATCTACTACTGGACAAGGATGTACTCACTGTGGTGGAATATAACTCTAGGGTCTCTACAGAATGGGGAACCTATTTCCCCCCTTCCCCCCAAGCTTCTTCTGTTTCATTATCCTTGTCCTCTTCTACCCATCGATCATGCGTAAAAAGCTGAGTAGTCGGCTTAAGCTTCTCAGTTTTGATGATATTCCTCGAGCCCATGGTGCATTTAGAAGGCATGGTCTGCAACATGTAAAGCACGATTTAGAAAAGAAATGTTTATAGAGTTTGACTTTACCGCATGATTTAGAATTTGGGAGAAGGGAAACAATTCCTAAATGTCCTATAGCCTCTAAATTATGGATGTGGAGCTCTTCACACCAATAAAAAGGACTCTACTAGGCACGGCTTCATAGACTTCCTAGGACTCTTGAACTCGTGCTTTGATAGAAATTTGTCACGCCCTAGGAGGATACCCCAGTTGTAACCGACACTTAGATTCTATTGCTAGTCCCTAAGCGAACCACTTAGCCTTATCACATTCATTCATACATACAATCTACTAATCAACGGAGGAACAAAAGGTAGTAAATGGAACATCTCATCTAATCTTAAAACACTTATAATATAAAAAGGCTAGTAGAAAAGAACTAGTTCACAGTCTTCTCAATCAACAATCCTACTCTAGTTTATGAAGCCTCTAACACTATTAAGTGGTGCTAATGATAGACCAATGACTACCTCAATCAAAATAAAGCTAAGTAACTCAAACACTAAAGAAAGATGAAATATTATATGAATCCTCCAAAGTAAGGGAGGCTCACCAATCTTTTGAATGTCAAAAGATCCTCAACGATGCACCTGCTGATGATCTCGATCCCATGTATTTATATCATAAATGATGCAGTGCCAGAGTTGCATCAGTACGTGAAATGTACTGGCATATAAAATAGTTGAATGAAATCAAAACATGTAGAATACTATGGTAATAACACCAACTCAACTCAAAAGGCTCAATCCATCTCAACACAGTAAAACATGCAAGTTTAATGTAAATCATGCTCTTTATAATGTACATTTGAAAACAAAAGAAAAACTTTGTTAGAAATCTCATATTCAATCAATGTTTCTTGGGAGTTTGTCTTAACTGACATCTATCCTATCCCACCACTTTTAAGTTAGGTGGTGCACCACGAATTAGCATCATTGTCTTGCTCGTCCTAAACTTTCCACTGTAAAGGACGTAGTATCTTTGTCTCTCTCTCTCTCTTGGAGCCAAAGTGAATGTCCAACTTTTGGGAAAAGAGTCACCAGAACGTGTTGCACGACTATCCTACGTTGGTAAAGGCAGTCCTGGGGTGACACTCCTCACCTAACTTTGTGATCAATAATGCTCCCAAGACTGAAATATGCACAACTCGCAAATCAAATCAATCCTCTTTATGACTCATATCAACTATAACCATCATCTATCAATAAAATTATTATTAAACAGTATACTTACATTACCATCAATATGTACTCAAAATGTCATATAGACTCGATACTCGATTCAATCAAAACTCATTAAATTTTCAAGTGTTTTCTAAATAAAATTAAACTCATGCTTCAAAAATAATCTCTACATATCATCAAAACCTTTGCTCAAATCATTATTCATGCTCAAAAAGTTATATTCATGAAACTCAACAAAAAATGCTAAAGAAATCATGGGGATTAACATGCTCAATATGACCATCAAGTCTCAATTTTTCGAATAATGTATTAAAGCAATCATAGTCCTCAATTTGGGTTCATATGAATAAACGCATGAACATACATCCAAACAATTACTCAATTTCAGGAATATTTTCAAGATATTATTGTCCACGAAAAACTCATGACTACCATAGAAACTTAATTCAATAATTTAACCAAGATAATATTTCAAGAATCATGTATGGGGACTCATGTGTTCTCAACTTATCTATGGCCATCTATGGGGCACATGGGAGAACATTCTCATGCTTTAAGTTTAGACTTACATGCCTAAGATGAAAAACTATTAATCCTTTCCAAGAATTTGGCCTCAAATCTTGATATCCCCAACTTTCTCCTCTTTCTCCCACAAGAACCCTCGATTAGAAACTAGGAAAAGAATGATTTTTTAAAACCTTTAATAGATATAAAACGACTCTAATACTTGTTTATTAGACTTAAAGCAATTTGGGAATACCCAAAATACCCTTCCCAGAATTAAAAGAAAAAGAACGTCAGAAAATTTGTACTGGTACGCGACGCGCCAGAGGCGCAGACCAATGTAATTTTTTCCAAAATTCCTTTGAACGAAATTTTCTCCTCTCGTCGAAAATTTTTTAAAAAAACAAGTGTGATTCCACGTCCCAGGCGCATCGTGTCTTAGGCGAGCACCCTCATTGTCTTGGGGTAAACATGCAAAAATTATTTTTTGAGTTGATTGCTCTAAAATCGAGTAAAAATCATTTTCCTAATCAATTTTTCATGCTGATCACAAATCCGATCTCGAATTTTCCATCGGAGCTTGAGAAGACGCGTTATGCGTACGATTACGTTCTAGGGATAATTTAGTAATTTTATGAGGTGTTACACCCTCAGAACTATGTGTTTACTTTGAAATGTGTTTCTGAACCGATGATATGAGTTTTTGTTCTTTGATGCTTGTTTTGGGGAATCTCGAGTCCCTATTCACCGTGTCACTCCTATACCCTAGGTCCGGGTCATGACAACTTGAAAATTGAGATATATTTCAATCCATTTGCTAATAAAAGGTGCCTTCATATACAAATGAATTATTTTAACCACAATAAATTATTCAAAATAGAAATATTATATTTAAATAAATATAATATTATATTTAAATAAATATTTTTAGCTTCATTTACTTAGGATTTCCATTATAGTAGGTTTAACTATTTTTTTTTATTAAAAATAGGAATAACATTATTGGAGGATGTAATTGTAGAACTTTTATAATAAAAAAATATAATTATTTTTTTAAAATATAAATGACCTATCATTAATTGAGTCAGTATAAAAATATTCAGCGTAACTAATTAAGATTAATACTCTTAAACTATTTTGAGTTTTGTCTTTTTAGTGAAATATTTTCAAATAGTATTTCAAAAATTTTCAAATACATGGTTTAAATTTATTTAAAAAATAATTTATAAAATTGCTTAATTTGAATCATATTAATAAAAAATATAATTTTTTCCCAAGTTATTAAATCGTCATAATTAGGAGTACAAGAGTAAACATCAATAGTGAGTACTCTATTGGATTGTTTTAACTAGGATCATAACTCAAATATCAAAATATTTAATTTAATTTTTGTAAAATATAACAATTAATATATATGCAAAATTTCAATATTAATGTGTCAATACTTTGGATTATTGTTAACGGGTGTCGACACTTATGAAGTATATGATTTTTATGATATTTATGATGTGCTGATATCTACTATATGTTACATGTTTTGAGTTTTAACTATCATTATTAAAATATTTTCAAATTGTATTTAAAAACATTATTTAAAAATGCAAAATTTTATATTTAAAACTCTTAAATATTTTTTTTTTATTTCTTAGCATTTATATGTGATTTAAGAGTAAAAATGTATGCAAGGTAATATTTTATTGACATTAAAGTTATAGATATTAGTACTTTTAATATTTTTTAACTAAAAAAAACTTATTTCAAATTATCAAATAGCATATTGACTTTCTCTCATCACACTTCTAAATATGTATAGAAAATGGTTTGAAATGAAAAATTATTTATATTATCATTAAAAAAAACTATATTATAAATAAAATCACATAGCTAAAATCACAACAAAAATGGTTAAACTTTTATGTTGGCTATTTTAATAATGGTTTATTATGTAACATAATTATAAAGTAAGACTAAAATATCAGAATTTTTTTACCATAATGTGTTGATGTCTACCATATGTAAATTTTAAACTTTGACTTTCATCATTGAGATAATTTTCTAATTATATTCAAAATTATTTAAATATGTAATTTAAATTTGTTTCAATATAATAGTTAATAATTAATAATTTATAACAAATATAAATAATGTTCCACAAGTTATCATGTCACGCTCCGAGTTCATCCCCTAGGCGTGACCAGTACCCAAAATCATTTCTGGTCCCAAGAAAACTACTTGGCCTGGATACTTTACTCAATGGAAGACTTAAATGATAAATGGAAGACTTGTAATATATAAACTAAAGATACTGCAATGTCTGAAATAACTAAATAGTGGAACTGTCTCAATAGTAACAGAAAACAAGAATTGAAACACCTGTCATATAGTCCATGGATCCTCTAACTAGAATAATCTTAAATAACTATCAGGACAGGCCCATGATAGCCACAACCGAAAAGAAATACTAAAAAGAAAATATAGATAATGACTTCAAAGCCCCTAACTTAGAAGAGGCCTCACCAATAGCTGGATAGATGGCTTGTCCTCAACGGAGCTTCTGCTGAGGAACTCTATCACTTGCGTCTGCATCATAAAATGATGCAGATTCAAAGAACGTCAGTATGTGGAATGTACGGTATGTTAAATAGCCAAAACGAAAACTCAGTATAAGGCACTATGCTCAAAGTAACTAAAACATATCCCAAAATATGATAGTATAAGCAATAAATGTAGTACATCCTGAAAATAGAACATATGCTGAAAGTCTTGAAAAATCCCAAAAATGTGCTTCGAAAATGCCTATAATAATAATTTCCATACATTTCAAAATTTGTGCATAGTATTAGAAATCCGACTTCATATTCTTGATCAGTGGAAAAATTTAGTGGGAAATGGATATAACCCCGATTATAGAGGACCTATAGCAAAAAAATAAATTTTAAAAATTTTCAATCCCAGAAACTGTTCAGGACAGCTCCACGACATGGACCTGCTGCAAAGTAGTGTTGTGACTTCCTTATTTTGTGCCTATCTCGCCTAAGGCATTGGCATCTTCGCCCCATGCCCTTTTACGCATAAAAACACCCAAACTTAGACATTTTTCAACTCTATATCACTCAAGATACTCTCAAAACCCTCTTTAACACTTAACCAAATATTTCACCCAAATTCTAGTGTCTCAAGCCTTATTCCAGATCTCAAGAATTTCATTCAAGGTTCAAGTTTTCATTCAAATCTACATCAAGGAAATCCCCAAATCTGAGGTATGTGGGTTTCAACCATTGGGTCCTTCCACCCATAGTGCTCAACCTTCTTTTTTATGAAAATAGCATGTTTTTAAGTTGCATTATTTATGGGTATTACTTATTATAGATCATTATTATAAACTATGTTAGGGTTTTATGAAATGTTGATTAGAAACACTTGTCTACCTATTTCAAGTTTATACTATGAGATGGTTTGTCTAATGTGACTATGCATGTTTTGAGATATAAAACTATGACCTATTACGAGATTTGATGATTAATTTCAAGGTATCTTACATGAGGGTTTTACTATATGTTGGTGGGTTGATTTACATCAAGATCTATAATATTGTTTCATTCTTGAATTACATGATTTTTAACTAGCATTGCACACCGCCAAGTGTTTGATAAAATATCTTGACATGAATTCATGAGTTATTGGTGGCTTATGACATGGTATACCAGTTAAGTGACTCTATGATGATTAAGGGATTGTACGTATGTATTGAATTCATGAAAAGTATCTATAGTATTGCAAGTTGACCACACCTTATTGCGAGGTTCCATACCCATCCACCTTGTTGAGGGGACCTCAAGCTGCAACCACTATGATGAGGGGTAGCATGCCCATCTACCTCGTTGAGGGATATGTACCTTGACCGCTATGACTGGGGGGGATGGTATGCCCATCTACCTTGTTGAGGGGTATGTAGCTTGACTAGTATGATAGGGGGTGGTATGCCCATCTACCTTGTTTAGGGTTTGTACCTCAATCACTTTCCAAGGGGGTGACATACCTGGGAGTTCAAGTAAAGCTTACTTGGGCTATGTGGATATGGTCTCTTGCTATGCATGTATTATGTTCTATATAAGTATATGATCTATAAACTTGTTTTACTTCAAGGATTGATCATGCATACCATATTGATATTATACTTATCCATTGCTTATTATTATGTATTTTGACTGTATTGGCTTATGTCATGTTGCTTTGCTTCATACAAGCTTAGTGCATGCAAACGTACTAATACATACTCTATGCCTACATGATGTTACAATGTAGGAACTTGAGCACCTCATGATCATCTCCACGTGACTAGTTTTGGCATCTTGAAGATAAGCTTTGGTGATTCCTCAAGTTTGGGGACACTAGCTATACTACTCTTGCTTTTGTTATCTCTTTATGTTGAATGTTTGATACTATGATGGTGAGCTCGAAAAGTGTCTTGGCCCCCACCCAATCTATGCTAGAGTTGTTGTTGGAAAAATTGATGTCATTATTCTATGATCTTGACTCATGAATGTTTTATGATTACCCAAGTCTTCCCTTAGCCACTTTTTCCTTCTTTATGTCTCTTGTTTTTGATATTTTGCTTACGCGACCAAGGATATATGATTGGTATGCTGAGAGACTTGTTTGGGTTCCTTTGGGTTTCCCATTCTCCATGTAACATGTACGCCCTAGGCTTGGCTCGTGTCAAACTTTGTATCAGAGCACTAGGTTGTTAATGGTCCTAAGAGTCCACTAAACCACCTCGATTAGAGTCTTGGTCATAGTTGTGAATTACACCACAACTATGAGTAAGAGACTATGAGGTTTTTTAGGAAATATTTCACTTCTTCATAATCTATGTCATTCTTTAGGAGTAAGGTAAAGATTTTCCTCTAACAAAAGTTCTTTGCTATTCTCGATCATGCCGATTCCAAGAGAAAGAAGAGCCCGTACTCGCATGGAGGAACTGACCCTTTGCGCTCCTCAAGCTCCTTAAGATGGGGGTGTGGCCTATGAAGAGTTCCGGGATGCTATTACCATGTTAGCCCATGCCTTGACTAATCAAATCAACAAAGGGGCCCAAGCCCCTCATGCTCCTACTCCGGTCTCTAGGGTGGGGGATATTACTAGGATGAGCCTACTGGAGTTCCATGGGTCTAAGGTGGATGAGAATCCACAAGAATTCATTGATGAGGTGTATTAGGTGTTGTCCATTATGAGGGTTAACTAGGAGGAATAGGCATAGTTGGCGGCCTACCAACTCTAAGAGGTGGCTCAAATTTGGTTCACTTAATGGAAGATGGAGAAGGGGAACGGTAATGCCATCCTTTGGGGTTGAAAATGGCCTTTCTCAACCAGTTCCTTTCTATTGCGCTTAGGGAGACAAAAATGATGTAATTTATGAATCTAAAGCAAGGGTATATAAGTGTGAGGGAGCATTCCCTTAGGGTTAACCAACTCTGCAAGTATGCCCTGCAATTGGTTGTCGAGCCAAGGTCTAGTATTAAGAAATTTGTGTCTGGTGTCTGACTTAGTGAAAGAGAAGTATCATACCACCACGTTGTAGGTGATATGGACTTGTACCTCCTCATGACTTATGCTGAACAACTATAGGGGGAAAAGTTGAGAAAGAGAAAAATTGGTGAGGCCAAGAGGTCCCATCTTGAAAGTGCATTCCAAAATTTCAAGGGTGGCCTGTTTCCTCAAGGCCACAAGCCTTTAAGTCAACGACCTTCCAATGCTCCTAATAGAAGGATTGCCAATGACTACCCTAAATTCCAAGGATGTGGTAGGAGCCACAATGGCCCATGTTTGAAGAAAACTAATGCTTGCTATGATTGTGGTGAAGTGCGTCATAAGGTGATTGATTGTCCATATGCACAAAAAAAAGGTAGAGATGGTTTCTTTTATTACTCCTTTTGTTTCCAAAAATCTTCATGTTAGATCAGAATTATTGTGTGATCCTTATGAAGTGTCTACCCCCGTTGGTGAGTATACTATTGCTAGAAAAGTCTATAAAAATTGTCCCATATTCGTATTGCATAAAATTTTGCCTTGAGATTTTGTTGAGTTAGATATGGTGGATTTTGATGTAATTATTTGGATGGATTGGTTGCATGCATATTATACTTCTATTGATTGTAGAATCCATAGGGTCAAATTCGAATTCCCAAATGAACCCATCCTTGAGTAGAAAATTTGTGATGTGGTGGTCAAGGGTAAATTCATTTCTTGTCTTAAAGCCAAAAAGTTGATTTCTAAGGGTTATCTCTATCATCTTGTAAGGGTTAGGGATGTTGAGTCCAAAGTCCTTTCTATAAAGTCGATTTCGATGGTTAATGAGTTCCTTGATGTCTTTTCCGATGAGCTTCCCGGTGTTTCTCCCAAAAGGAAAATAGACTTTGGTATAAACCTTCTTCCAGATACTCAACCCATTTCCATTCCCCCTTACCGTATGGCCCTAGTGGAGTTTAAGGAGTTGAAGGATCAATTGAGGGATTTGTTGGATAAGGGTCTTATAAGACCTCGTCAGTCACCTTGGGGTGCACCGGTGTTACTTGTGAAGAAGAAGGATGGCTCTCTTAGAATGTAATTGCTTACCGACAACTTAATAGAGTCACCATCAAGAATAAGTACCCTATACAAAGGATTGATGACCTTTCTGATCAAATTCAAAGGGGTGGTCACTTTTATAAGATTGATATTTGATCCGGGTATTACCAAGTGAGATTGAGGGAGTGTGACATTCCCAAGACAGCTTAATAGACTAGGTATAGGCACTTTGAGTTTGTGGTTATGTCCTTTGGGTTGACTAATGCACCGACTATATGCATGTATCTTATGAATAGGGTCTTTAAACCCTACCTTGACTTGTTTGTGGTGGTTTTTATTGATGATATCTTGATCTATTCCCATAGTGAGGAGGAGCATGTGGATTGCTTGAGAGTGGTTTTGCAAATATTGTGGGAGGAGAAGTTGTATACTAAATATGAAAAATATGAGTTTTGGTTGAAAAAGGTTGCTTTTCTAGGGCATGTGGTGTTGGGTGATGCTATTAAGGTGGACCCTAACAAGACGGAGGTTATTAGAAATTGCCGTAGAACTTTGACTCCATTGGACATTAGAAGTTTCTTGGGTTTGATGGGTCATTACCGGAGGTTTGTAAATGGCTTCTCTTCTATTTCTTCCCCTATGACTAAGTTGACCCAAAAGAAGGAAAATTTTGTGTGGAAAAATGAGTGCAAAAAGAGTTTCTAAACATTGAAAGATAAGCTTGTCTCCGCTCCTATCTTGGCTCAACCGGAAGGGTTGGAAGGGTTTGTTTTGTATTTTCATGCCTACAAAATTGGTTTGGGGTGTGCTTTGATGCAAAGTGGTAAGGTGATAGCATATGCCTCTAGACAACTTAAGGTGCATAAGAAGAATTATCCCACCCATGATCTTGAATTGGCGGCCGTGGTATTTGCACTGAAAATTTGGCATCACTACTTGAATGGGGTCTATGTTGATATGTTTACTGACCACAAGAGTCTCCAATATGTGTTCACCCATAAAGATTGTAACTTAAGACCAAGAAGGTGGTTAGAGCTCCTTAAAGATTATGATATGAGTGTACATTATCACCCCGACAAAGCTAATATTATGGCAGATGCTCTAAGTAGGGTGTCTATGTATAGTCTAGCACATGTTGATGATGGGGCTAAAGAGGTGGCTAGAGAGGTTCATTGGTTGGATAGATTGGGGATTAGGTTGAAAGAAGTTGACAATAGTGGTGTGGTGGTTGTTGATAGTTCTAAATTTTTATTAGTTCAGGAGGTAACGAGTAAACAAAATCTTGACCCCGTCATACTTGAATTGAAGGCCTTGGTGAGAGATTTTAAAGTGGAGGTTTTCTCCCAAGGTGAAGATGGTGCCCTTAGGTACCAAGGCAGATTGTGTGTGCCAAATGTTGATGACTTGATGAGGTCGATTTTAGATGAGGATCATAATTCATCCTATTCTATTCACCCTGGTTCTACAAAGATGTATAGAGATTTGAGAGAGGTGTATTGGTAGGGTAGTATGAAGAAAGATATTGCCAAGTTCATATCCGGATATCACAATTACCAATAAGTAAAAGCTGAACATCAAAGATCAGGTGGCCTAGCCCAAGATATAGAGGTTCCTACTTGGATGTGGGAGAAAATCAACATGGATTTTGTGGTTGGGTTGCCTAAGACTGGAAAGTATTTTGATTTTATTTGGTTTGTGGTTGATAGAATGACAAAGTCAGCTCACTTCTTACCAATCAAGACTACTTATGGTGCCGAAGATTATGCCAAATTGTATACTCATGAGTTAGTTAGATTTCATGGGGTTCCTTTGTCTATCATTTTGCATTGCGGTTCTCAATTCACTTATCACTTTTTGAGGCCTTTCCAAACTGGTCTTGGAACCATGGTTAAGCTTAGCATAGACGTTCCCCCTCAAACGGATGGCCAAGTCGAGAGACCTATCCAAACCATTGAAGATATACTTAGGGCTTGTGTTTTGTAGGTTAATGATAGTTTGGATGAACATCTTTCGCTCATTGAATTTTCTTACAATAATACCTACAACTCAAGCATTGTATGGATCCTTTTGAAGCTCTTTATGGTAGGCGTTGTAGATCCTCAGTTGGGTGGTTTGAAGTGGGGGAGATGACTTTGCACGGTCAGAATTTGGTCATGGAAGCCTTAGAGAAGGTGAGTATGATAAGGTAGAGACTGAAAACAACCCAAAGTAGACAAAAATCCTATTATGATGTGAGGAGGAGGGATCTTGAATTTAAGATTAGTGATTGAGTCTATTTGAAAGTCTCACCCATGAATGGTGTGGTTCGATTTGGCAAGAAGGATAAATTGAGCCCAAGGATTGTAAGTCATTATACAGTGTTGATGAGGATTGGTAAAGTGGTGTATGAGTTGGAGTTGCCCATTGATATGAATATGATTCTGTCATGCCCAAAGCCCCGTTAAGGTGGACTACCACCCGTTGCCAATAAAGCTCGAGAGTACCAACCTGTATCTATATGCTTTCTATATATATTATAAGTGATTTCTATATTTGACATGTCTTTAAGAAAATAAACGGTGATAACAAGCTAAAAGGAAATACATATGGCTAGGCCTTTGGGGCAACGTTGTCTAAAGTACAAGACATGACCACACTTTAATTTACATAATCTACAAACCTCTAGGTAAGGAAAAGTATCTGATAAGGGCCGTGACAGGCCCCGCATTACTATATAATACAAAAATATAAGCTCTAGACACACAAACTCTGAAGCAACCAGGAACTTGGTAACAACAGCAGGATATCATGTGCTCTTAATAGGGAGATCTACTGACACCTGTACCTACAACATGAAATGCAGGTCCCTGTAACGGACGTAAATACAAGATAATATACTAAATATATATGGTAGGAAACACTGTACATGAAGTAACAACTCAAATGAAACTATGCACTCGCGTAGGATAAGAGACCACCCTTAGTTATATTGTGAGATCATGTACTTTATGTTCTTTTTATTACTTACCTTTACTGTATAATCTGTGCACAACAAGTAATACCAATGATTAGATGATCAGTGGTAAATCTATATCGAGATCGGACCTGGCTAGGCTTTTCCTTTAATCCTTTAGGCTACCACCCGTGATAGGATCGACCCTAGCTAGGTGATTCTTCCACCCCTCAGGTTACCGCCCATCAATAAACAATATACTTTACCTTTCAATTACCTTTGAGATGATTGTTTTGGTCGTCACAACATTGGAGCTGTAGAACTATAGATGTAGCATATGACATGTAGATAGTCATACAAGACAAAATGACAATGGAAAGAGTATGCGACACAAATAATGAAATGCATATGAGATGAAACAACTCGTGAACTTTATTTACCAATAAGAACCCATGAAACTTGGTATCCATGTATATATGTAGATTTGAAGGTGATAATAAACGGGAGCATATGAACATATGAAAGAGTGGAGCCACGGTTAATAGTTTTGTCGGAATTGGTAAGTGCCTTTATGTGCCAAGGAGGGATCTATGTTTCATGCCAAATAATATGAACTCAAGTAGCCTTACATACCTCGTTGTACGACCTCGCTAGTACCTCGAGATAACCTTCTTTTCCTCCAAATATTTATATATAACATATTATGTGATAAAACTAGCATTAGCAACCAATAGATACATCTTGGCAGCCCAATATCATTAAAAAAACAACATACGGGCAACAAGCGTATAATTATAAACCCGAGCGTATTCTTTCAACCTTTCCATCCCTACTCAAATTTTCTAATACATATTATCATATACATTTCATGTGTAGCCTATTTTAGTGCCATAATAGTCTTACAACAACACACAAAGTACAACACATAATAATTCTACACAACATACAAATAGGCAGCATAATGTTACGTCCCTTCGCCACATTTTGACGTCGACAATCCCGAACCTGTTTCAACTTTACCCAAACTATCCTCAACCCATATATACATAGAAATAGTCCTAAAATAGTCTTAAAGTATTACCAAAGCAGTCTTGAAGGATGTGAGGCAATAGGCTTCCATCAATCAGCCCACAAGTTCGTACTAAGAGTACAATTGTTATATTCTATAAGAACTCACTTTCGCAGACTGTAAAAGTAATGCAGTAGATTAGTTACATCACTAAAAAACTATAACTTGTTAAGAACATAAGTCTTACTTCATAATTCAGCTAACCAAGAAGAGAAAATCCTCTTGAATAACAAGAAAAGTTCACAACAATCTTTAGGAGACATGCTGTCCAAATTTTTCAGCATATACCTAACCAACATAGATTCTTGTTTTTCAAGAAGAAACCTTACTAAACACACACCTATAATCACTTAACTTTATCTTCAAGGTTGAGGGCCTACTTAAGAACCCTAAAATCGTCTATTGGCTATTTTACAAAGTCAAGAAAGAAGAACAAAAAAGCTTTGTGAAAGCTGAAAATTTCCAAGTCTAAGAATGAATTAAATTTGCTGCTTGTAACTCCTTTTAAAGTATTACTTTTGCCAACTTTATTTTACCTTTTAAGCCTTATTTTATAAAGTTGGTAAGGTACCATTTTGCCCTTTGCACTTGGGCCTTATTGGGTTGCAATCTAATGGGACTTGTCTGCCCATTTTCCTCCTTACTGTTAGTTAGTTTGGGCCTAAATTAGTAAAGAAGTTGTGATGTCTTTAGTCTCTTTTAATATCCTTCTTGGGCTAAAAATATTGTCCATATATGATGCTAAAACATGGGATAAAGTTTCACCCTTAACACAGACTTTATTCATAATCGAACTTGGATAAATTCGACGTCGGTCCTTCTACGTTTAGCTAGCAATTTAAGCTAAGCAAGTAGGTAACTCACCTTCTAGCTTCCTAAGTCCTATAACCACCTCAATTCTCTCACTTTGATTAGGGTTGTCATCTCCTGAATTTGAAATAAAACTTATTTACACTCGACCCTCTTCAGCATTAGGCATACATATCACCCTCAAATTTGAGATTCAAGCACTTTTAAAAATGGATGCTAATTTGACCAAATCATATCATGTTTAATTTGCATAATACTAGTATTGTAAGATGTGGGGTGTTACATGCTCCCACCTTAGGAACATTCGTCCTCGAATGTGAGCATAATTGCATATCTTAACCAAGTTTAAATCATTACTTACACAAACTTTTGACAACACTCTAAGTATTCAATCACACATACCTATTAGTGTCCTAATTTTGTATGTTGGGCTTTCTCTTTCGCTTCAAATAAGTAAGGGTATTTTAATCTCATCGCATCCTCGGCCTCCCATGTTATTTCTTCTGATTGTTGGTTCCTCTAAAGTACCTTCACTAAAGCTATTTCTTTATTCCTTAGCTTCTTAACTTGACGATCTAGAATAGCAATAGGTACCTCTTCATAAGTGAGACCTCCTGTAACCTGTATATCCTCAATAGGAGTGATACGAGATGGGTCACCTATGCATTTTTAAAGCATTGAGACATGAAAAACTTGATGAACCATTAAAAGCTCATGGGATAGCTCTAATTCATACGCAACCTGCCCGATCCTCTTAATAATTTTATATGGCCCTATGTAACATGGGCTCATTTTTCCTTTCTTACCAAATATCATAACCCCTTTCATTGGAGACACCTTTAAAAATACCCAATCCCCTACTGAGAATTCTAGTCCTCTCCTTCTAGCATCCATATATGATTTGTGATGACTTTGGGCTATTTCTAGCTCTGCTGTGTTACCTTAACTTTCTCCATAGCTTGTCGAACTAGATCTGGCCCAAGCAAGGTGGTTTCACTCACTTCAAACCATCTGATTGGCAATCTACATTTCCTCCCATACAAAGCTTCATAAGGTACCATTTTGATACTTGTATGGTAGCTATTATTATAAGCAAATTGAATAAGTGTCAAATGGTCCACCCATTTACCTTTAAAGTCTAATGCACAAGCTCGCAACATATCTTCAAATGTCTGAATGGTGCGTTCTGCTTGACTGTCTGTTTGAGGGTGGAAAGCTGTACTCAAATTCATTTGTTTCCCTAAACTCATTTGGAAGGACTTCCAAAACTTTGCAGTGAATTGAGCTCCTCGATCAGATATAATGGAGATTGGGACTCCATGTAGCCTGACACTTTCTTGGAGGTATAGTTGGGCATACTCTTTAGCTATATAATCAATCCTGACTGGCAAGAAGTGTGCTGATTTTGTGAGTCTGTCAACTATTACCCATATAGAGTCAAACTTCTGAAATGAGCGAGGTAACCCTGTAACAAAATCTATATTGATCATATCCCACTTCGATGTTGGAAGTTCTATATGCTGCATATAATCTCCTGGCTTTTGGTGTTCTACTTTCACTTGTTGGCAATATGGACATTGAGCCAGACATTTTCAAAGGTCCTTTTTCATGCCTCCCCACCAAATCATTCCTTTCAGGTTATTATATATCTTAGTTGATCCTAGATGGATGGAATATCAAGAATGATGGGCTTCTTCCATTATCTTCTTTCTTAATCCATTGATATCATGTACACATAATCTATTTTGGCAGTTAAGTGCTCCATTTTGGGTAATGTCAAAGCCCTTTATCGTACCTTGACTCACTTTTTCCTTAAGTTGTCGTTGAACAAGATCCTCCAACTATTTTTCTTTCACCTCCATTACTAATGAAGATGCTAATGCATTATGTACAATAACCCCTTTGGAGTTTCAAGAAGGCGAACTCCCAAATTGGCTAGTTGACATAGATCCTTGGCCACTCCTTGACTTACCACGGCTTGATCACTAGTATTCATGATTGCCTTATGGCTCAGAGCATCGGCTACCACAT
The DNA here is from genome assembly GCA_025774065.1 of Solanum ossicruentum. Classification (NCBI taxonomy): domain Eukaryota; kingdom Viridiplantae; phylum Streptophyta; class Magnoliopsida; order Solanales; family Solanaceae; genus Solanum; species Solanum ossicruentum. The sequence goes on from JAOTQR010000007.1 coordinate 11,980,879, forward strand.
TTTCCTTCCCTGGGTGGTAAAGTATATTGATTTCATAATCCTTCATTAGCTCTAGCCACCTCCGTTGTCTTAAGTGTAGGTCTTTCTGCTTTAAGATGTATTGCAGGCTCTTATGATCAGTATATATGTCTACGTGAACCCCATACAAATATTGGTGCCATATTTTCAAAGCAAACACAATCACTGCTAGCTCAAGATCATGTGTTAGATAGTTTTTCTCATTTGGTCGTAGTTGTCTAGATGCATAAGCAATTATCCTACCATTCTGTGTTAGTACACACCCTAAGCCAACTCCTGAAGCATCGCAATACACTGCGTACCCCTCGGTGCCTTCTGGGAGTACTGGCACAGGTGCAGAAGTTAGCTTATTTTTTATCTCTTGGAAGCTCCTTTAACATGCATCATTCCATTGGAACTTGGTTGCTTTATGTGTCAACTTTGTTAGAGGTATAGAAATAGAAGAAAAACTTTCAACAAACCTTATGTAATAACTTACCAACCCTGGAAAGCTTCGAACTTCCGTGGGTGTCGTAGGCCTTGGCCAATCTTTCACAGCCTGTATCTTTTGTGAATCAACCCTTATTCCCTTATCAGGCATAATATGACCCAAGAATGCCACTAATTTTAGCCAAAATTTACATTTAGAAAATTTGGCATAGAACTGTCGATCACGAAGAACCTGTAACACTTGTCGTAAGTGATTTGCATGGTCCTCTTCTGATAAAATCTTGAATATGCCAAAATATTATCTATAAATACTATCACGAACATATCCAAGAATGACTTAAATACACTGTTCATCAGATCCATAAAAATTGTTAGTGCATTCGTTAGCCCAAATGACATAACCAGAAATTCAAAGTGACCATAGCGTGTTCTCAAAACAGTCTTAGGTATATCTTTCACCTTCATCCTTACTTGGTGATAACCTTATCTGAAATCAATTTTTGAAAAGTCTTTGGCACCCTGTAACTGATCAAATAAATCGTCAATCCTAGGGAGGGGGAATTTATTCTTAATTGTCACCCTACTCAATTATCGATAGTCGATACACATTCTCAAGGTGTCATCCTTTCTGCGTACAAATAACACTGGTGTCCCCAAAGGGACGCACTAGGTCTTATAAAACCCTTCTCCAATAAGTCTTTTTATTGCTCTTTTAATTCACGCAATTCTGCCGGAGCCATTCTATATGGAAGGATGGAAATAGGTTGAGTGTCTGGAAGTAAGTCAATACCAAAATTTATTTCTTATTCTAGTGGTAAGCCTTGAAGTTCTTCAGGGAACACATCAACAAATTTAGTCAAATAGATTGAAGAGTTATTGATTCTGCCTTTGTATCCCTCACTCTAACTAAATGGCATATATACCCTTTAGATATCATCTCTCTGGCCTTAAAATAAGAGATAAACTTACTCTTTGGCGCCCCAATATTGCCTTCTCATTCAAGAACTGCTTCATTTGGAAAGTGGAAGTACACTTTCTTAGTTCAGCAATCCATGGTGGCATAGAAAGAAGCTAACCAATTCATGCCTATTATAACATACCATCCCACCATTTCTAGCTCAATAAGGTCATCCAATGCGTCACAATCACAAACAGTTACTAAACAGTCATAATAAATCCTTCTAGTCATAATAGATTCATCGGTTGATGTGGACACTTCAAATGGTTTGTTCAATAATTTTGATGTTCTCTTAAGCTTCCCATAACTAGTAGGGTATGTATGATAGTATAGAACTAGGGTCAATTAATGCATATACATTATGTGAAAAGATGGACAATATGCCTATGACCACATCAGATGAAGCTTCTAAATTTTGTCGACTCCCTAGATCATAAGTGCGATTCTGAACTCCGCTAGAGCTAGCTACAACTCTAACACCTCTACCAAGATCCAAAGGTGCTTGTTGAACCCTACCTAATGGAGGAGCTAATGATGATTATGCAACAGCTGACCCAATAGATAATACTATATCACTTATACATCTCCTCGAGCAATCTCTCATCACATGCCCTGGCGCACCACACCAATAACAAGCGTCTGTTACAACATGACACATACCTAAATGACTCCTCCCACACTATTTACAAGGCTGCGTAGGGGTCATTTGCTGACATACCAAATATCCCGCTGTCCGGGCGCCTTGCCCTTCACTTCTTGGACCAAACTAATTTCTCCTAGACCGTTGAACTTGTGATGGAGCACTGGCTGCGGAGTAGGAGGATGATGTCCTAGGCAGTCTATTAAAAAAACAAGGACTAAGTTCACCTTGGGATGGTGCAAATTGCCCTGTAGACCTGGAACTCTTATACTGCGCCCTTTCTAACTCTTGTGTCCTTCTCCTTTGCCTCTGGTCCTCCAATTTCTGTGCAAAAGCTTAAATTCTCGCTATATCCATGTCTTTGTTCAAGGAAGCAATTGTACAGTCTCTGACCAGATACATATCTAATCTATCCACATATCTATGAACTCTATCTACCATAGTAGCAACTACATTAGGAGCATACATGGCCAGAGAATGAAATTGAAGGCTATAGTCCCTCACACTCATATTAACTTTGTGGAGATTCAATAAATGATCTATACGAGCCTCTCGGATCTCTAATGGCAAGTAATGGTCAAGAAATGCCTCTTCGAACTCCTTCCAGGTAGTTGGGGTGCATTTATACCCTTAGAATGCTGCGAAGCTTCGTACCACAATATAGCCACACCTTTCGACCTATATGTCACTAACTGGATAGCTTCTGTACCACTCACATGTATAACATTTTTAAAGTGCATTAAATCTGATCAATAAAGTCTTGGGGATCTTCATTAGGATCTGACCCAGTGAAGGATGGAGGGTCTAAATTAAGGAAATCCCGTATCCTTGTGCCAGCTGCCCTATTCGCACTACCTGCACCTATAACAGGACCTTCCTATCTTTGACCTTGGCCAACAACTATACGGGTCAATAGTTGGACTGCATTTCTCAAATCCTGCACGGTAACATCAATAGGTGGTTCTGGGGGAATTTCACTTCTTCCGGGTCTATCAGGAGCTGGAGGGGCAGGAGATGTCTATGACAGAGACTCATCTTGAGCGTCATTTCATTGTCTCACCTGACTAGGTATACCAACCACCACTTCTACTCCCTTCCCTTTACCTTTGTTCTTCCTGGTTTCTGGCATAC
>JAOTQR010000007.1:11992668-12013323 GCA_025774065.1 Solanum ossicruentum
CCAAGACATAGAAATTCCTACTTGGAAAAGGGAAGATATTAATATGGATTTTGTTGTTGGGTTGCATAATACTAGAAAAAGGTTTTGATTCCATTTGGGTTGTGGTTGATAGGATGACAAAATCAGCTCCTTTTCTACCAGTTAAGACTACATAAAAGACTGAAGACTATACTAAATTGTACATTCATGAGTTGGTGAGATTGCATGGGGTCCTTGTCTATCATATTGGATCATGGTACTCAATTTACTTCATATTTTTGGAGGTCTTTCCAAAGGGGTCTTGGTACCAAGGTTAAACTTAGTACGGCCTTCCACCCTCAAACGGATGCCAAGCCGAAAGAACTATCCAAACTTTTGGGGATATGCTTAAGTCTTATATTTTGAAGTTCAAGGGTAGTTGTATGATCATCTTCCATTGGTTGATTTTGCTTATAACAATAGCTATCATCCTAGCATTTGTATGGCTCCTTTTGAGGCCCTCTATGCTAGACGTTGTAGATCACCTATTGGATGGTTTGAAGTTGGAGAATTGGCTTTGTTGGATGCAGATCTAGTTATCAATGCTATGGAGAAGGTAAGGATGATTAGAGAAAGGTTGAAAATAGTCCAAAGTCGCCAAAAGTCCTATGCTGATGTGAGAAGAAGGGAGCGTGAGTCTGGAGTAGGTAATTGGGTTTATTTGAAGATGTCACCCATGAAGGGTGTAGTTCATTTTTGTAAAAAGGGAAAGTTGAGTCCAAGATTTGTGGATCCTTATAGGGTGATGAGGAGGATTAGTAAGGTGGCCTATAAGTTGGAGTTGCCTAGTAAAATGGAATTTGTTCATCCGATTTTCCATGTGTCTATGTTGAGAAAATGTGTGGGTGACCCTAATGCTATTGTGCCTCTTCATGTTGTGGGGGTGGTTGAAGATAACTTGACATATGAAGAAGTTCCAGTAGAGATCTTGGATAGACAAGTGAAGAGGTTGAAGAACAAGGATGTTGCTTCCGTTAAGGTCCTATAGAGGAATCAATAAGTCGAAAGTGTTACATGAGAGGCTGAAGCGGATATGCAAAAATGATATCCTTATCTCTTCCATCCTACTCAAGCCTAAGGTACTTAGTTTAAGTCTTCTATGTGATTTCATGTCTCATGTTTTAGCCCTAAGTCATTTGCATGCATTCATGTTTATATTGACAAAGTGTATGATGTTTTTAACACTTATGTTGAGAATTTGAAAATGGTGTTTTAAGTGTATTGTTGCATTTTTGTTGGGCTGATTTCTTCATGATTAATCTTCTAATATACATTTCTTTGACATTCAGGAACAAATGTTCCCAAGGGGGAGATACTGAAGCGACCCAAAAAAGTGCCCGAAAATGTGCCTCGAAAGTGCCAGGAATCATAATTTTCATATATCTCAAAATTCATGCATGATATCGAAAATTCTACTTCATAGTTTTGTTCAGGGGGTCAAACTGAGTGGAAAATGGGTCTGACCCCGATTTCTAAGTAATCTTATCAAAATTTGGAAATCACAAAATGCGATTTCCAAAGAGCAATCCGTGCCTCTAGCGTGATGGGCCAAGGGCAGGCTGCTGTGTATTTTTTTGACTATTTTTCTATCTCGGTCCAAGTCTCTTGGGTCTTGGGCCTAAGTGTTCCCATGCATGAAAATGTCTATACTTAGCCATATTTCACCGTCATATCATACAAGATATTTCTCAATACTCACTCAAACACTTAGACTAATATTTCACCCTAAATTCAAGTCCCAAAACTCAATCCAGATCTTAAGGTTCTCATTCAAGCTTCAAGTCTCCATTTCCAATCTTCTCTAAGGATTCTCCAATGTCAAGGTATGTGGGTTTCTTTCATAGGTTCCTTTAACCCATGATGCCCAAGCTTCCTTTTACCTAAAATTGCAAGATCTAAAATTGATTTACTCATGGGTCTTACTTATAATGAATTTAACTGCACACTATGTTGGGGTTTCATGAAATTGTGATTGTATTAGCATGTTTTGAGCTATGAATCTAAGACCTATTGTGAGATTTGATGAATGGTTTTGATATATATTGCTTGAGGGTGTTACCAAGTATCTATTGACGGTTTTACACTAAATTTTCTAGCATAATTTCACTCTTGAATTGCATGATTTTACACTACCACTACACACCCGCAAAGTGTTTGATATAATGTCCAGTTAATGTACTTTGAGAAATTAAAGGCCCAATGCATGTCTTATAAGTTGAATGACTTTATAATGATGAAAGGAACATAGATATATTATATTCTCCTATATATTGTTAGAAAATGACCATGCCTTACTTGGGGGGTTAAGAGCCCGGGTAACCATATTGAGGGGTTTATACCTTCATACAAATCAAGGGGTTATGCCTTGATAACCGAGTTGAGGGGTTAGTACCTCAATCACTAGGGGTGGTAGGGTGCGACTATCCACCAACAAATCAAGGGGTTCGTACCTTGGTAACCGGGTTGAGGGATTAGTTCCTCAATCACCTTGGGTGGTAGGATACAACGATCCACCAACCTACCAAAGGGGTTTGTACCTTGGTAACCTACGGGTTCTATAGTGATGGTCTCTTCTTAAACATGTATTATATTCTATGTAAGCATGGTTTACTTTAACATTGATCATACATGTCATATTGTTATTATGATATCTATTGCTTACTATTATGCATTTTGATTATGATGCCTATCACTTGTTGCATTGCATCCTACATACTTAGTACATTCAAACATACTAATGCTTATTGTATGCCTACATAATGTTATCATGTAGAAACCGAAGCCCCATTTGATCATCCTCTCCACGTGGCTAGTACGATTTCTCTCAATCTAGTAGGTGAGTCCTCCATTCCAGGGACAATGTCTATGTTCTTATGTTATGCATTACGACTCTCTTTCTTTATTGTATATTTTGACTATGAGGGTGAGCCCTATTGCTTGTCTTAGACACCGTTAAGTTCTATCATTAGAGGTGTTGTTGGACATGCTATGCATAATGCTATGAGCTTTGACTCTCTCTTGACTCCTAATATTTATGATATGAAAGTTTTCCCTTAGCCTCGATTATCCCTATTTACTATCTCCTGTTGATATTTAATAGCTTCCGCGACCCAGGATGTGTAATGATGTGCTAAGAGGCTTGCTTGGGGTTCCTTTGGGTTCCCCATGTGCCATGTCACATCTAGGCCCTAGGCTTGGGTCGTGGTAGTAGAGCATACTAAGAGTCATAACTATGAGCCATAGCAGATGCCGACTAATATTTTTAATTAATTTAGGGACTCGTTTGTAAATATTATAAATAGTATATTTTAGGTTTTTAGTAGTTTTTTTTTCACAGATTTGGAGAGGGTACACACAGAGAGACTTAGAGAGCATGAAAGTTGAGAGTAGTTTTTAAGGTTTTATCTTTGGAGACTCAATTTTGGAGATCGGATTCACCTGTGGATTCACTTCATCTTTCAAGCTTGTGATTCTAAATACAAAGTGGGTTTTATTGTTCTTCATTCTCATTGGGTAAGTGATTATCTATGTCTTCTATATGCATTGTTTATTTGTTTGCCCAAGCTATAAGTAGCTAAACACACAACTTGGTGTTATGGGAACCATGAGAATCTAACTTAGAAAACTTAAATTATTTGCACATCTTGAGTTTGGTATTTGCATGTATTAACCATTTTCCTTCATTTTGCATGTTGTTTGATAGTGGCCAACATTAAACCCTGCCTAGTGTCATGATCCCGTCCAGGTAGTGGTGAATACGAAAGGAGAGGGTTAATAGAATTCGATGATGTGTTCTTATCTAATGAATCAAACCTAACCAAGGAAAGATTGACTGGGACAATGGGTAATGGTTGGTTTGGCACACTATGGAGGTTAGCCAAGCCCCACAGTGAAATACAACGTTCACCTTCAGAAGAGGACTGGAAGAATCAAAATTACCATCTTGCTTGCAATGTCCCTGTCACGACCCAAACCTAGGTTCTAGGAGTGACATGGCTAATGGGGACTCGAGAGTCCCCAAACAAGCCTCAAAGTATCCAAATTCACATCATCGATTCAAAAGCATTTTCAAAAGTAAACACATAGTTCTAAGGGACAAGAAAGTAGGACTCACGCTATGGAGATATCATAGGGTAAGGGGTTAACATGGATTCACATAACACGTAGCACATGAAGACTTAGGGGCAGATAAGTATGACTCACTCTATGGGGGTAATTTGTGACTTAGGATCTTCCACATTTCAACATCAAACATACATCCTCATAACAAATCAATAATAGCCATATCCAAAAGATATCCATAAACATAAGCTCCAAATACAATACATAACACATAGATCCGACAAGTGTCTACAAGATGTCCAACAATGCCTCTAGTCATAAGATGGGATGGGGGCCATGACATGTCTCGGGTTCACCCTCGAAATAAAGATAACATAAGCAAAAACAACATAAGATAGAGGAATGGTGGCTTGTCTTTGGAAGATAGGACTCACCACATCAAGCAAAACTTGAGATCCAAGCTAAAGTTGTATAGTGGATTATCATAGTCCTCGGTCCCTACATGGTGAGATCATGTAGGCAAAAGTATGCATAAGTACATTTGAATGTACTAAGCATGCGGATGCATGTAACTTACCAAAATCTGCATACGATATTAGATGGCAAGGACATATAATATAGAAAGAGATATATAGCAAGTAATGTAATATAACAAAATGCTATGAAATTGTGATGCATGGAATGGAAATGATGCCCATATATATAGTGGGGATGTAGCCATAGCTGACATGTCAACCTCATGCAAGCTATTATATGAATTTGCCTGATGTTGACCTCTCATCGGGTGAGAGAAGATTACTTGCCAAAGGTAATCTACACCACACCTTACGATCCGATCATTTCGTATGTGGCAGCTACCTTCCTTACGACCCGATCACTTCGGAAGGATTTCCTTATCAAAACATATCATAGCATATCATAAACGAATAGTCATCCCTTACGACCCGATCATTTCAGTGATGACCACCATTCCTATGCTAGCACATAGTTCAAGGAAAGGAGTATGGAACCTTGGGGATAGTCCACGCTGACATCCAATCCATCGGTGCTAGGTTATCATCCCACTAGAATACATATATATATATATATATATATACATACTTGTAAAAGAGGCATAACCTTTCAAATTGATTTCATGCATTCTTGGGCTTAAAGGCCAAACCACATTCATAACAATTCATACTTAGACTCAAATGCCAAATCTTAGCTCATGATCATAATACTCATGCATAGGAATAGCTCATTCATACATACATAATGGTGCAAGCACCCATAATGCATAAAGAGCCATAATCATAGACATATATATGATCACATTCTTGTCATAACCAATATCTTATCAAAATCATATCAGAGAACATAATTGGGCTTAACCCACTTCATAATTTCCATAATAATCCAATAGCATGAATGATTTGAGCGATGGGTAATAAAGATTAAATCTAAAATCATTATTATAATATGATAATATGAAATTAAAGTAAATTCATAATTAAATTTAAGTTTACAAATCATAATATAATCACCCATGCATAAACAAGTCTTGTAAAAGGACATCCATATTCATAATTTCATAAACCCAATGTAAATCATCATAAGAGGGCTTAAAGTAACTTAAAATCATCAAATATGTACAGCCCATATATCAATTTTAATTTAATATATCCAAATAATGAAAATTCATATTCAAAGAGAGCTTAAATTTATGAAATTTGATTGAAAAGATTTGGGTCTCTTTGGTTGAAAGGAACCAAAAATCAAAACCCACATACCTAGACCTAATTGAAGAAAATCCAAGAGAAGTTTGAAGGAGACTTGAATTTGCGTGAATCCACAAGTTCAAAAACTTCAAGAGTTCTTGAGAGGAATTCTGAGAGAGTTTAAAATGTGAGGGGTGAGCTTCGAATATTAGGAATAGGGTTTAGGTCATTTGGAGGTATTAAGATAGCTTAGAAAGTCATAAAAGACCCTTAAGAGAAACCACAATTAAAAAAGTACCATTGATGAAGCAAAAATCATATTCCTTGCTAGGGGTCTGTGAAGAGGTCTCACGGTCTGTACAAGGTTTCACAAACCATGAAACCCACTCATATAGCAACACTTAGGCAAATTTTCAGAGACATTTGTACAGACGGGCTTTACAAAAACGGGTATAACTTCTTCACCCGATCTCTAAATGGGGTAAAACTAAATGCGTTAGAAAGCTAATTTAAAGAGATTTAATTTGATAGGTTGTAGGCTATCCAGTTCCTTTTGTTCTAAGAGATATGTCCCTTTAAAGTTGACCCTTCTATCGGTACTTGTGAAAAACTTAACCAATGGAATTCCTTTGAACTTGGCTTGCTATAGGAGGCCCATGATGACCTTAAACAACATAAATAGGCTTGAATTGAAGGTTTGAAAGTGAACTTAGCTTGATATTGAAGATCCCATACTTAGAATATTTTTGAGCTAAAAGTGAGCCATACGGTTGGGCCACACGGGCCATGTGGCTTCACATGGTCCATACCACTGCCCGTGGCACCAAGCTTAACCAAAATAAAATATTCCACATCATGAGTGAAGCAAAACATAGAATATTTCCCACTTTGAAGGCCATACGGCTGGCCATACATCCCATGTACCTTCACAACGTCCATGTGAAGTGGCCATGTCCACCTACTTATCTCTAAACATTGGTGTTCCAAGCTTCAAGACCACCACACGGCCCTCCACATGGTCCTTGAACTGTCATACGGCCCCTATGGGGTCCAAGTATCATGTGCCTTAACCCAAAACTACATTCCAAGGCCACACACCCAAAAAATTGTGGCAAGTATCATTTCACTGGAGGCCACACAACTCATGCAACCTCACACTGGCCATGTGGTCTCCCTTGAGACGAGACCTGGTCCAGATTTTATCCAAAATGAAATTCTCATGTTCTGATGAAGTTGAATATCCGGGTCATTACAATCCCAATTGAGGTTGTCTTATCCGGGGTGTTTATGTCAGTGAATCATGGGGAACACAATTATCCAAGTTGCTCTCCAACTTGATTGTCTCTTCTTTTTATTAGTTTAGTTTAATTTTCTATCAATTGCAACCCCTCCCCCTTTTTGAGAATCAAGTAGTTGATGTTAAATTGATTATTGGTGAACCAACTTCCTAAAGCACTGTATTCCTTGTGGGATTCAACCCTATCCTTAGTTAGGTTTTTTACAATTGATGATTTCTTTGAACTTGAAATAGAGGTGTAACTTAAGAGTTCATCAGATACCATCGAGATAAACCTTGGTATAGAAAATAATAAACTTGTTGGAAAAGTTGGAACCTGAACTAGTTAGGGTCGGAGACCAATCAGTGTCAAGGACCTATTCTTGGGCAGGCTATCACTGAAAAAATATGAATAATTCAGTAGGTAAACATGTCAGGGCAAAGACGTTTGAGGAAAATGCTAATGGGAGGATTCTCAGGGGATTTTATATAGCAATAAACCAAATAACTGTGTATAAAGCTAATTATATGATTGACTAAAGGGCTTGGGAGTTGATCTACAAATTCATACCCTAAAATTTCTATCCACCCGTCTTTAGCCTACATTACAACCAAAATAAAAGTCCTATTTGATCCTTTGAGTTAAACTTCTATAATAGTGAGGACCCACATTAGGGGCAAGCTTATGGGAATTAGGAGCAACATGATATATCATTTGGGAGAACGAGAGTTGTTTGTATACCCATCATTATCATCTATTGTATACCATTAGTGTGCATATATATGGTTAATTCTTCTTGTTAGGACACGTGATTATTGGAGGACTGATAATTGTAGAAACCCAAAACATGAGTTTTGCATGCGCCCGCATACATCATAGAACATAATCTTGAGGTGCGGTCTAGTTTGAGTGGATCAATTCGAATTCAGCAACATGTATAATGCTTAGACGAGTCTCTATGTAAATATTGTTCCTTAGAAATAGTACCTTGTGAGTTGCATGCATGTGTCTTAATATGTCTGAGTATAAACAAAGGTTTAAGCATGGGGTGGTGATCTGAAATGCTGCAAAATGTGCCTTAGAAATGCCCATAATCATAATTCCCATATATCTCAAACTTCGTGCGTGATATCAAATATCAAACTTCATATTCTCAATTAGGGGGCAAAATTGAGTGGGAAATGGGTATAACCCAGATTTTATAAGACCCATAGTGAAAAATAAATTTCACTAATTTAGGATTTCAAAAGAGCATCCACGCCCTCGTCGTGATGCGCTAGGGGCGAGGAGTCGTACAAATTTTGTCTTCGCCTTGGGTCCGCATCACTGACCAATGTTAATTGATTCTTAGATTTTTTTGCATCGGCCAAGGACATTGAGGTCATAGCCCCATGCCCACTTATGCATGAAAACACCTATACTTAGCCATTTTTCAACTCTGTATCACTCAAGACCCTCTCAAAATCCTCTCCAAGACTAAACCAAATATCTCATTCAAATTTCAAGGATTTCGTACTTAACTTTGGAACTCAATGATTCACTTCAAGCTCTAAGTTTCCTTCAAGCTCATCTCAAAAAAATCCAAGTTTGAGGTATGTGGTTTTCATCTATTGGGTCCTTTCACCCATGGAGTCCAATCATCCTTTTGATGAAAATTGCATATTTTCAAGTGGTGTAATCTAAGGGTATCTCATATTATGGATTATGAATATAAATTATGTTGGGGATTCATGAAATGTTGATTGATTATGCACGTCTATCTATTTTAAGCTTATACCATGAATTGGTTTTGTCTAGTGAGACTATGCATGTTTTAAGCTATGAAACTGTGATCTATTGTAAGATTTGATCATGGATTTCAAGGTACCCTAAATAAGGGTTTTACTATATGTTCATTGGTTGATTGGCATTGAGTCTTCTCATATTATTTCACTCTTGAATTGCATGATTTTGAACAAGAATTATGAACCCACCAAGTGTTAGATAAAATGTCAAGAAAATGATTCACAAGTTATTGACAATCTATTACATAGTTTATAAGTCAAGTGACTTTATGATGCTTAAGGGCTTTTAAGTATGTATTGACTTCATGAAGAATACCTATGATGTTGCAAGTAGACCATACCTTGTTGAGGGGGAGACATGCCTCAAGCACCTTGTTGAGGGGGTGACATGCCTCAATTTCCTTGTTGAGGGGGTGGAATGCCTCAATCACCTTGTTTAGGGGGTGACATGCCTCAATTATCTTGTTAAGGGGTGGCATGGTTCAATCCCCTTGTGAGGGTGTGATATGCCTCAATCACCTTGTTAAGGGGATGACATGTCTCAATCACCTTGTTGAGGGGGTAACATGCCTCAGTCACCTTACAATGGGGTGACATGCCTTGGATTCCAAGTAGTAGCTCGCTTGGAGTATGTCGGTTAAGGTCTCTTCCACATATGTAACATGTACTATGCAAGTTGTATGACTTATTAGCATGTTTTACTTCAAGCATTGATCATGCATGCCATATTAAAATTATACTTATCCATTGCTTATGATTATGCATTTTGACTATATTGGTTTATGTCTTGTTGCATTACATCCTACATACTTAGTACATCAAATGTACTAACGCATACTCTATGCCTATATGATATTACCATGTAGGGACCAGAGCACCTTTCGATCATCCTTCATGTGGCTAGTTCGGTACTTTGGAAGATAAGCTTTAGTGATTCCTCGAGTCCAAGGTCACTATCTATGGTACTCTTGTTACTTTAAGACTTCTTTATGTTGAACAGTTATTATTATGAGGGCGAGCTCGGAAAGTGTATTGTCCCTTGCTTCACTCCATGTTAGAGGTGTTATTGGATATTGTGATGTACTTATGCTATGAGATTGACTCCTTTATGCTTTTATGAATATCAAAGACTTCCCTTAGTCCCACTTCCCCTTTTATTATATCTCATGTTGTTGTTATTTTGCTTTCGTGACTAAGGATGTGTGATTGATATGCTAAAAGGCTTGTTTGGGTTCCCATTCATCGTGTCAGGTCTAGGCCTTACGCTTGGGTCATGACAAACATGATATTAGAGCACTAGGTTGTTATGGCCCTTGAAATCCAACACATCACATCAATCAGAGTCTTATTCATTATTGTGAAGTGCGCCACAACGATGAATGGGAGGCTATGAGGCATTTTAGGAAATGTTTCACTTATTCATGGTCTATATCGTGCTTTATATGTGAGTGTAAGGATTTGCCCTTAACGAATGCTCTTTGCTCTTTTAGATCATGCCAATTTCAAGAGGGAGACTAAGGAGAGCTCGTACACTCAAGGGGCAACTAGCCGCTCCTGCTCCTCGAGCTCCCCAAGATGAATTCCTGGATGCTATTATAATGTTGGCTCGTGCTATGACCAACCAAATTCACCAAGGATCCCAAGTCCTTCATGCTCCCACTCTGACTTCAAGGGTGAAGGATTTCACTAGAATGAACCCACCGGAGTTTCATGGATCTAAACCAGAAGAGGATCCCCAAGAGTTAGTCGATGAGGTGCATAAAAGTGCTATCTATCATGGGTGTCAACTCGAAAGAGAAAGTGAAGTTATTGGCCTACCAACTCAAAGATATGGCCTAAGTTTGGTTCACTCAATGGAAATCAAGGAGGGGAGATGATAATGTTATTCCTTGGGAGGAGTTCAAACCCGCATTCCTTAACTGATTCATTCCTGTCGAGCTAAGGGAGGCTAAACTGATAAAGTTTATGAACCTTAAGCAAGGATCCATGAGTGTGAGGGAGTATTTCCTCAAGTTTAACAAGCTCTCCAAGTATGCCCCGCAATTGGTTGCCGACCCTAGATCAAGAATGAACAAATTTGTGTCGAGAGTGTCTGACTTGGTTAATAAGGAGTGTCGTACCGCAATGTTAGTTGGTCATATGGATTTTTTCTGTCTCATGACATACGCCGAGCAACTAGAGGGAGAAAAACTTAGAAAAGAAGAAGTGGTGAGTCCAAGAGGGCTCGTCTTGAAGGTGGATTCCAAGGTTCGAAGGGTGGCCGGTTTCCTCAAGGCCACAAGTTCCAAGGCTAAGGGTCTTCCAATGCTCCTAATAGGAGATTTTCTAATGATAAAATCCAAGATTCTAAGGTGGTGGTGGTGGGGTGTCTTACCCTATATGCTAAAGATGTGGTAAGAACCATAATGGTCCATGTTTGAGAAACTCTAATGCTTGCTATGGTTGTAGTGAAGTGGGTCATAAGGTTATTGATTGTCCTCATGCTCAAAACAAAGTAGAGATGGTCGTCCACAAGGCCAAGATGCAAATGCGGGTCCAAGGGAAAAGGGAGGCCAACAAGGGGGTGCTCCATGGCAAAATAGATTTTATGCTCTTCAAGGAAGATAAGGCGTGGATGAGGTGGCCAATTTCGTCACTGATATGTTAAAGGTTTTTTATTTTTATGTGTATGCATTGATAGATCCAGGCGCTACTCTTTCTTTTATTACTCCCTTTGTTTCCAAAAAGCTTCCTATTAGTCCCCAATTGTTGTATGGACCTTATGAAGTGTCTACCCCTGTTGGTGAGTCCATTGTTTACTAAAAGACTCTATCGAAATTGTCCCATGTTCATATTGCATAAAGTCTTGCCTTGTGATTTTGTTGAGTTAGATATGGTGAATTTTGATGTCATTCTTTGGATGGATTGGTTGCATGCATATTATGTTTTTATTGATTGTAGAACCCATAGGGTTAAATTCTAATTCCCTAATGAGCCTATCCTTGAGTGGGAAAGTTGTGATGTGTTAGTTAAGGGTAGATTCATTTCTTTCCTTAAAGTCCAAAAGTTGATTTTTTAAGGGTTGTCTCTATCATCTTGTGAAGGTTGGGGATGTTGAGTCTAAAGTCCTTTCTATTGATTTGGTTCAAGTGGTTGATAAGTTTCTTGATGTCTTTCCCTATTAGCTTCTCGATGTTCATCCCAAAAGGGATATAGACTTTGGTATAGATCTTACCGATACTCAACTCCTTTCTATTCTTCCTTATCATATGGCCCCGATGGAATTAAAGGAGTTAAAGGAACAATTGCGAGATTTGTTGGGAAAGGGTTTCATAAGGCATAGTAAGTAACCTTGGGGTACACCAGTGTTATTTGTGAAGAAAAAGGATAGTTCTCTTAGAATGTGCAATGATTACTGACAACTTAATAGTCACCATAAAGAACAAGTACCCTCTACCAAGGATTGATGACCTTTTTGATCGACTTAAAGGGGCTAGTCACTTTTCTAAGGTTGATTTCCGGTCCAGGTATTGCCAAGTGAAACTGAGGTAGTGTGACATTCCCAAGATAGCTTTTCGGACTAGGTATGGGCACTTTGAGTTCGTTGTTATGTCCTTTGGTTGACAAATGCATTGGCTATATTTATGGATCTCATGAATAGAGTCTTTAAACCCTATCTTAACTTGTTTGTGGTGGTTTTTACTGATAATATCTTAATTTATTTCCATAATGAGGAGGAGCAGGTGAATCACTTGAGAGTGGTGTTGCAAATCTTGAGAGATGAGAGGTAGTATGCTAAATATGAAAAATGTGAGTTTTGGTTGAAAGAGGTTTATTTTCTAGCGTATGTGGTGTCGGGTGATGGCATTAAGGTGGATCCTAAGAAGACAGAGGTGATTAGAAATTGTCCTATACCTTTGACCCCATCGGACATTAGATGTTTCTCAGGTTTGGCGGGTTATTACTAGAGGTTAGTGAATGGCTTCTCTTCTGTTGCTTCTCCTATGACTAAATTGACACAAAAGAAGGCAAAATTCATATGGACTGATGAATGTGAGAGGAGTTTCCAAACTTGAAAAGATAAACTTGTCTCTGCTCCTATCTTGGCTCTACCGGAAGGGTTGGAAGGATTTGTTGTATATTGTGATGCCTAAAGAATTGGTTTGGGATATGTTTTGATGCAAAATGGTATGGTGATAGCATATACCTCTAGACAACGTAAGGTGCATGAGAAGAATTATCCCACTTATGATCTCGAATTGGTGGCCATGGTATTTGTTTTGAAATTTTGGCGTCACTACTTGTATTGGATTCATGTTGATATGTTTACAGACCACAAGAGTCTCCATTATGTGTTCACCCAAAAGATCTTAACTTGAGACAAAGAAGGTGGTTAGAGCTCCTTAAAGATTATGATATAAGTGTGCATTATCACCCCGGCAAAACTAATGTTGGGGTTGATGCTCTAAGTAAAGTGTCCATGGGTAGTCTAGCTCATGTTGATGATGAAGGCAAAGAGGTGGCTAGAGAGAGGTTCACCGGTTGGTTAGATTGGGGGTTAGGTTGGATGAAGTTGATAATGGTGGTGTAGTGGTTGTAGATAGTTTTAAATCTTCCTTAATTGAGGAGGTAAAGGAAAAATAAGATCTTTACCCTACCTTGCTAGAGTTGAAGGCCTTCGTGAGAGATGGTAAAGTGGAGGCTTTCTCCTAAGAGGGAGATAGTGCCCGTAGGTACCACGGTAGATTGTGTGTGCCAAATGTGGATGACTTGAAAGAATTGATCTTGAAGGAGGCCCATAATTCATCCTATTCCATTCACCCTGATTCTACAAAGATGTATTGAGATTTGAAGTACGTATATTGTTGGGGTGGTATGAAGGACATTTCAAAGTTCATATCCGGATGTCACAATTGCCAACAAGTGAAGGCCGAGCATTGAAGGTCGGGTGGCCTAGCTCAAGATATAAAGATTCCTACTTGGAAGTGGGAAGAGGTAAACATGGATTTTGTGGTTAGGTTGCCTAAGACTAGGAAAAGTTTAACTCTATTTGGGTTGTTGTGGAAAGAATGACAAAATCGGCTCACTTCTTACCGGTCAAAACCACTTATGGTGGTGAAGATTATGCCAAGTTGTACATACATGAGTTGGTTAGATTGCATGGGGTGCCCTTGTCTATCATTTTGGATCATGGTGCTCAATTCACTTCTCACTTTTGGAGGTAATTTCAAAGAGGTCTTGGTACCAAGGTTAAGCTTAGCACGACTTTTCATCCTGAAATGGATAGTCAAGCCAAGAGGACTATCGAAACTCTTGGGGATATGCTTAGAGCTTGTGTTTTGGAGTTTAAGTGTAGTTGGGATGAACATCTTCCACTTATTGAATTTTCTTACAACAATAGCTACCACTCAAGAATTGTTATGGCTCCCTTTGAAGCTCTTTATGGTAGGCATTGTAGATCCCCGGTTGGGTGGTTTGAAGTGGAGGAAATGGCTTTGCTAGGTCCGGATTTGGTCATAGAGTCTTTGGATAAGGTGAGGTTGAGAAGAGAGTTTGAAAACAACCCAAAGTAGACAAAAGTCCTACTCCGATGTAAGGAGAAGAGATCTTGAGTTTAAGCTTCGTGATTGGGTTTACTTGGAAGTCTCAACCATGAAGGGAGTGGTCCGATTTAGCAAAACCTGGAAATTGATCCCAAGGTTTGTTGGTCCTTATAAAGTTTTGAGAAGAGTGTGTAAGGTTGCATATGAGTTGGAGTTGTCTATGGAGATGAATATGGTTCATTCGGTCTTCCATATATCCTGGTTAAAAAACGTGTGTGGGTAACCCGAGTGCTATAGTGCCCTTGGATGTTGTGGGTTTTGTAGAAGATAATTTGACCTATGAGGAGGTCCTGATGGTGATGTTGGACAGAAAAGTGAAGAGGTTGAGAAACAAAGATGTAGCTTTCATCAAGGTCCTTTGGAAGAACCAACAAGTTGAAAATGTCACATGGGAAGCCGAGGCGGACACGAGAAAGTGATATCCATATCTCTTCCACTCTACTCAAGACAAAGGTACTAATTTAAGTCCCCTATATTATTTCAAGTCTTAAGTTTCAGCCTTATATCATGCATGCATTTATGTTCATGGTAACAAGTCTATCGTGATTTTGACACTCATGTTGAGACTTTTTTAAAATGATGTTTAAATGTGTTTGTTGCTTCATGCGGGGCTAAACACTTCATGATTACTTCTCTTATGCACATTCCTTTGACATTCGGGGACGAATGTTCCCAAGGAAAAACATTCAAATGCCCTAAAATATGCCTCGAAAATACCCATAAATGTAATTTCCATATATCTCAAAATCCATGCGTGATATCAAAAGTTCGACTTCATATTCATGATCAAAAGAAAAAATTGAGCTAGAAATGGGTATAACCTAGATTTTAGAGGACCCATAGTGACAAATAAATTTCGCTAATTTACTATTTCTAGAGAGCATCAGCACCCGGACCGCAATGCGCTAGGGGCATAGAGTAATACAAATTTTGTGTTCACACTAGGACCACGTCACGGACCAGACGTGGACCATTGTTAATTTTTCCTTAAATTCTTGTGCGTTAGCCAAGGGCATTAAGAGTCATAACCCCATGCTCACTTATGCTTGAAAACACCTATAGTTAGCTGGTTTTCAACTCTATATCACTCAAGACCCTCTCAAAAATCTCTCCAAGACTTAACCAAATATCTCATTCAAATTTCAAGGATTTCAAGCTTAACTTTGGAACTCAAGGATTCACCGAAAGCTCTAAGTTTTATTTCAGCTCATTTCAAGAAAACCTAAGTGTGAGGGATATGGGTTTCATCCATTGGGCCCTTTCATCCATGGAGCCTAGTCTTCCTTTTTATGAAAATTGTATATTTTCAAATGGTATCATCTATGGGTATCTCATATTATGGATTACGAATATAAATTATGTTGGATTTCATGAAATGTTAATTGATTATGCATATCTATAAATTTTAAGCTTATACCAAGAATTGGTTTTTCTATTGAGACTATACATGTTTTAAGCTATGAAAATATGATCTATTATGAGATTCGATGATGGATTTCAAGGTACCCTACAAGAGGGTTTTACTATATGTTGGTAGATTGATTGGCATTGAGTTTTCTCATATTATTTTACTCTTGAATTGCTTGGTTTTGAATAAGAATTATGAACCCACCAAGTGTTTGATAAAATGTCATGACAAGGATTCTCAAGTTATTGCTGATCTATTACATGGTTTATAAGTCAAGTGACTTTATGATGATTAACGGCTTTCAAGTATGTATTGAAATTATGAAGAGTACCTATGATGTTGCAAGTAGAACACACCTTGTTGAGGGGGTGACATGTCTGAATCACCTTGTTGGAGGGTGACATGCCTCAATAACCTTACAAGGGGGTGACATGCCTTGGATTCCAAGTAGTAGCTCACTTGGTCTATGTCAATTGAGGTCTCTTCCCACACATGTAATATGTACTATGCAAGTTGTATGACTTACTAGTATGTTTTACTTCGAGTATTGATTGTCACGACCCAAGCTTAGGGCCTAGACGTGACATGACAAATGGAGAATCTAGAGGAACCCCAAACAAGCCTCTTAACTTGTCATTACACATCCTCGGTTGTGGAAGCAAATAAAAGATATGTAGAATAGAATGGGGCATTAGGGCTAAGGGAAGACTTTGTAATACATCAACATCAACAGATAAGGAATTATGGCTGATATCATAAAACATAAACCAAAGTCCCCGAAATAGAGGACTCGCCAACAAGCTTGGAATAGCACCGTCTATCCACGTGGAGGAGGAGGATGATCATCTCGGGCACCGGTTCCTACATGGTGATATCATATAGGAAAAGGTATTTGTTAGTACATTTGAATATACTAAGTATGTGGGATGTAATGTAACTATAAATAGGCATTAAACTCAAAATGCATACATTAGACAATAGGCATAGTATAACAATATGGCATGTATAAGCAATGCATATTTAAAAAATAGTTTAAGTAACTCATGCTCATATAAGATATCATATGTGTGGAAGAGACCAAGCTAGATTTCCAAGATATGAACCCCTTGGGGTTAGTGATGATGTCTCCCATCACTTAGGTGGATGAGTATGAACCCCCATCTAGGTTGGTGTTTATGCCGCCCTATCACCAAGGTGGATGAATATGAACCCCCATCTAGGTTGGTGATTATAATGCCCTATCACCGAGGTGGATGAGTATGAACCCTCATCTAGGTTATCCAGGCTCTTATCCCCCTGGATTGGGCATGATCTAATGCAACACTTTATATAGAGTTCATCATATGCATAAGCTCACTTCATCATTAAAACATCAATCGTATCATATACATAAGCTCTTTTCGTCATCATAACATCATTCATATCATATCTCATGCTTTGGACCTTCATTTCCTCAAGAAACCATAACCGAACATTTTATCAAACACCTTGGGGTGTGTAATGGGGGTAAAAGAGCATGCAATTTGAGATAAAATCATGCAAGAAAATCAGTGGTAAACCATCAATCAACACCTTTCAACATCTCCAAGACATTTACATCAAAACCCCTCATCAAATCCAACATTAGATCTAAGATTTAGAGCTCAAAAAATGGTAAAACAACCATAATTTCATGAACTAAAATCACTGTGCAGCAAATTTCTCAATATACAAGACCCAAATGTAAAATCAACTTTAAATCATACATTATTAAGTGAAAGAGAGTTTAGGCACCATAGGTGGAAGGACCCAATGGTTCAACACCACATACCTTAGCTTCGGAGAAGTTCTTGGTGAAGGTTGACAATGGGGACTTGAAGTTTGACGAGAATCTTTAAATTCGGATGAGGGTTTTGAGTCTTGGAATTTGGAATGAAAATATGGCTAAGTGTTTTGGGGAGTATTAGGAAATGTTTAGAATGATATAAGGGTGAAATTTGACTAAGTATAGATAAAAACACGTTTGGGAAATTTGGGCCCAACACTTAGAATATTTTGGACCGCACTTGAAAAACTATCAGGTGAAAAAGACATATCCGTGTTGCAGAGGGGAAATGGGAATTTGAACTAAGGTGCGCCCAAGGCACGTCACTGAGGGGATGCAAACCACTCACTGGAAATCGTCACAAAAAAAATTATAATTGCTATTCTTTCACTTTTAAATCGAGGCTAGACCCTTTTTCACCTAGTTTAGGTCCCTGATCACAAATATGAAGTCGGATTTTTGAAATAATGAATGAATTTTTAGATATAAGGAAATCAAAATTTTAGGCATTCCGAGGCCCATTTTTGGGCACTTTTTTGTGGTCATTACAATATCTCCCCATTGGAAACATTCGTCTCCGAATGTAAAAGAGATGTACAAGACAAGAGTGATCATGAACAACTCAACCCCAACAAGAATGTAACAAAAGATGTAAACACCATTTTCAAATTCTCAACATAAGTGTAAAATCATCATAAGTTTACCAACATATGAATGCATATGAATGACATACGACTTGAAATCACATATGAGACTTAAGATTAGTACCTTAGGCTTCAGTGGAGTGGAAAAGATAAGGATACTGCTTTTGCATGTCAGCTTCGACCTCCCAAGTAGCACTTTCAACTTGTTGGTTCCTTCAAAGGACCTTAACCAATGCTACCTCTTTGTTCCTCAATCTCTTTACTTGCCTATCATTTGAACTGGAACCTCCTCATAAGTTAAGTTATCCACAATAATGCCCATAAACATCAAAAGGCACCATGGCATTAGGATCACCAACACATTTTCTCAACATAGAGACATGAAACACCAGATGGATCAAACTTATTTCACTAGGCAACGTCAACTCATAAGATATCTTGCCTATACTCTTTATCACCTCATAAGGATCGTCATACCTTGGACTCAACTTTCCCTTTTTGCCAAAACGAACTACACCTTTCATTGGGGAAACTTTCAAATAAACCCAATCATCTACTTGGAATTCTAGGTCTCTTCTCCTTACATCGGCATAGGATTTTTGATGACTTTGGGTTGTCCCCAACCTCTCCCGAATCATCTTAACATTCTCAAGAGCTTCTATAACCAGATCCGGCATCAAATAAGCCACCTCTCCAACCTCAAACTAACCCACTGGTGATCTACAACGTCTCCTATAAAGAGCCTCAAAAGGAGCCATACCGATGCTAGAGTGATAGCTATTGTTGTAGGCAAACTCAATCAATGGAAGATGGTCATCCCAACTACTCTTAAGCTCCAAGACACAAGCCCTAAGTATATCCTCAAGTGTTTGAATTTTTCTCTCGGCTTGGGTATCCGTTTGAGGGTGGAAGGCCGTACGAAGGTGAACTTTGGTACCAAGACCCCTTTGGAAAGATCTCCAAAAGTGTGAAGTAAGTTGTGCACCACAATCCGATATGATGGATAAAGGAATCCAATGCAACCTCACTAACTCATGGATGTATAACCTTGCATACTCTTCAGCCCCATATGTAGTCTTGACCAGTAGAAAGTGAGTTGATTTCATCGTCCTATCAACCACAACCCATATGGAATCAATAGTTTTTCTAGTCTTGGGTAAACCAACCACAAAGTCCCTGTTATCACCTCCCACTTCCAAGTAGGAAGCTTTATGTCTTGTGTTAGGCCACCTGGACTTTGTGTTAGGCTTTAATTTGTTGGCAACTATGGCAACCGAAAACAAGTTTAGCAATATCCCTCTTTATGGCTCCCCACTAATACATATCCCTCAAGTATTTATACATTTTGGTTGAACTCGAGGTGGATAGAATAAGAGGAATTATGGGCTTCATCAAGAATTCTCTCCCTCAAATCATCAACACATGCACACACAACCTACCTTGGTATCTAAGGGCCCCATATCCCCCTTGGGAGAAAACCTCTATCTTGTCCTCTTTTACTAAGGCCTTCAACTCAAGCAAGGAGGAGTCTAGATCTTGTTTTTCTATCACCTCATCAACCAAAGAAGATTTAGAACCATCAATGACAACAACACCATCACCCTCATCTTCCAACCTCACCCCCAATCTAGCATGTACTTCCCCAGCCATCTCCCTTCCACCACCATCCACATGAGTTGGGATACCCATAAACACCCTACTCAAAGCATCAGCCACAATATTGACCTTACCCGGATGATAATGCATACTCATGTCATAGTCCTTGAGGAGTTCTGGCCACCTTCTTTGTCTCAAGTTAAGGTCTTTTTGAGTGAAGACATATTGAAGGCTTTTATGATCGGTGAAGACATCAACATGCACCCCATATAAATAATGACGCCAAATCTTTAATGTAAACACCACGACGGCTAAGTCAAGATCATGGGTAGGGTAGTTCCTTTAATGCACTTTGAGTTGCCTAGAAGTATAGGCTATGACCTTACCATTTTGTATTAGTACACACCCCAAACCAACTCTAGATGCATCACAATACACAACAAAACCCTCAAGCCCATCCGGTAGTGATAATATAGGAGCAGACATAAGTCTACTTTTAAGATTTGGAAGATTTCCTCACATTCATCGGTCCATATAAACTTCACCTTCTTTTGAGTTAATTTTTTAATAGGAGAAGAAATGGAGGAGAACCCATTCACAAACCTTCTATAGTAACCCGCAAGGCCCAAAACACTCCTAATATCCGATGAGGGTCAATGGTCTAGGCTAATTCCTAATCACATCAGTTTTCTTATGATCCACTTTTATACCATCCCCCGACACTACATGACCCAAGAATGCAACCTCCTTCAACCAAAATTCACACTTGTCATACTTAGC
>JAOTQR010000007.1:12020821-12052808 GCA_025774065.1 Solanum ossicruentum
AACATTGGATGAGACGGTTGCTCTGTGCTTAGCATCTAATGCGTGGCCAATTGTCTCGGGGACCCAACATTGGATGAGATGGTTGCTCTGATACCACCCTCACGCCTAGTGCTTAGCATCTAATGCGTAGCCAATTGTCTCGGGGACCCAACATTGGATGAGACGGTTGCTCTGTGCTTAGCATCTAATGCGTGGCCAATTGTCTCGGGGACCCAACATTGGATGAAACGGTTGCTCTGATACCACCCTCACGCCCAGTGCTTAGCATCTAATGCGTGGCCAATTGTCTCGGGGACCCAACATTGGATGAGACGGTTGCTCTGATACCATGTTAAAGAAGGTGTTAGGCCTAACTCACACCCCAAAAGCTAGCTCAAAGGGAGGAGGATTGCCTAAACCTTATAACGAGTCCACCCATCCTATTAAGAACCAATGTGGGACTTTTTGTGTCTTATCAAAATATAGCTACATATATTTTATATAAAAATTGTGAAAAATCGTATTAACTTATCAAAATTCATAAAAGCTATACATTAATTAGACAATATAAATTACTTAAACATAAATTTTATATTAAATATATATTTATGATATACTTCATATACCGAATACATATAAGTATACACAAAATAATCATTTCTACAATTAAAATAATAATTAAACAAGAAAGGAAATATAAGGGGGAGAAAAGAGTAGATGTTATTTATTAGGAGAAATTCATTACAAGGAAGGAAATTTTTTTTTTATTTATACAACTTAATTTATCTTGAGGTTTTAAATTTTTATTTACAGAATATATTTATATATATCTTCCTTGAATATTTATTTGATTAAAAAATGTGTCTGATTAATTTTATTAAAAAAATTAGTGAAAAATATTCTATCGAAGAAAAAAAGTACAAAGACTCAATAATATATAATTTGACTGCTTCATTAAAAATCTTAAAAAGAATCAAACGGGACACAACCATTATTAGGGTTCGAAAGAATATGCTTATTTTAACCAAATTGATAAAAAAGGGACTTGGTTTGAAGATTAAGGAAAGGGTTTGAGTTGAAAAAAATATGCTCCATTAAAATCTTACTAAAAGATCTAGCGAAAAAAATTCTGTTCAAGAAAAAAGAGTACAAACATTTAATAATCCATATGTTGACTGCTTCCATTAAAACCTTAAAAAGAAAATCAAATAGAATAAAACTTGGTAAGAAAACAAGCAGAGCATAGTAATCCACCCAATGAGATCATTAATCTAAAGACTTGAAATTGTACATCTCAATCTTGTATTCCTATTTTTAACTATTTATGGTTTAAATTTCATTTAAAATAAAATTAGAGGATAAAAAATTATACGTAAAGTTAAAGTGTTCAAATTAATTTAATTGACAAATTTTTTGAGTGATTTTTTATGAATTTTCTCTAACTTTTTATATAAATATTTGTTATTATACACTAAATTAGTAGATACATTATTACATCACTATTATAACAGGTAAATTATAGAGTAGTTAGTTTATATTATATATTTTATTAATAGATAAAATTTACTTTAGAAAATGATTTTTCATGTAAAAATTGTGTCATTTTTTATTTGTTGTTTGTTAAGGTTTGTCCTTTTGAACGCGACTTCCTTGGGTCCCATTCCTTACTGCAGTGCACGTCCAGAGCTGAAGTCTCCACTGTTGCTGAAAATGGTTTGTACATGGAAATATGAATTCGAAAATTAAGAATATAGCTACAGCGCCAGATAAAAGAAGGTAATGCTACTATCACTATGTTCATGTCTATGTGGTTCATGCAAAAATAATATGTGGTTCTTCGTATTTTTCGCTGATTTCAAGATTCTAGAATTCTCTTTCCATTTCTTTTTTCATCAATGGTGATCAATATCTTAAAAAATATGGGTAAAACTCGTTTCTTTTCTTCTTTTTTTCCTTGAAAATATAGAAAATGTGATTTTTTTTAAAAAAAGTAACGGAAAAGCAGTTGAAATATTTCTGGGGAAAAAGTTTTAAACTTTTTGTTGTAGGGTATCACAACCTCCTTGACCAGAGTTCCTGCATCAATAATCCTTTTAAAGAAAAAGCAAACATAGTTTTAGGTGCATCAACCTTTCTTTTATATGCTGGAATCTTGATTCCTCGTGTTCGGTTGTAATGCTGGATTTTTCTGGTCTGGGTTTTTGACTTGTTGGGATTGCCTTCACATTTTTCTTTTCTTTTAGTTTCTATACATAATGTTCCCCTTTTCAAATTAAAATTGCTAAGTTAGAAGACCTTAATTATGGGGTGATATTGAAGAAAGCATATATATATATCCCTCCTTCCTGAGATCCTGGACATTGGTTTTCAATTTCAATTGGCATTTTGGCTTCTTCAGAGGATTTGCTAATATTGAAGACATTGAGGAATTAGGCTTGAATTGTCAAAGAGGATTTGGAGACCTGCATATATTGGTTGGTAAGAAACTAGAAAATGACAAGTTTATTAATTATTGTACAATATATTTTTCCCACTGAATTTTCGATCGTTGGTGCAGGCTTATTATGCGGGTCTCAAGTGTGTCTTGAGTCGCAGAACATATTGGTTATTAAATTATGGGCTGCATTTGCTCAAAGGGTTCTTCCGAAGATGATTATGTTTCTGATCATGACAAGGTGAAGCAAAAAGAAGATAAATCTTCTGTACATATGGTTGCTCCCTTACAAAGAGAGGAGATTAAAGTAGACTTAGTTAATCCTAAGATTGAAATACCTATGAAATCTAAATCAAAGAGGACATCAGAAACTGCTCTTCTTTCTGCCCTTGCAACAAAAGTTGTGGATGATGGAAAAACAAGAATTATCGAGAGGCCTAAGGGAGGCCATCACAAGAGGCGGTCCACCGTAGATTTTGGAGTGCAACAATCAATGTCTAGAGTTGTAAGCATGCCTAATGGTGCAAGGGGTGAATTGGGAGCTGCAGGATGGCCATCGTGGCTAACTTCTGTCGCAGCTGAGGCTATTCAAGGGTGGGTTCCTCGAAGTGCGGAGTCATTTGAAAAATTAAACAAAGTCAGTCTTACAGCTTCTTCTCTCTGCTCATTTTTCTACAAAACATGCATTTTGATTTTTGTTCTACATTTTTTCAGTGACAACAGTCATAATTTGCTGAACTTTGATATCTGCATCTTGTAACTTGGGGGATCCTTGTTCCTGATATTACTTAAAACTGTAATTTATGTGATGTTGTTTATCTCCAATCTGTTACTCATGTAATGTTGTTTGTCTTTTGACCTTCCACACTTTCTAGAAATCTCATGCTGTACTCAGGGTATTGAATTTGCTTATATCATAGAGATTATTCATTTTTGACAGAAGTAACTGCATCGTTTTCCATTCAAAGTGGCTTTTTCCTAAAAGGTTCTTTGTTTAGGATAGAAGCCTTTGTAAGAATTGCAAGGTTATTCCAAGTGAAAATATTTCCACTCGATATAGGCCTATAATGATGGATTTAGAGATTAAGAGGAAAAAGAAGAAGAAGGTTATTTATGTCTTACCGAGGATTAGATGGAGAGGCCTGACTCCTGTCTTTCTCGGGATATTGGGAAAAAAGTTGAGTAGTTTAGGGGCTTGAAGTAGTAGCGATGATGTGAACACCATGTGGAACATACTGCTAGTTGCATTAGAAAAGTAGCTACTGAGGTACTAGGGGTTTCGAAAGGGACCTTTGGTGGATGTCAAGGTGATTAGTTGTGTAATGGAGAAGTTCAAAGCAAAGTGAAAGCTAAGAAGATTGCTTATACGAAGTGGTTAGAGTGTAGGGATGAGGATGAAAAGCCTTAAGGATATCTATATGACGCGAAGACAGAAGTGAAGACGGTGGTGACGAGTGCTAAGAAAACAACATTTGAGTACTTGTATGTGGAGCTAAGTGAGAAAGGCGGGGACAAGAGATTGTATAAGCTCGCAAAAGAGAGAGAGAGAGGGGGGAGGGGGGAAAACTTGTGACTTGGACCAAGTGAAGTGCATCAAGGATAAAGAGGGTGAGTATTGGTGGATGAGACTTCCATTAAGCTAAGGTGGCAAGCTTACTTTGATAAACTCTTAAATGAAAAAGGGGATAGAGATATTGAGCTGGCACACTTTGATAGTCATCGAGATTTTGGTTATTGTAGACGTTTTAGAGCTGAGGAGGTTAGATGTGTCATTAATAGGATGAAGAGAGGAAGTACGATCGAACTCGATAAGATTTCGGTGGATATTTAGAAGAGCATGGTCAAGGTTGTATGGAGTGGTTGACTAGGTTGTTCAATGCTATTATGAAGACTGCTAAGATACCTGATGAATAGAGGAGGAGTACAATTGGTTCCAATTCCATTGTACAAGAACAAGGGTGATATTCAGAATTGTAACAATTATAAGGGTATCAAGTTGTTAAGCGACACTATGAGGGGTTGGGAGAGAGTGGTGGAGATGAGGGTGAGAAAAGGAATGTCTATTTTAGAGAATCATTTCATATTCATGCTGGGGCGGTCGACTAATGAAACAATCATCTTGTTTGGAGATTAGTGAATAAATATAGGGAAAGAAAGAACGACCTTCATATGGTGTTCATTGATCTCGAGAAGGCCTATAAAAAAAGTTCCGAGAGATGTCCTATGGAAGTATTTAGAGGTCAAAGGTGTTCCAATGGTGTATATTGAGTGATAAATGACACAAATGATGGAGCCAAAACTCGAGTAAGAATGGTGGGAGTAGACTAAGAGTATTTTCCTAATGGGACTTCATCAAAGATTTGTGTTGAGCCCTTTCCTTTTTGGCTTGGTAATGGATGAGCTGACATGATCTATTCAGGAATAGGGTCCATGGTGTATGCTATTTGCGGATGACATAGTATTGATTGATGAAACTCGTGCTAAAGTTAATAATAAATTGGAGGTTTGGAGACATACTTTGTAAATTCAGTATTGTGAGAGATGAAGCAGACATTGAAGTGGGGCTTGCCACTCAATCTATTCCCAAGAGAGAAAACTGTAAATATCTTGGGTCCATCATCCAGAATAGTGGCAAGATCGATGATGATGTCACACATCGTATTGGACAACATGGATGAAATAAAGGCTTGCCTCTACAGTATTCTGTGATAAGAAGATACCACCTAAACTTAAAAGTAAGTTTTGCAGAATGGTGGTTAGACCGTCTTTGCTATATGGGCTGTAGTACTGGTCAATCAAAAACTCACATGTTCAGAAGATGCATGTCGTGGAGATGAGGATGTTGAGATGCATGTGTTGACACACCAGGAGTGACAAGATTAAGAATGAAACCATTTGGGAGAAGTTAGAGGTGGCTCTTGTTGCTGACTAGATAAGGGAAGCGAGATTGCGATGATTTGGATATTTACAGAGAAAAGTACCAATGCTCCTGTTAGGAGGTGCGAGAGGTTAGATTTAGGGGTTACACGGAAGGGTAGAGATAGACCGAAGAAGTATTGAGGGGAGGTGATTAGACAAGATATTGTAAATCTTCATCTCACCGAGGACATGACCTTAGATAGTTAAGAGTGGAGGTCGCGTATTAGGATAGAAGGCTAATAGGCTAGTAGGTATCGATTGATGTATGACCTTGTGATATATTAGGTTAGTAGGATTAGTCGTCTTTTATATCATGTGTTGTCAGTATCTGTCTTATATTTGTTACTTTTATCGTATTTACATACTATCGTTTGCTTTTCATTATTAGCTGTTTTTCATTTTTGTTCTTTTCTTTTCTTTTTTTTTTCCATATCGAATATCTTTTGCTTATGAGACTTGATTTTTGAAACGAGCCTCTCTGTCTTTATATGATAGTGGTAAGGTCTGCATACATTTTACCCTCCTAGACCCTACTTGTGGAATTCCATTGGGTATGTTATTGTTGTTCTTTGTTTATGATCCATTAGAATTTTTCTTTTCTTTTTTGGGTCACTTTGGAGTACCATTGGAAAATGGATTTATTTATTTTTTTCGAAAAGAAAATTGGGGATAGGGAAAGGGCAAACAAGTTGGGGAATTAAACTGTCACCAATAAGGTGAAAGTTTAGATAGTGATCGACCAACTTAGCTACTAAGTTCCGTAAATGGATTGTCAACTCTAACAGTAAATAAAATGATTTTCAGCACGATTACTATTTCTTTTTTCTTGGTTTCTTTTTGACTTCCAAATATGACATAGGCGAGCTGTTAAAAGAACTTAGCAAACGGATCATTAAATTTCTGTACAGCCAAATATAATGTCATTTAATTTTCATATATTTACGATTAAGTCCGAAAATTTCTAAATTTTATGCAGATTGGTCAAGGAACATATAGTAGCGTGTACAAGGCTCGTGACCTTAAAACCAATAAAATTGTCGCAATGAAGAAAGTGAGGTTTGTCAATATGGATCCAGAGAGTGTTCGCTTTATGGCAAGGGAAATATCTATTTTGCGTAAATTGGACCACCCAAATGTTATGAAACTTGAGGCTTTGGTCACATCTAGGATATCAGGCAGCTTATATCTTGTATTTGAATACATGGAGCACGATCTTGCTGGACTTGCAGCAGCACCTCGGGTTAAGTTTACTGAATCACAGGTACATCTTTCTCTTATTGTCTGAAAAATCCCTGGGATGTTCACAATTAGCACACCCAAGTCCCAACTAGATGCAAACCTTTGAACTTGTTTAATAATTCCTTCACCAGAGAATATTAAGATCAAAGTGAAAGCAAGAAAATGATGCCCAAAGAGAGACAAAGTTATTTGTAAATTGAACTTATTTCACCACCACTCCTCCGGAAGCTGCATTTTTAATCTACAAGATATATTTCGATGTTCTCCACATTTTGAAATGGCAGTTTTACAGGTTAAATGTTATATGCAACAATTGCTTCGTGGACTTGAACACTGTCATAGCTGGGGTGTACTTCATCGAGACATTAAGGGTTCAAACCTTCTCATTGATGACAACGGTGTTTTAAAGATTGGAGACTTTGGCTTGGCTACAACCTTTGAGTCCAACCAAACACAACCATTAACAAGTCGTGTTGTAACTCTATGGTATAGAGCTCCTGAGCTTTTGCTTGGTGCAACAGAATATGGAGTGGCCATAGATATGTGGAGTGCTGGCTGCATCCTTGCTGAATTATTTGCTGGAAAGCCTATCATGCCAGGAAGAACAGAGGTTCGTCCACTTTGAGACTTGAATTCACTCTTCAATCTAAACTTTATTCACTTATGATTGATATCTCCTCCTATCACGCTTCTAATCTCTTTGGAATTATTCCATTACCGAAAGAGTTCAAAGCTATTCTCTAATTTCCACTTCAAATTTAATTGACGCTTTCGACACACTAAATTCTAGTTCTGTTTCTTTCAGTTTCATCGTGGATGTTGACTTTTGAGTTCACAATTCATTGTTGGTTCCTGTAATTGTGAACTAAAACAATTTGCAGGTGGAGCAAATGCATAAGATTTTCAAACTTTGTGGTTCACCTTCCGAAGAATACTGGAAGAAATCAAAGCTACCTCATGCTACTAGCTTTAAGCCACAACACCCATACAAGCGATGTGTCAGTGATACATTCAAGGACTTTCCCACTTCATCTTTGGCCCTTGTTGACATCCTACTTTCAATAGAACCAGAAAGGCGTGGCACTGCTACTTCTGCACTCAACAGTGAGGTAATGCAACTGTGTTCCTTGAATAGCAACACTTTTAGTTTCTTTTCTATTTGAGTGACAAATACCATCTACGGTTATCAGGAAACTAAGACTACTTCTTTCCGTTGCTTATAATAGTCATTAAGATTCCTTGTATCATGACTGGAAGCATTTCTTACCCATGCACATTTAAGCAAGTATTAATACTTCATTACATTCTCTTCTATCCTGCAAACATTCAAAAAAATTTACTTGATGATCACATTTGCTTTAGAATCAATCTTCTTGTTACTTTTTGAACTAATCTGGTTATGCAATCCTTTTGTAATTACTTGGAGGTTTTTCTCTACATCATTTGAAAACTTTATGAACTCAAAATGGTCCAAGAAGGTTAATGTCTGATTGTTAACCTATTCATTCTTGATTGACACTTTATCTTATTTGGCACACCAAGCTTGTCTTTCACAAATTACCAGAAGGTGCTATATCATTTTGTAAGTACTTACTCTGCTTTATATCCTTTTTTTTATTTATTTATTTTTAATCTTCTTTCAGTTCTTCAATACAAAGCCCTTACCTTGTGACCCATCTAGCTTACCAAAATATCCTCCAAGCAAGGAATATGACGCTAAGATTCGAGAAGAGGAAGCAAGAAGGTACCTAATTTTAGCTCTCTTCCTCTTATCTAAAATCTGCATCCATTCCTTTGCTAATTATTATTCTACATTCTGGTCTTTGCATTTGTTTCTTTCTTTCAATAATATTTTGAGTTCAAGTTGCACTACTATTAAATTCTTGAGCTCGAGTTGCCAAACTTTAGTTTGAGGAGACAAAGTGATAGGATCGGGTCACTTGAAAGAAAAACAACAAAATGAAACAAAAATAAGAAAAACAAAGATAGGAAATTAAGGATACGCGAAATTTGAGAAAATAAATCTTCCAACTTCGAAAAGTATTGGCTAAGAACCCTAATTGATTGTAGTAGACCTTATAACCGGATTGGAGCTAATCATGTTTACTAACAGATTCAATTCAAAAATTTAGATAAGTGATTCAGACCGCTAACCTAATTGAATAATTAAAAACAATAATTAGTACTACTAATTGCTTTCTCCAATTAATTCGAATAAGAACCACAGATTTCAAGCACAAAAGCAATCTTACTTCTTGAAATAACTAGTTTTTGTAAGGTTTTGTATAAATCCCAATTAGCAATATCCAAAGGTGTAAACAAAATAACTTTATTATTGATTACATTGTTGTTGTCAAAAAGAACAAAATCCACCCTATATGCTGGGGAAATCGTCCAACCCTCTTCCAAATAACATGAGATTCAAATCCTACTTTTATGAAAATAATAAGTAGAGAACCTAATAGTAAATCTTAAACTAGGAAACTTTATACTTTAAAAACATGTAAAATCAATATCACGCTTCTTCTAAAAATTACCTAACAAAAGTAACCAAAGAGGTCAAATTTGCACCAAAAACACACATGCGGTAATCAGCATTTTGTGTGCGCATTTCAGCCCATGTTGCGCCAAATTTCAGCTCTTTTGTTGGGCTCCATGTGGGACCCTTTTCTAGGGGTTCCATGTGGCCCAATATTCTTTCTTTTGGACTTGGTCCTGGACCACGAAATACATGTAGCACTTAATCCACTCTTCACCATAATTTTGGGTTCATCCTTGGCCTTTTCTTCCATGATAAGCTTCTTCTTGTATTCCGTTGAAGCCCATCACCCTTGTCTTGATCTCCTTAGCTTCCAAAGCTTCATCCAAATTCTTGAATGGAAGTATGCCACCATGGATGCTATCACAAAGTCTTCACTGTTCTATCTTTCATGAGTAAGAGTAAAAAATTTTCCTAAACGAAGAATCTGTAAATAAAATCGTGACTATTGGACTATCTTAGGAAACTACCAATAACCTGTCCTATTATATCGTATTAGTGATCTCTTTCTTCCATTACATTAGCTCATGAATATTTTTTGGTTTGAATTTTGAGTTCTTTTATGATATTTCCTTAATGGAAGTGACTTGGACGTGTTTACACTTAAAAGGTTCATGTTTTATTGAAGGATTTGCAAATTAACAGATTGCTTAACAGCAGAGCGCATAAAATTAAGAATCTTAAAGGTGAAACTTAATGTCAATCTCACCTCTTCATTGAAATTTCCGAGTGTTTCCTATTAAGACCAATAGTGTGTCTTCTCATGCGCTGGACTGTTCTGTTTTACTTTACATTTTTGGTGTAACCAAGCTTTAGTGTTGCCCTTTAGTCTCATAATTTGTATTTTATTAATCCCAGGCGGAAAGCTGAGAGTGTGAAAGGATGTGGTGGTGAATCATTGAACAAGTCGTCAAGGCAATCAAATGGAGAAAGCACTAGAGAATCCATTGCTGGGCAGGTTGATCTTCTTCTATTTTTCCAAAGAATTTAAATTAAGGATATTCTGTTCACTTTGTCACTCAAATTGTTTCCACATTGCAGGGACAATCAAATATCAACATCAGTATTAAATATAATCTTCTAGAAAGTGGAGCTGGATTCCCTATTGAGCCTCCAAGACTGAAAAATAGGAATGGATTCATTCATTCTACTTCAGTGATCCATCCTAATGCAGCTGCATATGCTCACAGAGTGAAAGAGGATTCATGTACGTCCCAACATGGTGGGGAGTTTCTTAGACAGGGTTGTCACATGTCTCGAGCTGTAGGAGACTTTTCCAGTGTCCATTCAAAGAGGAATGACGGGTCATCTTATGGGGATTCAACGGTGTGTACTTCAGTCTTTACTTTCCACTTATCTGTACTAACTTGTTTGCATGTTTCATTTGACATTTAAACATTTTACCTTTTTTCATGTTGCAGGTTTATGTGCCAAAGAAAAGTAGACTACTTTGCTCTGGACCACTAGTGCCACCAGGGGGAAGTATGGAAGACATGTTGAAGGAACATGAACGACACATCCAAGAAGCAGTTCGAAAAGCACGTCTAGAAAAAGGAAGGACCAAAAAAAATTGTTATGATTATAACTAGGCCAAGTACATGATCCTCCTCCTCCTATCTTTTGAACTGATTGCTCACTTCTGCCAGAATAAGTATGTGGTTATTTACTTCTTTTGTCATGTAAATGAGATCCATAGTTGTAAAAGACCTAGGAGGAGATACATTCCAATGTAAAGTGTCTCCCATTAATGCCATTTTCTTCGGGTTGGGGAAAACCTCGATTTGGAAGGGGAAGGTAAAGCTAAGCATGTTGGCAAACTAGTGGCCTTATATACACACATACAAATATACATGGGAAATTTGTTTGTATAGTTTGAAGAATTTCCTGATTCCTGGATTGGTTTATGTCATGTGTACATGGTAAATCTATTTCTCCTTTAATACCTGGTACAAGGAAAGATGAAGTGAACGATTGTTTTATTAATCAATCATAAGCTGAACTATATACATAAATAAAATAACAGAGCCCCTCCTAAGGTGGAAACTATCTACAGACCTGGAAAACTAAAATATTGAACTCCTGAATAGTCGAAACAGAATAACTAACTTGCAGTAAAATAATCTACCTATGCAGCAGTAACTATAAGAAATAAGCATTTATAAATAATGTTCTAATACACCCCCCTCAAGCTAGGTGTTATGTGCAACAACACCTAGCTTGGACAAATAGCGATGAAATGAGGTTTTTGGGAGTGGCTTGGTGAGCAAATTAGCCAGCTGATCGGAACTAAGAATATTCTTGAAGGTAAGACACTTATCCAATTAGTCCCATCAACGACACTAGCAACAGCTAGTCTCATCAATGACACTAGCAACAGTTCGGTACTTTGCTTCAGTGGACAAGCGGGCAATGGTATATATTTTTTTTGGATGACCAACCAACTAGAGTAAGCCCAAGAAAAATAATATAACCTGTGGTGGAACTGCGACGAGAGAGGTTTCTAGCCCAGTTAGCATCAGAAAACACAAAGAGATTAAGATTGCTGCTTGGAGAAATTCTTAGCAATGCTTTTGAGATATCGAATGAGGCATTTAACAACCCTCCAATGAGCTTCAAATGGGGCGGGTATAAATTGAGACAATTTATTCACTGAGTGTCATGACACGGACCCAGGAGTGACATGGCAAATGGGAACCCCAGAGTCCCCAAACAAGCCTCAAAGCATCCATATACATATCATCTGTTCGGAAGCGCGTAATTAAACAATAAGCACATAGTTCTAAAAGACGGGTAAGTATGAATCACGCTATGAGGATGTCATAGGGATAGATATTTGCATTGATTCACATAGCACAAAGCTCGTAAGAACTAAGGGGCGGTAAGTATGATTCACGCTATGGGGATGAAAGGGACTCAGGACTTTTCACATTTCCACATTTCCAAATCTCATCATGAACATATCGTCATAACATCAACAACATGAGATAGACATAATCATAGTCTCCATAAGCAAAGAGTGTACATAGAGTTTACATGATGTCCAACAATGCCTCTAGTTCACAGAATAGGACGGGGGCCAAGACATGTCCCGGGCTCAATCTCAAAGTAGAGACGTAAGTGGAAATAACATAATAGGTAGATAGAAGGTGGGTCTTGTCCTTGAAATAAAGGACTCACCACTAACAAGCTCACAATCCAATCTAACCATCAAGAGATGGAGGAAGGTGGTTTCTGATTCCTACATGGTTAGATTATGTAGGCAAAAGTATATGTAAGTACCTTTGAATGTACTAAGTATGTGGGCATGCAAATACTTATGAACTCATTAACCTGCACCCAATGTTAGATGACAAGGGCACATATATAGAAAGAAGTATATAGGAAAGAACATAATATCAATATACTATGAAATTCATGATACATAAATGTCATAATACTTTAAACATAATGGGGATGAGACCTCAATCGACATATGACCAAGTGAGCTATAACTTGGAACTTTGTCGTCTTCCCTACAACTGATAAAGAGGTGACCTACTTCCAAAGGTAGATCCTTAACATAATTATCCCTAAGAAGGGGCATAAAAACGAACCTATGTTGGCACATAGTCATGGGACTTGAGGATTTATATAAGAGACCTTGGGAATAACCCCCCTCACACAAGTCCACTCGGTGATAAGTCATCATCCCACAAGAATACATAACGTGCTTGAAAACGAGGCATAAGTCTTTTCAAATCATAATCATGCATATTTAGGCTTAAAAGCTACATCATATTTCATAGTCATGTATACTTAGGCTTAAAAGCGAAATCACACTTCATGTCATACTTTCATGCATAGGAATAACTCCTTCATTCTTGTACATAATCGTGTAAATACCTAGGGATCTTGAGCCAAATCATAAATATTAGGTGATCACATTCTTGTCATACCCATACTTCTCTTGAAAACATAGTCATAATCATAATCGGATCTTAACCCACATCATAAATCTCATGAAAATCAATGTTCATGCATGCCTTGCTTGACTAATGAATGAATAACATCGGTGCTTAGAATTCATAGTTAAATCATTATAATATAATGAAATCATAGTAAATCCATGACGAAATAATCATTTAAAGCATATTTGAAATTACCCTTGCATAGCTTTAACATTTAAAGGGACATGCATATTGAAACCTTCATAATATCAATGTAATTTAACATAATAGGGCTTAGATCACTTTAAAAACATTAATTAGATACAACACATTTAATCAAATCAACACTAATTTAAAAGACTCATATTCAAAGTAAGCTTAAAATTCATGAATTAAGAAGTAAGAAGTCTTTGGGGTCTTCATGATTAAATGGTATCATGAATTAATCCCACATACCTTAGATAACTAGAAGAATTAGGATGGAATTGACTTAAATTGGAAACCCTCTTGAAATCCAAGTTTGAATATCCCAATACAAGACATGAAGAGAGAACTTAGGAATTAAATTCCAGAGTTTGAGTGTAATGAGAGTGAATGAGTATAAACTGGTGAATATAATATGATTTAGGGACTTAGGATATGTTCCAAGATCCTAAAGACCTTTATAATAAAATAAAATTACAAAAAGACCATTAATGAAGCGGACTTTCAAAAATGTACAGGGGTCCCGTACAAATGCACCACGATCCATACAAAAGTGCATGACCGTACAAAGTGCCCGTGAAACATGCCTTCTCTAACACTTAAAAAGTTTGGCTAAGTACGTTTCCACTAAAGGCTTCACAATCCACACAAAGGTTCACTGACCATATAACAGTTCGTACAAATGACTCAAGTCCTAAGATGGTAATTTTATATTTAGAATAATATTTTGGAGAGAGGGCTTCACGAGACACCCCGCCACGACTCATGGTAGGTTGCACGAGATCCCACCATGACTTGCGATGGGCTGCATGACCCGTACAGGGTCTCTTAGTAGCTGCCTTAGCCTAAAACTTGGCTTGAAGGTTGGGACACCTACCATGAGCCTCTTGCACGGCCAGTGGTGAGGACCATGGCTCGTGGGAGGTGTCATGGAGAGCTACCAAGCCTAAAATCCTCTCTTAAGCCACGTGAAGTCATGCACAAGGCTAAGGGTTACCCCGCAGATGCCCCCACGGCTTGTGGACCTCTCCACGGCCTATGGGAGTGTCCCTGGAGGGGCACCTTGGTCACAAACTTTCAAAACTTAATTTTAAGCGTCGTTGAGGTCTCCCAAGGTTCGAGTTCTTACATAATCTCCCCCTTGAGAACATTCATCCTCAAATGAACTAAAACATGGCTTGAAAGGCTAGACTTGAACATGAAACATTTTAATATGAGGGCACAATATATAACTCATCACTTGGAAATCAAAAAATCATGAAGACTCATGCAAAACATAATTTAAACTATTTCCGTGCACATGCATGCATGTCATATCATGAGACATAAGAGTGAAAGAATTAGGACCATTTAGAATAGAAAGAACCTAATACCTTAGGCTTGAGTAGATTGAAAAAGATAGGATATCACCTAATCATGTCCGACTCCACCTCCTATGTAGCACACTCCATATGTTGATTCCTCCAAAGCACTTTAATCGAAACCACATCTTTGTTGCGAAGCTGTTTTACTTACCTATCTAAAATTTCAACCGGCACCTCTTCATAAGTCAAGCTCTCTTCAACCTTAAAACCTTCCAAAGGCACAATCAAACTAGGATCACTGATCAACTTTCTCAACATTGATACATGGAAAATCGGGTAAATAGAACTCATATCCAAAGGTAAATCCAACCTTTAGGCCACCTTGCCAATCAACTCAACTATCTCATAAGTACCTACATATCGGGAACTTAGCTTGCCTTTTTTACCGAAACGCATTACACCCTTCATAGGAGAAACCTTCACATACACCTAATCTCCGACATGGAATTCAAGATCCCTCGTTCTAACACCCAAATAAGAATTTTGACGTCTTTGAGATTGTCTTCAACATTTTCCTAATCAACTTCACCATTTCCATGGCCTCCAACACCAAGTCCGAGCCAATCAATACCATCTCAACCCAAATCAAATCATCCCACCTAGGATCTACACCTTCTCCAATACAAATCCTCAAATGGTGTCATACCAATACTAGCATGAAAACTATTATTGTAGGCAAGCTCAATAAGTGGTAGATGGTCATCATAATTTCCCTTGAATTCCAATACGCAAGTCGTCGATATATCTTTCAAAGTTTGAGTTTTCCGTTCAGCTTGTCCATCAATTTGAGGATGAAAAGTGGTACTTAACTTCACCTTAGTGCCAAGCCCTTTTTCAAATGATTTCCAAAAGTGAGAAGTAAATTGGGTACCACGATCCGATATAATAGACTTAGGCACACCATGCAATATGACCAACTCTCGAATATACAACCTTGTATATTCTTCCGCATTGAAAGTGGTCTTAACCAGTAGGAAATGAGCTGATTTAGTCATCCTATCAACAATAACCCAAATAGAATCTAATTGCTTCCAGGTACAGGGCAATCTAACCACAAAGTCCATATTTACATCTTCCTACTTTCAAGTAGGAATCTCAATATCTTGAGCTAAACCATCAGACCTTTGATGTTCCACGTTCACCTATTGACAATTAGGACACTCGAATACAAACTTGGCTATGTCTTTCTCATAGCATGCCAACAATACACTTCTCTCAAATCTCGATACATTTTGGTAGATCCCGTGATGTATAGAATAATGAGAGTTATGGACTTTACTCATGATCACCCCTCTAAGACCATCAAAATCTGGAACATGCATTCGATCTTGATACCGAAGCACACCATCTTCCCCTAGAGAGAAAACCTCTACCTTCTTTTCGGCAACTAAGTTCTTCAACTCAACTAAAGACGGGTCCAAATCTTGTTTTGCCTTGACATCAACAACCATAGAAGACTCAGCTCCATTCTGAACATAAATGCCTCTAACATTAGAGTCAACTAATCTAACACCCAATCTAGCCAAGAAGTGAACATCTTTTACTAATTATTTCTTTCCCTCATCAACATGGGCCACACCACCCATAGATAGCCTACTAAGAGCATCGACTATAATGTTTGCTTTGTCGGGATGATATTGAACACTTATGTCGTAATTTTTTAAGAAGTTCCAACCACCTTTTTTGCCTCAAGTTAAGATTTCTTTGGGTGAACACATATTGCAAACTCTTATGATCAGGGAACATATCAACATAAACCCTATATAAATAATGTCTCCAAATTTTTAAAGAAAACACCACGGCCTCCAAATCAAGATGATGAGTCGGATGATTTTGTTCATGCACCTTTAATTACCTCGATGCATTAGCTATCACCTTACCATGTTGCATGAGAACACAACCCAACCCAATCTAAGAAGCATCACAATACACCACAAACCCATCTAAGCCATCTGGTAAGGTCAAAACAGGAGCCGATGTAAGCCGATCCTTCAAAGTCTGAAAACTCTTCTTACATTCATCCGACCATATAAACTTGGCATTTTTTGATTTAACTTAGTCAATGGAGATACAATGGATGAGAAACCCTCAACAAACCTTTGATAATAACTAGCTAACCCAAGAAAACTCTAAATATCATAAGGAGTCAATGGTCCAGGCCAATTCTTCATGGCCTCAATCTTCTTTGGGTCAACCTTAATACCATCATCGGATACCACATGACCAAGAAAAGCTACTTCACCTAACCCAAACTCACATTTAATGAACTTGGCAAACAATTGCTTCTCCTTCAAAGTTTGAAGAACCAAACCTCAAATGATCCATGCGTTCCTACTCACTTTGGGAATAAATCAGAATATCATCGATGAAGGCAATCACAAAACTGGCAACAAATGGCTTGAACTCCCGATTCATAAGATCCATAAACATAGACGGAGCATTAGTCAAACCAAAGGACATCACCACAGATTCAAAATGCCTATATCTAGTTTGGAAATCAGTCTTAGGAAATCATACATACTCTCTGACCCTCAACTGATGATAACATGAACGGAGGTTAATCTTTGAGAAATGAGTAGCTCTTTGAAGTTGAGCAAACAAGTTGTCGATCCTTGGCAATGGATATTTACTTTTGATGGTCATTTTCTTCAATTGTTTATAGTCAATACATATTTGAAGTGACCTGTCCCTCTTTCTGATGAACAACACAGGAGCATCCCAAGGCGATATACTTGGTCTAATAAAGCCTTTCTCTAATAAGTCTTTCAATTGGTCCTTCAATTTTCTTAATTCAGTCGGTGCATTAAGATAAGAAGGAATGAAAATAGGCTTAGTATCTGAAAGAAGTCCTATGCCAAAGTCTATTTCCCTTTCGGGAGGAATACTGGACAAATCTTTGGGAAAAACATCCAGAAACTCATTAACCATCAAAACCGACTCAAGAGTAGGTAACTCAAACTCCACATCTCCAACCCTCACAATATGATAGATGCACGCTTTAGAAATCATTTTTGAGGCTTTGAGATAGGAAATAAACTGACCTTTAAAAGAAGAGTCACTGCCCTCCTAGTCAAGAATAGGTTCATTCGGAAACTGAAACTTGACCTTGCGGGTTCTACAGTCAATAGAGTCATAAGAAGCATGCAGCCAATCCATCCTGAGAATAATATCAAAATTAAAAATCTCAAGTTCCATAAGATCACACAGAAGGACTTTAAAAAATCTCAAGTTCCATAAGATCACACAGAAGGACTTTATGTGAGATGGAGATAGGACAACCCGATAGACTCTTTGGGAAACTATAGACTCACCCACGGGAGTGTAGACTGAAAAGGGTTCCCTTAAGATTTTAGGACTCAAATCAAACTTAACAGCTAAAAGAGGAGTCACTAAGATAAATTTGCACTCTAATCAAGCAAAGCATAAACATCAACATCAAAGATTTTTAACATATCAGTCGCTAGATCTGGAGTCTCCTCTACCTTCTGTCAAGCATGCAAAGCATAAAACCTATTGTTCCTGGGAGCACCAACTTGCTGGACCTTTTATTGACCTTGATTATCTAGAGCTACTTGGCCTTTCTTGGATTCCTTTGGATAATCAATCATCTTATGGCCTGTTTCACCATACCCAAAGCAAGTACTTGAACCCCACAAGCACCTTTGGGGGTGGTTCCTTCCATACTTATCACATTTGGGGTAAACAAATCCATTTCCAAGTTGTGCCTTGGGAGGAGGCAATCTACCATTGGCAACCCTTGCATTTGAACCCAAGCCCTATTGGAAGCGACCGTTTCCACCACCACTCCTAGAGTGGGAGAACCCACTATCATAGCCGACTCTCTTGGAATTATTTACCCTCTTCTCCTTGAGATTATCCCCTTCAATCTGTTCAGCATAAGTCATAAGCCTGAAAATGCCCATGTCCCGAATAAGCATAGCTATATGACCTTCTTTAACAATTAAATCAGAGATCCTAGAAATAAACATATGCGTTCTAGCATGGGGGTCAGCCACAAGCATAGGAGCATACTTAGAGAGCTTTGTATATTTGAGGACATATTGCCTCCTCGCGTACCACCTTGCTTGAGGTTGATAAATTCTGTCATTTTGGCCTCCCTAAGCTCAAGAGGAAAGAAACAGTCCAGAAAGGCAAACTTAAACTCTTCCCAACCAACCTCATCATCATCAACCCTCTCCATCAACCAATGGTTATACCACACTTGACCCACATCCTTCAACCGATAGGCAGCTAGTTCATCTTTCTCTTCTAAATTCACCCTTATAATAAACAACCCCTTAGAAAGTTCATCAATGAAGTCTTAGGCATCCTCATTAGCTTTTGACCCATAAAACTCTAAAGGATTTATCCAGGTAAAATCTCATATTCTAGTAGCTGGAGTGGAGGCATGAGAAGGAAGATTGACCTACCTAGCTTGGTTGGTCACCACTTGTATAAGCATAGCAAAGGCAGTCCAAAATTCACCCTGAGTAATGGGCTTCCCCATAGGCTCTTAAGGGACTTGGTCCTCGTTAATCAGGGCCTGTCATGGTAGAGGGGCTTTTCTTGGAGGCATCTTCTGTAAGGCATCAAGGATACCGTCAAAGTTAGGAAGTCTTAAAACACGTTTCACAACATAACATAGGAAATGAAGAAGTGAGACATTTGCTAAATACCATCATAGCCTCCCACTCATAGGTATGGTGCACTTCACACAGATGAATAGGACTCTACTCGACGTGATGTGTTGGACTCCGAGGATCATTTCAAATCCTTAGTGCTCTAAAACCAAACTTATCACAACTTGGGCCTAGGTCCTAGGAGTGGTATGGCAAATGAAAACCCGATAGTCCCCAAACAAGCCCCATAGCATCCATATACATATCATTGGTTCGGAAGCGTGTATATAGACAATAAGCACATAGTTCTAAGGGATAAGTAAGTATAATTCAATCTGTGGGGATGTCAAAAGAATAGAGATTTGCATGGATTCAGACAGCACATAGCACATAAGAACTAAGGGGCGGGTAAGTATCATTTCCACATCTCATCATGAACATATTGTCATAACATCAATAACATGAGATAGACATAACCATAGTCTCCATAAGAAAATAGCATAATCCATAATACGCCCATACATAGATTTTACGTGATGTCCAATAATGCCTTTAGTTCATAGAATAGGATGGGGGCCAAGACATGTCCCGAGTTCACTCTCAAAGTAAAGACATAAGTGGAAATAACATAATAGGTAGATAGAAGGTGGATCTTGTCCTTGAAGTAAAGGACTCACCACTAACAAGCTCACAATAATCTAACCTTCAAGAGGTGGATGAAGGTGGTATCTAATTCATACATGGTTAGATCATGTAGGCAAAAGTATGCATCAGTGTATTTGAATGTACTAAGTATGCGGGCATGCAAATGCTTATGAACTTATTAACCTGCAACTTATGTTAGATGACAAGGGCACACATATAGAAAGAAGTATATATGAAAGAATATAGTATCAATATGCCATGAAATCCATGATGCATGAATGCTATGATATGTTAAACATAATGGGGATGGGACCTCAACCAACATAAGACTGAGTGAGCTATAACTTAGAACTCCGTCGTATTCCCCACAACGGATAAAGAGATGACCTACATGCCAAAGGTAGATCCTTAACATAATCATCCCTAAGAAGGGGCATAAATAGGAACTTATGTTTGGAACATAGTTATGGGATATGA
Source organism: Solanum ossicruentum (assembly GCA_025774065.1). Taxonomy (NCBI): domain Eukaryota; kingdom Viridiplantae; phylum Streptophyta; class Magnoliopsida; order Solanales; family Solanaceae; genus Solanum; species Solanum ossicruentum. Next base: position 12,041,167 of record JAOTQR010000007.1, read on the forward strand.
GGTCTTATATAAGAGCCATTGGGGATAACCCCCCTCACACAAGTCCACTCGATGCTAAGTCATCATCCCACGACAATACATATACATATATGTGCTTAAAAATGAGGCATAAGTCTTTTCAAATAATAATCATGCATATATAGGCTTAAGGGCCAAATCATTTTTCATAGTCATGCATACTTAGGCTTAAAAGCGAAATCATACTTCATATCATACTTTCATGCATAATAATAGCTCCTTCATTCTTGTACATAATGGTGTAAACACCCATAGGGCTCTTGAGCCAAATCATAGACATTATGTGATCACATTCTTGTCATATCCATACTTTTCTTGAAAATATAGTTATAATCATAATTGGCTCGTGACCCATATCATATATCTCTTGAAAATCATTGTTCATGCATGCATATGCCATGATCAATGAATAGCGTGGTTACTAAGAATTCATAGTTAAATCATCATAATATATTGAAATCATTGTAAATCCATGAAGAAATCATTAATTAAAGCATACTTGGAATTACCCATGCATAGATTCAAATTTTTAAAGGGATAGGCATATTAAAACCTTCATAATATCAATGCAATTCAATAAAATAGGCCTTAAATCACTTTAAAAATATCAATTAAATACAACCATATCTTCAATTTAATGAAATCAACATAATTTAAAAGATCCATATTCAAAGTAAGCTTAAAATTCATGAATTAAGAAGTAAGAAGTCTTTGGGATCTTCATGATTGAAGGGGATCATGAAAGAATTCCACATACCTTAGATAACTAGAAGAATTAGGATGGGATTGACTTGAATGGGAAACCTTTGAAATCCTAGCTTGAATCTCCCAATACAAGACTTGAAGAGAGAACTTAGGAATTGAATTCTAGAGTTTGAGTGTGATGAGAGTTAATGAGTGTAAAACGGTGAGTATAATCTAATTTAGGGGTTTAGGATAGGTTACAAGGTCCTAAAAGACCTTTAGAATAAATCAAAATTACAAAAAGTTATTTAATGAAGCAGACCTTAAAAAGTGTACAGGGGCCATGTACAAAAGTGCACTAACCGTACAAAGTGCCCGTGAAACATGCCTTCTCTGACACTTACAAATATTTGTCTTAGGATGTTTCCACTAAAGGCTTCATGGTTCATACCAAGGTTCACTGATCATATAATGGTCCATACAAATGATCCAAGTTTTGAGACAGTAATTTTATACTTAGAATAATATTTTGAGGAGAGGGCTTCATGAGATACCCCACCACGGCTTGTGGTAGGTTGCACGAGACCTCACCATGGATTGTGGTGGGCTGCACAACCCGTACAAGGTCCCATAGTTGCTGCCTTAGCCAAAAATTTAGCTTGAAGGCTGGGGAATCTACAGGAGCCCCTTCCACAGCCTTCAGTGAGGACCACAACTCGGGGGAGGTGCCATAAAGAGCCACTAAGCCTAAAATCCTCTCTTAATATACATGAATCCATGCTCAAGGCCAAGGGTCACCCCATGTATGCCCTTATGGCTCGTGGACCTCCCCATGGCTCATGGGAGTGTCCCTGGAGAGGTATCTTGGTCACAAAGTTCTGGAAACTTGATATTAAGCATTGTTAAGATCTCTCGAGGTCCGAGTCCTTACAATGAGTAAGAAACACTAGGCCTAGCAAAATATAAGTATTGTAATTTTCCAATGAACTTCTTATTCAGTAGCTTCATGTGATGGAGTACCACATTTTTCATAAGACATTGAGAAGAGCTCATGGGTGTGGAAACACCAATACATTCTTATATCAAAAGGTCAAGTAAAAGATCTGAGACATATTTTTCTTGTGAAAGGAGGAGGCCTTTGACATCTCAATGAACCTCAACTCTAAGAAAGTAGGATAAGGGACCGAGATCTTTAAGGTAAAAACATGAAACCAAAAACTATTTCTGGTAAGATGATATCATTAACACGTACTAAAATATACACAATACCATTAGTCTTTGTGAACAAATAGAAAAGGATCAAAGTAAGACTCAATAAATCCCAAATAGAAAAGATATGATGTTAGTTTATTATACCAAGCATGAGGCACTTACTTCAGACTATAAATAGCCTTACATAAACGACAAACATGTGAGGGATAAGATTCATTCTCAAATTCAGGTGGTTGTTTAATGAAAACCTCTTGTTCAAGCGTGCCTTGTAAAAAAGATTTGTTGATGTCCTATTGATGTAAAACCCGATTGTATCAAACTGCAAGTCAAAGAACAACATGAATGGTGGCAGGCTTGACAACTAGACTGAATGAGCAGTGGTGATGTTGATGGTTATGCTCCAACAAGAAAGCGGTCACTATTAGTAATTAACCTAATTGAGGTTAGGGTCGAATCTACAAGGAATATAGGGCTTGACTACAAGAATTCACCACTAATCATTTCTAGTGTCTATAACTACAATCTCTAAATGGGGGATTCATGTGATTCAAAAAATAAAGATAAAATAAACACTAACTAAAATACGAGTAAACACTCAAATTAGGGGACAACTTGGGAATTGTGCTCCCCATGGCTCATTGACTCAAATACCCTAGATAACATAACTACAATTGATGAATCACATGCAGGATGATAACTTAGGTTCTTCCAGCCCTCTTGTGAAAGTGAAGGTCTAATTTCACCATGGTGCTTGGTCGGCTACCATGGCGTGCCAACTCACCCTTACCTATTGTCCCAATCAACCTCCCCTTGGTCAGGTTTGGTCGATTAGACGGAAACACATCAACCAAATCCTATCATATACTTTCTTTATCCTATTTGTCACTACTTTGGTCAGAATCCTAATAGTAGGCAGGGTTTGGTGTTCTCCACCACCAAACAACATTAATAACAAAGGGAAATAGACAATACATGCAAAACCCCAATCATAGAAATGCATAAAACCTAGGTCATTTCAAATCAACTACCCATGGTTCCCACAACCCCAAGTTGTGCTCATGACTAAGATAAAACATACAAAAATGCAAGTAATAGGAATAGTTGAGAATTTTACCAACTCTAATGAAAGTGAAGACACCCACAAGCTTGATAACTTCCAAAGTGTGTAGTACAAGATTTGCAATACCCAATGGAAAATAATAATCTAAGTTGAAACCCTAAAATATTCTTGGGAGAATCTCTAGAGCTCAAAGACAAAAGCTCCCTTTTCAAGTGTCAACTCACATTTTTTCTCCTCTCCTCCTAAACCCTAATTTTACACTATTTATAATATGTACAAAATAACCCTAAAAATTATGCAGAAAAGACAGCTGGCATCTGATAAACTTCACAGTTACGACTCGTAGGATGACCTACGAGTCATAGTCGGGGTCTTGTATCAGGATCTTGGCATCTTGGACTGAACTGGAACGACCCATAGGTATGAGTCCTTTCTTGAGCTATGACTTGTATGTTGGTCTCGTAGTCTTGGTCTTCAATTTTTTGTCCCAATATTTTGGTTCTTTAATTCTTGTTATGAAGTCCATCTGTACGAGTTGTAGTGTATCTTACGACTTGTTGGCTGGGCTCATAGGAGTGACCCTCCCTTAGAAGATTTCTGAACTTTTGGTCTCTGATTCCTGTTATGACACCACCTTATGACTCGTAGCTTGGGCTACGACTTGTAGGTGGGATCGTATAGCCTATACTTCAGCAAAATCTATGACTTTTCTTCAAAATCATGCCAACCTAACGTTTCTACAATATCAACAGAAAAGCACATAAAAAGTATAATAAGTCGCTTCAAGAACTCACAAAATCCTTTATTTTAGGCATCAAATGTGTTGTAATTTGATAGTATATCAACACCCTCAACTTAGAATTGTTGCTTGTCCTCAAGCGACGACTCATTCTATGCAGACAAAGAGAAATACATAAAAGCTATATCAATGACATATACAACAACTAATTTGGTTTAGGTACCCAACTACTACTTTCAAAACAGAGTTACAAAGGTAGTGAGCAAACAAGAGCATCATGAATACCTGACAATCCAACTTCGATAAGCTAAGGAGCTCAACCTTCTACAGTCATTGGCATAGTCTTATGCTTCTCAAGTAGTGCAAATACCCTCACTAGAAAGAAGTCCCTTGTACTCACTCAAGAACATGCATAAATTAGGGACTGAGGAAACATTCTCACTCTCATAATTAAAATTCATGCACAATGACTAACACCATAGCTTGCCCTTATAATCATCTTTCGGCTCGGTGACGGAGTGGACTTGGATCACTTTAGGGCTTAAGAGCTTGTAACATCGGTTCATGGTGCTTTGGTATTGCATTTTAGGCATTTAGAAACTAAAAGCTATCCTTGAACCATGCTTACCAACACTTTTACCTTCACAACCCATACAATTTCACTAATTCCTCCCTTATTCCACCATTTCAAGCTTTTCCTGGGATATTTTTTTTGACTTTTTACAGCTTTGCCTTAATTTCAAACTCATTTTTGCACATCTTTTCAGATTGAGGCACTTTTTTCTTCTTCTTTTTTTTTCTTCACTCGGCTAATGATTCATTATTTTCTTTCTTTTCACCCTAACCAACCACCTCATTTTTGTCACTTTACCATAATAAGGGCCACCCTCAACTTAGGCTTTAGCCTAAGGTGAAGTACACAATATCTATGTCTCAAACCAGGGCCACCATTGTAGCCACTCTCAACTTAGGCTTTCAGCCTCAATCAAGGTTCACATGTTCAAGGATAGATCAAGGCCAATATCAGGGTATTTCATCAAATAAGGTTAAGTTAGCAAGGTTTCAAGAAAGAATGAGTGCATGAGAAGCTCAAACATTCAGAACAAGGGATTCACTAGTTCATTTGGTAGGAAATTTAGGAAAAAGTGGGCTTCCTATAAGAATAAAGGCCTATGATCACCTCTAAATCAACTAAGTCACTACACCAAGCTTAGAGTATGAGGGCAAGTTCTGAGTCCATACAAAATGCATGAATGCAGCAAGATAAGCTCACAACACACATGGAAATTGCATCCACGATCAAGTATAGACTTACAAGTCATACTTTCAGCTTTAGGTTACCTTCATAATATCAGCACAGACATTGCCAGATACTAAAAAATGTATGAATGCATCAATACTCACAACCTCAAAAATTTTGAGGGTACCCAAATTTGCATCAGAAGTTTAAAGAAAATTTAAGAACTACATATATGCCACAAGATAACATTACTTTGCATTTACAAATTATTTATACTTCCTAAAACATGCCAGTTCAACTGAAAAATAAACATCTACAAGGAAAAAGAAACACGAAAACTTCAACCACCCCACCAAAAGATGATACTCAAGCTTCATCTTTATCCATAACTTCAACCACCCCACCAAAAGATGATACTTTGTCCTCAAAGTAAAGACAAAACAAGAAAAAAAATTATAACATACATATATATATACACACATATACATTCATTAAAAACCAAAAATAAACATCCAAAGTAAAAGTAAAAATAACATCCAACATAAACTTAATTAAAACACGACCAAAAACCACATAAAAATAAGATTGTATAAAAAGAGAACAAAGTATCCAAAATGTCAAGATAAAACAGGGGTCAAAAGAAGTCAAACATCTTAATGCTCATGCACTAGTCTTGGTCTGATCAGCGGGGTCTTGGGGCTGTCTTTGCTCCTCTGCTGCAGTGTCGGAAGTACCCTCTCCAGGCGGGGTATGTTGTGCGCTCTCTCTCTACATAGCCACTAATAAAAGTGACTCCTGCGCCACCTCCTCAGGTATGGCCTCCTCCTCCTATCTTGACTCCTTCTGGGCCAGCTCTGGGTTGGTATTCTTAAGGTCTCTCTTCCCTTAGGTGTCCGAACGGTCTGCAAGCCAATCAAGGTCCTTATTACCTCCCGGTGCTACCTTTGGGGTTTAAATAGGTGCTACCAATAGCTTCAATAAATTAGCCTTGAACCTGGCCAACTCATCAGTCATTGCACTCGTATCGACTGGCCTAACATCCTCGAGCCTCTTCTGAACTCTAGCCTTGAACGCATCGACCGGTGCATCAATCGCTCGGACTCCATCATTAACTAAGTCTTGGGCAAACGCCTTCGTCCTTTCCTCGAAGTCCTGAACAGTTTGATCAATCAACGGCCAGACCCATGCTGGCAACTCACGAAGCCTCCCCTCTGCTATAGCAACCCTGCACAATAAAGCCGAAAATGCAATAGTAGAGAAAAGAGGGTCAACTAGTAAAGAGGGAGCTGCTGGTGCTTGAGTGTTGGATGAAGGTGTCGACTTGATCTCATCTACAGGTGTGGGCACTATAGTGGCTGGAATAGTGCCTATAGTAGCTGGAGGTAAACCTGGGACCTGAGGATCTAGCGGTAAAGGCTTTGGGATAGGACGAGCTGGGCGTGGTAAGGCCATCAGGTTCTCGTCAGCCTTTATCAAGCTGGGATCCATAGTGCGTGTAACCTCCACATGAAGGTCATGGTGGGGTCGATGGGAACACCTGCTGCACTGCATAGTCAATGAATAAGAATTGGAAATGATAGTGAGGTGTTTGTCCAAGCTGCATCCTCGTAAATCTACTCTGATATAATCCAGGCCCAATCAATAGAATAACCAATTAGGATGTCGGCCAATAATACATCCCTCTCAAGGGTGATCACATTATCCACGAAAGTTGTCCTAATACGCCAGGGTGTAATGGACTGCCAAAACTTGGCCTGAAATGACGGGTGTGCCTTCATATTTGAGCCTGTATGGTTTTTGATCCATGTAGGCTCCACACCTGGATCGCAGATCTGACTCTCAATCCACCATAACAACTCTGTTTTGACCCCAACATCCTTCCCAGTGACTGCTCTTCTCATTTTATTGATCCGCCTATCATACTCAGCGGTCGACTGGGGTGCTCTATAGGTGGCGTAAACTGTACTCGGTGGATTGTCTCCTCCGAGATGTTAACCTTTCTTCCCTTGACTGTCACCACTCGTAGCCTCGGCTGCTCGATTGGCTTTTTTGGTAGCCCTTGGTGGGGTGTAGCAAGGTATGCAACATAGAACTCACAGACCACCAAAGGGGCATATTTGTCCAGCTGCTGCATAGTCCAATGGAGCCTGTGCTCGTCCAATCCTGCATCCAAGTCAGGTACTCTGTCTAACCCCACTGTGCTCAACCTGGACTCCTCGTGAAATTGCCATACCATCTTACCATGCCCCTTATCTTCTAGCCCCTGGTCATAGATCTCTTTCATGCCAAAAACATATCATCTGGGCTTAACCGAGGGCTGAGACTAGGCCATTTCCTGTTCAGGTTGAGAAGTGATCTCAGACTCTGACTCGGAGCCGGAATGTGTAGGAGTCATTTGAGGTGAACTACTCCGGAGTCATTTTTCTCCACTTCTTGTACCTCCTCTTTAGATTGGGAGGTACTTGTAACTTCCATAGGCTCCCAAGATGTACGGGCTCGAGTTTGAGGAACATTGGCAAAAAGGGTCAATCCTGACCTTGTGGACTTCAACTGAACCTTCGGACTTCCCAGTCTCGGAAGACTCGTCCACTAATCTACGCCTGAACTTTTGGATAGCCCTTTTGTCTTTGGGTGGCATGATATTTGCAGCAGAACCAACAATCCACATGAGCATTAAGACAATTTACTTACTTAACACACAACAAAGAACAAAACTAAACAAAGGGAAAACAAGAACTGATGCAACTGCAGATGTGCAGGTACGAGTACAGTTACGACTCGTAGGAGGACCTACGAGTCTTATACTGACTTGTAGAACCAGCTGTGCCTTTAAAAATACTTTATGGTCACAAATATGAGACACAATTACGACTCGTAGGATGGCCTACGAGTCGTAGCCCTGGTCTCATACCTAGTTCCAGAAACACCTTAAAAATTTAGCTAAGTTTACGAGAGCCCCACTGCGAATCATTTAGGTACTACGAGTCATATATTGGTTTCGTATGAGGAATGTGAAGGAATTATAGGGGATTGATGCTTTCTACGAGGGACCGATATGACTCGTATAGAAACTTATGAGTCATAAGAGTGTCTCATAACTGTGTACAGACTTACCTGCAATGCCTACTCATTTCTCACTCAAGGTACAAATTCATCACCAAATCTCAACATATTTAAGCAAAGGGGAGCAAAGCAAGACTAAAGGACACATATTCGACTCCAAACTAACATTGGCAATTCAAAACGACCATTAACCATAGGAGCCGAAATCAATTTTACAATTTTCCAAGCATACCAAACATAAACCACATTCCAAACCAATACTTGACAATCATACAATATTCCAAAGGAGTGTAATCACCATTCATGACGATTCAATCACAACTCACATACTTAAACACAAGCAATCACACCCATACTATCTAATGTCAACTCCGATAACCATTCCAACCCTATATGAGCAACAATAATGTGACACAAACCAAAAATTTATCAATTTCATACTCATAACCATCCATTCATAACCCTCAACAATGCTCAATAAAAAACTTAATCATTTTCAAAGCTAACAAACCTTAGATCCCAAGCTTAGCTCAGCAAAGCAATGTTGGTATACTCAAGCATGATCAAATTAAACCTATGATCATATAGGGAATAAGCTTATCAATAATAATCGAAGAATGAAATCAAAAAGCTTACAAATTAAGTCAAAAGGTGAACCAAAGGAAGAAGGGATGATTTTCGCGTCAAAAACCAAGAATTTGGTACCCTTGCCGGAATCTTCATCGAAGAATGATGTGGGTAGCAGGGATTTTTGGTCGAAGATGGATTTACGGGATGGAAAATGGTTTTCCATTGTCTTTAGGGTTAGAAATTGAATGAATTGGGGTCAAAGATTATTTTGACCCCCTTTTATAACAAATCGGGTCAGGTTTTAAAATGCCTCAGATCGGAGCTACGAGACCCCAAATATGAGTTGTAGGTCATCCTATGGCTTGTAGGTCTAGGTCTCATACCTGACCCAATACTTAGCGAAAATTCAGCAATCGTACCTAGGCACTACAAACCCCTCTTACGACTCGTAGGGGATTCTACGAATCATATGGTTGTGTATGTGTTAACTTCAGATGCTCACTGATTCTTCTATGGAGCATGACTACAAGTTGTAGTGCAGACTATGACTCGTAGTCCTGCACATAGGAGCTGCTCTAGGTCCAAATTTTTCTAGATCTTCAGTTCTTCTAATTCTTACCTGCACACCGTCTCAAATCACAGAAATCCTCGAAAATATTGCACTTGCATCATTGTCTCTCAATTTAAAACAAACCATTAGTACTACTACTCTAAGTCTCAAACAAATAAATAATTAGCAAAATGCTTGGGTTTCCTACCAAGAAGCGCCTTATTTAACATCGTGGCTCGACTTTGTCATCTTCCTTCATCAACAATCATCAAGGGCCAACACCTCGCTCTTGAAATCATCCAAATGTTTCATGGATTGGCGAATATCGAACACAACCTCAACATCATTCACCTTAAACTGGAGTTGACCTGAATCCATATCCACTAGCGCCCTCCCAGTGGCCCGAAAAGGTCTCCCCAAAATAATGGGTACCTCAAAGTCAACCTTGTAGTCAAGGATCACGAAATCCGCCGGAAAAATAAATTTATCAACTTTAACAAGCACATCCAGCAGGATTCCCTTAGGTTTTTTAATTGTTCAGTCGTCCATGAGTAACCTCATCCTCGTGGGGGTAGGAGTACCAAGACCAAGCCTTTTGAAGATGGCAAGAGGCATTAGATTAATGCTAGCTCCCAAATCATACAATGCTCTTGCGAATTCAATGTCACCAATAATACAAGGGATGGTGAATGCACCGGGATCCTCATGCTTTGGCACTAGGCATTTGGTCATGATCGCACTACATTGTTGGAGCTCTTGGCTCAGAGTGCGTTTCTTGGTTACCAAATCCTTCATATATTTGGCATATCCAGGTATTTTCTCCAAGGCTTCCAAGAGAGGGATGTTGATGGATAGTTGTTTTAATATCGACAAAAATTGCTTGAACTTACCATCTTCTTCCTTCTTCTTGAGCCTTTGAGGGAAAGGAGGAGGTGGTTTTGGGATTGATTTGGCTTTCTCTTGCTCTCCCACCTCTTGGTCCTCCACTCCCCTGCTCCTTGGAGTTTCTTCCTCATTCATTACCTTACTATCAATGGCTCTTTTCTCAACTTCATCATTAACAATTAGCATAGGAGGATCCACGATGCTTTTTCCACTTCAAGTTATCACATCCATGCAATGCCCTTCATTCTTAGGATTTTGAACCGGGTTGCTTAATAAGGTGCCTTTCTAGCATTGGTTCAACTGTAAAGACACTTTTTCGAATTGTTGCTCAAGTTGCTTGATTGCGACAAAATGAGACTCTATTTTCTGATTTATGCTTGAAATATTGGTCTTCATCCCCTTCAAAGTCTCATCATGGTGATCTGCCCTCTTCAACAATTTATCGAACATTTCTTCAATCCTCGAACTACTTGATCCAGCATCACAGGGCACATAGGGACCATTCCTGTAGCCTTCTCTTCTACACCATTCTGCATCTGACATTCTCTCTCTTTTATAGTATCCGTCCCTATTATCTCTGTATGCTCTTTCTCGATTGAAATTCCAACCTTAATTCCCAGAACCTTGCCTCCAAAAATCCGAGTTGGATCCTTGGGGGTAGTTCCAGAAACCTGCTGCTTGGTTGCTCACAAAGCATGCATCCTCATCAAAGAATTGATCATCATAACAGGAGTTCTTGGGGGTTGATGGGTTACCACTTGCACACTTGCTTGATTTTGTTTTAAAACCAAGTCCATGCTCGTACAAAGTTGAGCAAGTTGTTCCATAATCTCTTAATGCACCTTTGCTTGCCTATTATTTGTGGTAACCACACAAGAGCTCTTTGTTGCGTCCCTCTTACTTTGGCCCCATGCTTGGTTGGTTTTCACCACTTGTTCCATTCTTTCAGTGATAGGTTCAAACAGTTGATCAAGAGAAAAACCTCCTATGATTGTGTTGGCACATGCTTTGCTATTATCATCACATGCTCTATAAAAGAACTCGACCAAAGCATCATCAACAATCTTATGATCGAGGACTATTCACAAGCATTTGGTGAATCTCTCCCATGTAGTGCTAAGAGAGTCTCCAGAAAATTGCTCAAAGTTATTAATTTGGTCCTTAAGCTTCAGTTTCTCCGACCTTGGGAAATATCTTTCGAGGAACACCCTCTGTAGCTTAACCCAACTCATGATGGTACACAGAGGAAGCTCAGACAAGTATATAGTTGCATTGCCAGTCAATGACAATGGAAACACCCTCAATCCAACAACGTCAATAGAAATATTTTGTGTCCCCATTACACTTTCGCACACAAAGAAAACATATTAGAGATAAAGGTGGGGATCTTCTAATTGTAGCCCTGTGAATAGACCGCCGTTTTGGAGCATCTGGAGCAATCCAATTAAGACTGCGAACTTAGCATCTGCCGGTAGAGAGGGCAGTACTATAGAGCCAGCCAAATCCATCACCATAGGGTTCAGTCGGTATTGGTTCCAATCATTAGCATTTGCATTGAAATCTCTAAGTTGTGGCCGGTTAACCCTTGGTGGTGGATTCTCCTCTCTTCTTAAGTCTTCCT
>JAOTQR010000007.1:12052908-12083158 GCA_025774065.1 Solanum ossicruentum
TAAGTTCATTACATCATCATATAGTCAATCATATCATATCTTATGCTTTGGACCTTCAACTCCTCAAGAAACCATATTCAGACATTTTATCAAACATTTATAAGGTGTGTAATGCTAGTAATAAACCATGCAATATAGAGATGAAATCATGCAAGAAAATCCATTGTAAAACCATCAATTAACACCTTGCAACACTCTTAAGCAATATACATCAAAACCCCTCATCAAATCTTACAATTGATCCAAGATTTATAGCTCAAAACATAGCAAAACAGTCATAACTTTACATAACTTTAACATAGTTTGCAGTGAATTTCATAATAATCAAGAATAAACAATGAAATCTGAGTAAAAAGAGGCTTGGGTATCATGTGCGAAAGGAACCCATGAAAGAAACTCACATATCTTAGGTTAGAGATGAACTTGGTGAAGATTAGAGATGGAGACTTAAAGCTTGAAAAAGAATTTTTAAGGAGAATCTTAGCTTGGGGTAAGGGTTTGGGACTTGAATTTGGGAGTGAAAATATGGCTAAGTGTTTGAGTGAGTATTGGGAAATGTTTTGGGTAATATGATGGTGAAATTTTGCTAGGTATAGGTAAAAACTTGTTTGGGAACACTTAGGCCCAAGACTTAGAAATCTTGGACCAAGTTAAAAAAGGCAGGCCACTTTTTGAACTGTGGCGCATCGCGAGGGGGTCGCGGATTCCTCTCTAGAATTTGCACCTTGAAAATTATAATTGCTAATCTTTTGCTCTTATATCGGGGTTAGATCCTTTTCCCCTAATTTTGACCCCTTGAACAAGAATATGAAGTCAGATTTTTGAAATAGCGGACAAATTTTGGAATTTATTGAATTTAAAATTTTAGGCATTTCGAGGCACATTTTCGGGTATTTTTTGGGGTCGTTTCAGCACCCACTCCGCGTCGCGCCAGGGGCACGGATCGACGTTGTTTCGCAATTAATTAGCAAAAATTATTTTTTGACCAGGTTGCTCTTAAATTGGGTCGAGACCATTTTCCGGCTCGATTTTCTGTTTTGATCACAAATCAGTCTCGGATTTTCCATTGGAGCTTTAGAAGACGCATTGCGTGCACGATTTCATTTTAGGGGCATTTCGGTAATTTTATAAGGTGTTACATCATCTCCCCCTTGGGATCATTCATCCTCAAATGAAGAGTAAAGGTAGAGTAAAATAATGAATAACCTTAAATCTCATCTCATTCCTCACTCGGGAACTCTCGAACTCTCAACTATCCGTCACCTATCTATCTCTGTTTTAGACTCGATAATTAGAATTAATACATCAAATTTGAGAATGGAACTTTAACAACGTTAAGGATAGGGACATTACCTTCAACATCATCATCATTTGGCATGAATAGGTGTGGATATTTGAGTTTCATCGCTTCCTCAGCTTCCTATGTAGCCTCCTCAATGAATTGATTCCTCCATAGAACTTTGACGGAGGCTATCTCTTTGATCCTCAACTTACGAACTTGTCGATCAAGGATTTGGACTGGAACTTCTTTGTAAGGTAGAATATCCTTCACTCCCATACTCTCAATAGGAAAATCGCCAAGGTAGAATCTCCCAAACACTTCTTCAGCACCTATACATGAAACACCGGGTGAACTCCGTCTAATTCGGAAGGCAAGTCCAACTCATAAGCGACATTCCTAATCCTCCTCACAATCTAATATGGATTGATATAGCATGGACTCAACTTCCCTTTCCTACCAAACCTCATGACACCCTGCATAGGTGGCACTTTCAAGTAGACACAATCATCCACCTCAAATTCCAAGTATGTTCTCCTCATATCCGTATAAGACTTTTGACAACTCTGTACTATCCTCAACCTTTCTCTGATGATTTTCACCTTCTCCATAGACTACTGAATAAGATCAGGTCCGATTAGTTCATCTTCACCAACCTCAAACTAGCCAATCGGTGATCTACATCTCCTCCCGTATAAGGCCTCATAAGCGGCCATCTGAATGCTGGCATGGTAGCTATTGTTGTACGCAAACTCAATCAATGGTAGATGGTCATCCTATCATTCAAGTCGATGATGCAAGCTCTCAACATTTCTTCCAAAGTCTGGATGATATACTCTGCCTGTCCATCTGTCTGACGGTGAAAAGTTGTGCTCAGATTTACTTTCGTACCCAATCCCTTCTTGAAAGATCTCCAAAATTGAGAGGTGAATTGGGCTCCTCAGTCCGAGATGATGGACAAGGGAACCAATCTCATGAATGTATAGTCGGGCATACACCTTAGCAGTGTTAGTTGTCTTGACTTCCATGAAGTGGGATGATTTAATCATCTTATCCAAAATCACCCATATCGAATCATGTTGCTTTCAGGATCTTGTAAACTAGTAATGAAATCCATGTTGATCATCTCCCACTTCCATTTTGGAATTTTAAAATTCTGGGCCAATGCACACGGTCTCTAGTGTTCAACCTTAACCTATTTACAATCGGGACATTTAGAGATGAAATCCTCAATGTCCTTTTTCATTCCATTCCACCAATAGACTTCTCTTAAGTCGTGGTACATCTTGGTAGAACTAGGATGAATGGAATATCTGGAGCTATGAGATTCGGCCATGATCCTATATCGAACGCCGTCAACATCGGGCATACACAATCTTCCTTGATACCTCAGCACCCTATCTCCCCTTTTGGAGAAAACCATCACCATCTGCTTGTGAACTTCTTCTTTCAATTGAAATAAGATGGGGTCTTGGTCTTACTTTTCTTTCATTCCTGACACTAGGGATGAAGCAGACCCATTCTGAACACTGACCCCTCCTTCATTGTTCTCCTCAAGTTGCACTCCCAGTCGAGCCAATCTATGCACTTTCTTGGCTAATTCTCTCTTCCCATCCTTTACATGGGCAGTGTTACCCATAGACATCCTACTAAGAGCATCAATAACAATATTAGCCTTACCTAGATGGTAGAGGATGCTCATAACATAATCCTTAAGCAACTCCTACCATCTCCTCTGCTGTAGGTAGAGCTCCTTCTAACTGAAAACGTACTGCAAACTCTTATGGTCAGTGAACACATCCACATGCACTCCATACAAGTAGTGATGCCAGATCTTAAATACGAATACCACCACTGCCAACTCGAGATCATGAGTCGGGTAGTTCTTCTCATGGATCTTAAGTTGTCTAGAATTATAAGCTATCACCTTCCCTCTTTGCATAAGCACAAAACCCAATCCAACTCTGATGCATCATAGTATATCACGAAGTCTCTCGTCTCGTAGGGCAAAGTCAAAACTAGTGTTGTAATCATCTAGTCTTTATCTATTGGAAACTCTTTTCACATTCCTCAAAACACTAAAATTTCGCTTTCTTCTGAGTTAACTTAGTCAATGGTGCTGACAAAGAAGAGAAGCCCTCAAAGAATCTATGATAGTATCCTGCCAAACCCAAGAAGCTTCTTATTTCCTTCAGAGAAGTTGGTCTAGGCCAATTCTTAACCACTTCAATCTTCTGAGTATCTACCAAATACCATACCCCGAAATAACATGGCCTAAGAAAGGCACGGACTTGAGCCAAAACTCACACTTTGAGAATTTTGCATACAACTCATGGTCTTTGAGTGTTTGCAAAACCACTCTAAGGTGATTAGTATAATCCTTTTCATCCTTTTGAATATATCAGAATATCATCAATAAACACTATCACGAACATATCAAGATACGGTCTGAATTCCCTGTTCATCAAATCCATGAAATCTGCAAGTGTATTTGTCAACCTAAAGGACATGACTAAGAACTCAAAATGGTCATACCATGTCCTAAAGGCTATCTTTAGAATGTCACTTTCCTCACCTTCAACTAATGGTAACCCAACTTGAGGTGTATCTTGGAGAAACAAGTAACACCCTAAAGTTGGTCAAAGAGATCATCTATCCTGGGGAGAGGATACTTATTATTAATTTTGACCTTGTTCAGTTGCCGGTAGTCTATATATATTCTGAGAGACCCATCTTTCTTATGCACGAATACGATAAGAGCACCCCAAGGAGAGACGCTAGGCCTTATGAAACCTTTCTCTAACAAGTCCTTCAATTGGTCTTTCAATTTTTTCAACTCTGCGGGGACGATTCTATAAGGTGGAATTGAAATGGGTTCTCAGGAAGAACATCAATCCCAAAGTCAATCTCCCTGTCAGGAGGGACTCCAGGTAGATCATCAGGAAATACCTCAGGAAACTCATTCACAATCGGGACTGACTCAAGAGT
Organism: Solanum ossicruentum; assembly: GCA_025774065.1. Lineage (NCBI taxonomy): Eukaryota > Viridiplantae > Streptophyta > Magnoliopsida > Solanales > Solanaceae > Solanum > Solanum ossicruentum. Next base: position 12,057,176 of record JAOTQR010000007.1, read on the forward strand.
AGGCGATTCAATATCATCAGACTTAACTCGCATGAGGTGGAAAATACAACCCTTAGAGATCAACTTTCTGGCTCTAAGATAAGAGATAAACTTGCCCTTATGTGCAACAGAACTCCCCTTCCACTCTATAATAGGCTCATTAGGAAATTGGAACTTAACAATTCAGGTTCTACAGTCAGCAAAAGCATAACATGCATGAAGCCAATCTAAGCCAAGTATCACATCAAAGTCAACCGTCTCTAATTCTACCAAGTCAGCTAAGATGTCTCTATGATAAATGGACACTACACAATCCCTATAAAATCTCTCAACTAAGATAGACTCACCAGTAGGAATGGAAACAGCAAAAGGTTTAAGCAAACACTCTGGAAGAATCCCAAACTTACTAGCCACTTATGGAGTCACAAAAGACAAAGTGGCACCCAGATCAAGCAATGCATAACAATCAAAGGTAAAGACTAGAAGCATACCTATGGAAACATCTGGTGCACCTCTTGATCCTGTCGATTACCCATAGAATAAAGGCAGTTTGTCCTGCCTCCAGTAACTACGATAGTACCCCTCTCTTGATTGCCAGCTGGGGGTGCTGCTGAGGATTGTGGTCTGCTGCTCCCTCTAACCCCATCTCCTCTTTGGACACTCAAACTAGAAGTGGCCAGCTTGTCCACATGAATAGAAAACATCTCTCCCCACATGGTACTCACCCAGATGAAGCTTACCATACTTATCACAAGGTGGCTTTCCCCTTGCACCTTGGGTCACACTAGCCTGAGATTGTGCACCCTGAGCCTTATAGTTCTAGTAACCATGAGATTTTCGATCATACCTATTTGGCTAAATGGGCGCACTCACTACAAAAGGTGCATGATGAGATGATATTTTCTAGAAATAGGACTTGTCACCCTTATTTTGCCTCTGTTGGCTAGGCTCATGTCCTGCTGATTTTGCCTTTCTGTTCATCTACTCCTCTCTATCTCTTTTCTTATCCTCATCTGGTGGGCATACACCATGATTCTAGAGATGTCCATGTCGGGGATCGACAAAGCTGCCTTACACTCTTTCTGCACATATCTGCCCAGACCAGACACAAACTTTCTCATCCTTGCCCTCATGTCTTGCACCATCTCCAGAGCATACCTGGACAACTTAATAAACATAAGGTTGTACTCCTTAACAGTCATCCCTCCTTGCTTTAGGTTCACAAACTCATCCACTTTCGCCTCCCTCAACTCTTGAGGGAAGAAGTGATCAAGGAAAATAGCCTCAAACTGCTCCCATGTTGCATGCTCCACATTCTCACTCCTACTCTCCTCCCACTAGTTGTACCAAACATTAGCAATGTCCTTCAAGTGGTAGGATACAAGCTCCACTCCCCCAATCTCATCAACGTGCATTGCTTTCAGGACCTTTTACATTTCATCATTGAAGTGTTGCGGGTCCTCCTCAACCTTAGATCCCGTACACTGACGGGTTCATCCTCAAGAAGTCTCTGAGTCGGTTGCAACTGAGGGCTCTTGTGGCTAGAGTTAGGAGCTTGGCGACCTCGGTTGTTACCCTGGGAGGCCACCAACTGAGTCAGCATGGTGATGGCTCCCCTAAACTCTACCTCGGTGCTGGCAGCTGGCTGGGGCTAAGCAGGGGGCACCTGTAGGACCTCAACAGTCCTAGCAGCGCATCCCCGTCTCCAAGCCTCTATCTTAACTAGGACCTCTGGTTGGGCGTTCTCAGCAGCTGGGGCTGGGGCATCTTTCTGAGTAGCTGTTCTCTTTAGCGGCATTTTCTGTAAATGTATAACGCACAAGTTAAAATGAGATTTCCATAAAGTTAAACTCTATCGCGCGAATCCAGATCATAGAAGAAGGGTAACACTTCCTAATGTCCTATGGCCTTATGCTTATGAAGTGTGGTGCACAATACACCTATAAACAAGACTTTACTAGATATGACTTCATAGACTCCCTAGGACACTCGAACTCTGTGCTCTGATACCAAATTTGTCATGGCCCGGGAGGGTATTCTAGGCGTAATTGACACTCGAAGACTATTGCTAGCCCCCAATCAGACCACCTAGTCCCATCACATTAGTTCAATCAACAATTTAGCGGAAGATAAACAAGAGAAATCTAACTATCGGTGAGCTAAAAGACTTTCACAATCACTATCAAATATAGGCTAAGTGCAACAAAAACAATCTCAATATAAAGAAGGGAAAAGGAGCAAAAGAACCCCAAACATCAACCATCATACGTCTATGTCTATGAAGCCTTTATAACTATTGTCTAAGAAGGTACCATGACAGGCCATGACTATCACAATCAAAGAAAATAACTAAACATGGCTAAAAAATAACCATCCTCCGAATGTAGAGGAGGACTCACCACGATCTGAAATCAAGAAGCCTTGAACATTAATGATTAGGCTACTGAAGTCCTTTGTCTACAGATTCTGCATCATAAAATGATTTTCCAAAGGGGCGTTAGTATGTGGAATGTACTGTATGTAAAATGGGGTAAAGTAAATAGTAAGGCTATACAATACATAATGACATCAGCTCATCAATTACTCAGCCTCAACCCAAAGAAAGGAATAGGACTCTATCGCATCACTACCCATCAAGTCATCAAATAATCGCATCAACCTCAGAGTACTATCGATAGGAAACCTATCTGGGAGTTTCTATAATCGACAATCAACACCTATGAGCCAGTGATAGTACAACGAAGAAATGTTGTTGCCACATCCATCTAGTACCTTCCCGGGGTAAAGAACGAGGCTATGGGAGATTCCAAAAGAAGTCTATCAAGTCCTCTGCAGGACAAAGGACACATCCGCTTTCACAGGCCAATCCTCTCCTACGCTGACCACGTAGTTAATGAGTATGAGTGGGACTCACTCGTACCTATTTTGGTGCTAATATTCCTCTCAGAATTCGATATGCTCATAAGTCTATCAACACATCAAGAATTTTCATCACCTAGCCTCTACGGGTAAGAACTCTCATCTCATATCATTATCCATCAACTTAAAGAGTAGGATTGTCCTTTCAAAGCTAAGTTCAACCTCATTTAAATTCTAAAGACACTAATCCCATCAATTTCAGCCATCAACATACTCATCTCAAGACTCAGACCACAACAATCAGTACAGTCAGACAATCAAGGCTCTAGACATTACCCCTAAGTTCATTCTTGAAGTCTTTAGCAAAGAATTCATGTAGGGTAAATACATAATCACATAATAATACATGTAAACAATTAATTCAAAATAGGATGATCATCAATTTAAGATATTATATAGAAATTAAAGATAAATTTCAAGAAAATCTTCAAAAATTGTAATTCAAGACCTATCAATCATCAACTGTCAACCTACTATATTCATTGGGGCACCTGGGAGAACAATCTCATGTTCTGGGTAGCCTTTATATACGTGGGATGAAAATTGTACGAATCTTCAAGTAAATCTTAACCTGAATGTTAAAACCCTCAAGCTATCTCTTCTTCTACTCTCAAAATCTACTCTTACACTTAGAAGAATGTGAGTTTTTTTTAAACTCTTTCGTACGAATTTAGACTTAAAAACACACTTTTGGACTTAAAAATGGGTTTGGAATGACTAAAATACCCTTCTCAAAATTAAAAGAAAAAGTTATAAAAATGATACACTGGTTTGCGACTCGCTAGGGGCGCAGGCCAGTGTATTTTGCGAATTTTCGTAAAATTTCAATTCCTGTAAAAAATTAAAAAAAAAACACAAGTGCTAGTCTATGCCCCCTCCGTGTCGCACCAGGTGCGCAGTCAACACTGTTTCACAATTAATTAGCGAAAATTATTTTTTGACTTGATTCTCTTAAATCGGGTCGAGACCATTTTCCCACTTGATTTACCATATTGATTGCAAATCCGATCTCGGATTTCTCATCGGAGCTTTGGAAGACGCATTGTGCGCACGATTTCATTTTAGGAGCATTTCGGTAATTTTATGGGGTATTACATTAACTCAAGAAGATTCCAACAACTCTTTTCCATATTCCACAACATTATTAAGGTCCCATTTGAATTTGATCACAACGACACACTCAGTAGAATCTCACAAGTGCGGTTCGATGAGGGTAAAATGTACGCAAACCTTACCACTATCTCATAGAAATAGAGAGGTTAGTTCCGAAAAATCCTCGTGTCAAAAATTAAGCTCATAAGCAGAAGATTCTATATATGGAAAAAAAAGAAAAGAAAAGAAGAAAAATAACTAATAAGAAAGCAAATGATAATACGTAAGTATGAAATTAAATTGATACGAAATCAAATTGATTTAAAATTGAAGTTTCGATATGTAATTCAAAATTTTAAATTGTATATTTTTTATTTCAAAACATTAAAACTATACAGGTCGTGAAACCTATCAAAAATTTTCAAATTCTTATACTATTTTACCAAATGAGCGAATCATTGTTCAAAAATAAGATTTCAAAATATTTTAAGGTGCCGCATTGATAAATCATAAATCTACATGTTCCTTTTATAAGTAAATATTAGCGATTACAAACTTTCAAATACACTTAATTTTATAAAAATTCATCAATCAACAAAAATACTGAATAACTTCTTTAATACAATTTTTTTCGAATGATATAAATAATCATTTCATGCAGGACATAAATTTTTTTTTTCCCAAACTTGTTTTAAAAATAAACAAGAGACCCATAGTATTATTGCTATCACTACTTTCATGATGTGGAATTTTTAGATTAGGAAATAAACAATGTTGACATCTAATTTTGGTCCAACATTTCAAAACTTCTTACTTTTTATATTGATATTATAAAATAGTTTAAAATACTTTTTGGACAATTTTAGATTAATTTTTGATAATTGCTTACTTTTAGAATATTATAATTTTAGTTAGCTTAATTTTAAATTTTAAACGCAGTATGATAATTATTTTTTCCTGTTCAGATATAATTATATGTGTATGTCTAATTGGTCCAAAATTGAGACCCATTAACTTTCTAATAATATTTAGATTATAATTTAATAATCTTTAGATTTTTTTGATTCACTATTCATCTTCTTCTAACGCTAAGAGTTCACTGGAGCTCCGACAACACCTATCCTTCTTTCCCTCACCTCGCCAGAAAATCCCCATCCTCTTCTCCACCTAGCCACCACCAAACATCCACCAACAAAGAGCTCCAAAAATGAACATCCCTCAGACCCCCAAAAATGTCACTTGAAAATCACTCCTCCAACCTCCAAAAACAACTAAAGGAACCCAACCAAAAAAGCCCCCTTTTCCGACCAACAACCCCCCACAAAATCAGCTCGAAAATAGCCATGAAAATCCAACAAAACCCCTATGAAGACAGCCACCGAAAACCCCATTTCTAGCGAGCTCCGGCTTCCCTAAAACACCACCAAAAGCCGTCTGAAAACACCACCACAAATCTCCAATATCAGTCAGCGAAATCAGCCCCAACACCACCATTTTCGACCCCAATCACCACCCCAAAACCCCCAAATCAGCCCCTTAAATGAACCCCCTTCCCATCACCAAAACCCCGACCAAAACTACCAGAAAATGCCACCGACAGCTCCACTACAAAACGTCCATGGGTTCCAGCAAAACGCCACCCATGACACCCCAAAACCGACCTGAAATAGCACTGAAAACCACTCCCAAGAACCACCGAAACTCCATCAAAAAACCATCACTTAACCACCAGCCAAATCCCACACAAAACCTCTCCAAAAAGCCCACACCCAAAGCCAGAAATTACCCTAAAAAACACACCAGAAACCCCCATCCAAACACCACCCAAAAAGACCTCATTTCTGCCCCAAACCCCGGAAGACGACTCCAAATTAGTCCGAAACCACCACCAAACGATCATCTCCTCTGGCGAAAGCAAGGAGAAATCAACCTGCTGACATCAACAACCAGTAATATCAGGCTCCGATGAACAACAGTATTGTTATCTCTGTTCTCCTCACTTCGGCGAAATCGATTAAGCTTCTCTGGTGACACTCCTTCCCTTTCTCTCTATATAGATGTTTGTAATATGTATATTCTTATTCTTTCCCGTAGGTCTAATAAGTGAAGAAGGGTTTTAATCAGGAAATGTTTGTTGCTATTTTAATTTTGAACATTGTTCCACTACTTTTCCTTTAATCATTTTGTTCTTGTAATGAGTGGTATTTAGCTTTGGGTCTTATTTTATTTATTATTATATTATATTTATTATCTTTATGATTATTCACATTTTTAGAGATCTTCTGGAATTTGTAAATATTTGTTTCTATTGACAACTCACTGTGTTGGTCATACTAATATGATTTGTTGCTCCATATTATTTGTTAAAATTGGTCAATTATTCGTCGAATTTCGAGGTTTCTCCATTTAAAAAAGACGAAAAAAGTTAGTTTAAGTTCATATCTAATGCATCTTAAAACTCAAGGAAAGTTTAGTTTAAGTTTCTTACATATTATTTGTCAAAATTGGCTAATGACGAAACTTCTCCATTGGTTTTCGAGGCCTCCCCATTAAAAAAGAAAGAACAATTTTAGTTTATTATTATTTTTATTTATTATTATGTATATTGTTGACATTGGGCAAATACTAGGACATTTCTCATATCATTATTTATTTCATTGTTTGTGTATATTTTATAATTATTATACTTATGTTATATTGTGTATCTCCTCCCAATTTGAAAGAATGAGTTCAGTCGAGACCCACAGTTGTGGATTCTGAAGGTGCTAATACCTTCCCTTCGGACACTTGAACCCTTATCCAAAATTTTTAAGTTTCGCAGACTATTTTGTAAATAATTAATTGGTTTCCTAATTATCATTAAAATTAGGTGGCGATTACCAAAATCAAATTATTTTTCCTTTTAATTGCTTTTATTTTATTATTTTTTATTGAGTTGCCACGACGTTGCGTCTTCGGGATGTCAACAAACAGTATGTGTGTCAAGTAGCTAGCTAGTTGCTTATGTTTTTCGCGAGGCCAGTCAAGTAGCTAGCTAGTTGTTGTCGAGATGTTGATTATCTGATCGACTCGAAGACTTGTTGATTTTGAAGTTTTTTCTATTCTTTTTAATTAAAAATATGCAATGATCTGACCCTGTCATTGTGGGTAGGTCGACGGGGAATGAATTTGGGCGAGAATACCTTTGAGTAGTGACTTGGGAATTTTGAGCCGGCCAAGCTTGGATGAAATTTAATCACGTGAGGACTAGCACAATGTAGTAATGGATTGGTAATCGAATTGTACATTTTATCATTTGAATAGATAGTTAAGATTATAAAGAGCTTGTACGACTTTACGAAACTGAATTTGAGTGAGTATGACTCCCAAAATTGATCTTGGCACTACGGGAATGTTTTGAAATGTCATCATTTGAGAGTGAGTTGTAAATCTGGGGTTGGGATGGAAGTTATGAAGTTTCTATCTCTGTGCAACTCGCTATTGTAATATTGATCCCGCTATAGTGGTGCCACCATGGCTAGGTAAGTCGATGCCATAGCAGGACAATCGTGAAATTAAATCTCAAAAAAGTCCCAAATTTATTTTTACTTCTTCCACTTCGTCCTTGAGAAACAAAAAACGACCTAGAGCTATTCTTCTTCAAATTTTACTTCTTTACTTATTATAATTTATAGTACCTCGATGATTTTCATCTTATATTATTGTGACTTATAATACCTCGATGATTTTCACCCCAGGTGGCCACACTATTGAAACTGCTCATTGCTCACTCTTTTAAGATAGAATATTCAATTTCAATAACACTGGTGGTACTGAACCAAGCATGAGCAAATAGCTATTGTCTGATTTAATGGAGAAGTATCCTAGAGTTTCATCAATTGATGACAACATTTTTCCTGCTGATGTTGAGACTTCATCTTTTGTAGATAACTCATTTTTTCAAGAAACTCAAAATGGAAAGGAGGTTCTTAAAATTGATCAACAAATAGTATTGGATGAATTAACAAAGGATATTGTGGATGATATTGTCAACGACCCTGATTTTTACACTAACAGTGTGTGGAAATTTATCATGTTTGATTCACTTAATATTTTGAAAAATATTTTTCAAATCAACTCATTTTCTTCAAATTTAAGGAAAATGACTTCCTTTCAAATACTAAGGAAAACATTTTTCAAAATTCTCATCCAATCTCTAATTAAAATACTTTCTATCCCCATCCCTGCCACGATCTCCCCCCTCCCCCTCGAAAAAATTAATTTTTTTAAAAATAAAATAAGATTAAAAGTTTTTTTTAAAATATTTCACATTTTGAAAATTTTATTTATTTTTACCTTATCCTTATGCTGACCCACTCAACTCCACCTCCCCCTCCCAAAAAAATTTTAAAGTTTATTTTAGAAAATCAAAATTAAAAAAAATTGTGTTTTACTCCCCCCACTCCCCCAATAAAAATGTATTTTTAAAAAATTTTCAAATTTTAAAAATTTTAATTTTTTAACTTCCCCCCCACCTCCACACACACACACCAAAAAGAATTATTTTTTTAAGAGAAACCACAGTAAAACTATTAGTTTTTGTTTTAATTAAATTTTTCACATATTTTATCCAAATCTAAATAATATCTTTCTTTATAATCTCAAAACAAACTTTAAAAAATAAAATAAAAATTATAAATTGTTTTTTGTAAAAATAAATTGAGGGCGAGGATATACTTTATTTTATAAGAAAATTAAACATAATAAATATTTTTAAAAAAGAGTATATTAGTTTCAAGTGTATAAATGAGCCAAACAGGTGATTGAAAGATTTTTTTTACCCAAAGGTGGATGACAAGGGCATGTTAGGCCTAATAGGTGGATGAAGTGCATTTTTGTACCATTTTCAATAGTTCAAGAGCATTTTAGACCCTTTTTTCATACTTCGAATTATGAAATTTCATGTCAGAAACTATTTTTGTAAAAAATATTTTCTGCTTTCAAGCAAAAAAATAAAAAGATATTTTCTAAAAAAAAATTTCAAATCAAAAAATAGAAAATATTTTTGAATATAGTTTTTACTCACCAATCAAACATGAGAAAATGAGTTACAAATCAACTTACTTTCCAAGAAAATATTTTCCTTGTGTTATGTTTTCTAATTTTCTCATTTTTTTTAGATTAAATATTTTACAAATCAACTCATTTTCCTCAAATTTAAGAAAAAAATAACTTTCTTCAGGAAAACATTTTTTGAAACTATCCACAAATCTCAAACTAATATATTTTTTATCCCATCCCTACCAGGACTCCCCTTCCCCTTAAATATTAATTTTTAAAATAAAATAAAGGTAAAAGTTTATTTCACATTTTGAAATATTTCACATTTTGAAAATTTTATTTTTTTTACCCCATCCCTATATCGTCACCCTCCCCCCCCCCCCCACCAACCCTCCAAGAAAAAAATTTAAAAAATTATTTTTGAAAAAGATATAATTGTAAAATAATATTTGTTTTATCCCACCCGCTGCCTCCCAGCCCTCGCCCCTAAATTAACCCCTCACCCCCTATCCCCCGCCCCCATAAAAAAATTTAAAATTTATTTTTGAAAAATATTTTAAACGAAAAAGGGTCTAAAATGTACTTGAACTATTGAAAATGGTACAAAAATATCTTCCATCCACATATTGGGCTTAAAATATAATTGTCATACACCGTTGAATCCAAAAATAACCTTCATCAACCTTTTTCCGCTACTTATACCCTTGAAACTAACAATTCTCTCTTGTTTCTTTTTCTTTTTTAAATATTTATTATGTTTCATTTTCTTATGCAATAAAATAGATTACATTTCTATTAGATTTCTTTCAATTGTTTATCCAAACTAAAATAGTGTGTCTCTTTAAGGATCAAAGTGATTTATTAAAATAATTAACCGATTTAGCTTTCAAAAAAGAAAACTTTTTAAAGATATATAAAGTTAATGAAAAAGTAAGTTTTTTAAAGTTATAAAAAAATAATGAAAAATATTCAAATTTGATTAAATAAAAAAATTAAAATAGTTAAATCGATTTTAATAAATCTCCTTGATTCTTAAAAGGTTAATTACTTTTTCTAAGTAAAACACATGTATGTGCGAATTTTTTTTAAAAAATTCAAAATATATATTGTTGTAACTTTAAGTTTTTTTTTAAAAGATTCTTTTCCCCATAATTTATTAAATCTAAAAAAATAAATTTTATTCATGATCCTAAAAAGTTTTCAAAAGAAACTACAGTGAAACTACAGTAAAACTACTAGTTTTTTTTTTTTTAAAATTAGATTTTTCACATATTTTGTCCAAACCAAAATAATATCTTTCTTCATAACCCCAAAAAAAATTTTAAAAAATAAAATAAAAATTATAAATTATTTTTAGTAAAAAAAATTGAGGATGTGGATTTACTTTATTCCATAAGAAAATAACATATAATAAAATATTTTATTATTTTACATGAGAAAACTAACTGAGACCTAACTTTCCTAGAAATACCTTCAAAAAGTAGATGTAAACTGAGACCCTCGATCTAAAAGAATAGATATCAACATCCCATGAAGATGAACTATCTCTTAAATGTAAACATGGATAATCGCTCTGCACTTCAAGAAGATAGAACTAGGAGGAAGTAGGCTGACTTGGTCAGTCGATAATGATGACCCAAATGCAGTCATCAATACCTCTCGTAGTCCAAGATAATCCCATGAAGAAGTCCATAGTGATAAACTCCCATTTTCACTCGGAAATAGGAAATCTTTGAAACTCTCCATCAGGCCTCTGATGCTCATCGTTCACCTACTAGCTACTCAAGCAAAGGTACACATAAGCAATCATATCTTTTCTCATACCATCCCACTATAATGCTTCTTTATATCATGATATATCTTTGTAGTTTTCGATTGGATAGAATGTCTGGAATCATAGCCTTATGAAGAATTAATTATACAAAGAAAGTTTATAACTCTAGGAACACATACACGACCAGCAAATGACAATACCCCATCTGAACTTATAGGGCGTGACCTCCAGATTGAGCCCCTAGAAAGGCCAATACAGATCTGCAGTCTGAAATATCCAATATAACCATCCTATCATCTAAAGACTACATGACTAATGCTAGGGGTCTCTCCACAATTAAAAAAATAAGCCAAGTTACCTATACTTCCTATTGACACAAGGCATCCACTACTACATTCGTGTTGTCCAAATAATAGGGAGTAGAGAGATCATAGTCTGCCAAAATCTCAACCTAGTGCCACTGTCACGATCCAAGCCTAGAGCCTAGACGTGACCGGCAAATGGGAAATCCGAAGGATTCCCAAACAATCCTCATAGCATATCATTGCACATCCTTGGTCGCGAAAGCAATTTGAATGACAATAAGAGATAAATATAAACAAGGAGAATTAAGACTAAGGGTAAACTTCCATATCATTAATATCAAGAGACAATAGAGTCTAAACTCATAGCGTAGATACGTATCATGTCCAACAACGCCTCTACTACATAGATAAGAGCTAGGGCCAAGACAAATCAACCGGGCTCACCCTCATAGTCAATATATAAGTCAAAAGAAAAAATCTTAATACATAGCAAGATATTGTAAGTAACGTTGCCGGAATGGAGGACACACCATAAGCTTGATAGAAGTCATACTAGCCACGTGGAGGAAGATGATCAAGCATTACACAGGTTCCTACATGGTGACATCATATAGGCATAGAGTATGCGTTAGTTTGAATGTACTAAGTATGTAGGATGTAATGCAACAAAAGATAGGCATCTTTCAAATGCTTAATTGGACAATATATGAGCATATGACAATATGACATAAATGGAAGAAGCTTGGGTTAAATCATACTTCTATAGAACATAACATATGTGGAGGGAGTGACTATTTCTTAGTGCAATCCAAGGCATATCACCTGCTTGGAGAGGCGCATGAGGTACGAACCCCTCATGAGCTTTTTGAGGTACAAACCTCCCAATGGGTTGATGGGTACAACTCCCAACATGATTGATGGAGTACAAACCCGTCGACAAGGTTGATGGGTACACCCCCCCAACATAGTTGATAGATAGTCGTACCCTACCACCCATGGTGACCGGAGTACAAACCCCCTGATTGGTTGATGGGTACAAACTCTAACGAGGTTGATGGATCATCGCACCCTACCACCCGTGGTGACCAGAGTATGAACCCCCAATAGGTTATCAAGGTACGAACCCCTTGACACGGTTACCCGGCGCACAACCCCCATGTAGGGCATAGTCACAAGCCAACATTATATAGAATAATATCATTTATACATCGTCTATCTCATCGTCATCTAATCATCATATCCATACATACATTTCATCATCATTTTATCATCATAGACATACATGCATTTCATCATCATCTCATCATCATTCTATCATCATAGAAATTCATGTATTTCATCATCATTTCATCATCATTTTATCATCATTATATAGTCATTCAACTGATAAGACAAGCATTGAGCCCTCAACTCCTCAATAAGCCATAACCAGAGATTTTATCAAACACGTAGAGGGTGTGTACTGCTAGTGTAAAACCATTCAATTCAAGAGTGAAATCATGCTAGTAATTTCAGTATAAAACCTTCGATAGATACTTGGTTAATATACACCAAAATGCTTCATCAAATCTTACAATAGATCTTAGATTGATAGCTCGAAACATGGTAAAACAGTCACAAGTTCATGTACGTCAACATAGAGTGCAGTGATTTTCATAACAGATAAGACCCATGAGTATTTCAACTTTAAATCATACAATTTTGAGTAAAAAGGAGCTTGGGTATCATGGGTGGACGGAACCCATGAAAGAAATCCACATACCTTAGCTTTGGAGATGAACTTGATGAAGATTGGAGATAGAGACTTGAAGGTTGAAGAAGAACCTTGAGATTTGGAAAGGATTCTGCATCTTGAGTTTAGGATTAAAATGTTTAGCTAAGTGTTTTAATGAGTATTGGGGAATGTTTAAAATGATATGAGGGTGAAAAATGGCTAAATATAGGTATTTTTACATTTGGGAACACTTAGGCCCAAGACTTAAAAGTCTTGGACCGCAAGAAAAATAACTGGCAGAAAATGTACATGTCCGCATCGCAAAAAGGATGCGAGAATCAAATTTCTTCATCCGCACACCCTTGGTGCATCGCGCCAGGGGCACGGAAAGCTCTCTGGAAATCATCTCTTGGAAAATTGAAATTGCTAATCGTTTGCTCTTATATCAGGATTAGACCTATTTTCCGTTCAAAATGACTCCCTAAATAAGAATATGAAGTTGAATTTCTGATATCGCACACGAATTTTGACATATGTGAAAATTAGAATTCCAGGCACTTTCGGGGCATATTTTTTTGCACTTTTTGGGATCGTTTCAATATATCCCCTTGGGAACATTCATCCCCGAATGTCAAAGAAACATATATGAGAGACACAAACATGACAATTTCAGCCCATATAGAAATGCAATAATGCACTTAAACATCATTTTAAAATCTCATCATAAGTGTAAAATCATCATGAACTTAGTCAATTTAAACATGAATATATGCAATGACATGAGGTTAAGACTTGAGATCACATAAAAGACTCAGATAAATACCTTAGGCTTGAGTGGAGTAGAAAAGATAAGGATATAGCTTTTGCATGTCTGCTTCGCCCTCCCAAGTAGCATTTTCAACTTGTTGATTCCTCCAAAGGACCTTAACGGAAGCGACCTCTTTGTTTTCTCAATCTCTTCACTTGCCTATCCAAGATCTGAACAAGAACCTCTTTATAGGTCAAATTATCTTCAACAATACCCACAACATCAAGAGGTACAATGGCATTCGGATCAACCACACATTTTCTCAACATGGACAATGAAACACCGAATGAACCAAATCCATTTCTCTAGGCAATTCTAACTCATATGCTACCTTGCCAAATCGCTTTATCACCCTATAAGGAACAACAAATCTTGGGCTCATCTTGCCCTTATTACCAAAAAGGACCACGTCCTTCATGGGTGACACCTTCAAGTAAACCCAATCACCGACTTGAAATTCAAGATCCCTTTTCCTCACATCGGCATAGGACTTTTGGCGACTTTGGGCTGTCTTCAACCTCTCTCTAATCATCCTATCCTTCTCAAGAGCCTCCATAACTAGATCTGGTCCCAACAAAGCTACCTAACGAACCTCAAACCAACCAAATGGTGATCTACAATGTCTCCCATAGAGAACCTCAAATGGAGCCATACTAATGCTAGAATGATAATTATTGTTGTAGGCAAACTCAATCAGCGAAAGATGATCATCATAACTACCTTTAAGATCCAACACATATGCTCTAAGTATATCCTCAAGGGTTTGGATAGTTCTTTTGGCTTGGCCATCCGTTTGAGGGTGGAAGGCCGTAGAAAGCTTAACTCTAGTACCAAGACCCCTTTGAAAGGACCTCCAAAAGTGAAAAAGTGAATTGTGCTCCATGGTTCGATATGATGGACGAAGAATCCCCAGGCAACCTTACCAAGTCTTGAATGTACGACCTTGAATAGTCTTCATCCCCATATGTGGTCTTAACCGATAGAAAGTGAGCTAATTTTGATATCCTATGAACCACTGCCCAAATGGAATAAAACCCTTTCTAGTCTTGCGCAAACCCAACCACAAATCCATATTAATCGCCTCCCACTTCCAAATAGGAATCTTAATGTATTGGCTTTGACTTGTTGACAACTATGACAACACGAAACGAATTTGGCAATGTTCCTCTTCATGCCTCCCCATCAATACACATCTCTAAAGTCTCTATACATATTAGTGAAATCGGGATGGATAGAATAAGAAGAGTTATGGGCCTCATCAAGGATCTTTTCTATCAAACCATTAACACATGGAACACACAACCTACCTTGGTACCTAAGGGCACTATCTCCCCCTTGGACGAAAACCTCCACCTTGCCCTCTTTCTTCAAGGCCTTCAATTCCAATAAGGAGGGGGATCAAGATCTCGCTTTTCCTTCATCTTATCAACCAAGGAAGACCTAGAACCATCAAGAACAATAATACCCCCATTACCAACCTCTTCCAACCTAACTCCCAATCTAGCCAATCGATGCACGTCCCTAGCCATCTCCTTATACTCCCATTACCAACCTCTTCCAACCTAACTCCCACTCTAGCCAATCAATCCACCTCCCTAGCCATCTCCTTATAACCAACATCAACATGTGCTAGGCTACCTATACACACCCTACTCAATGCATTCTTCACCACATTTTCCTTACTAAGATGATAATACACATTCATGTCATAGTACTTAAGAAGTTCTAACCATCTGCTTTTCCTCAAATTAAGATCCTTTTGGCTGAAGACATATTCTAGGCTCTTATGATTGGTGAACATATCAACATGCACCCCATACAAGTAATGACACCGATTCTTTAATGCAAACACAACTTCGGCTAACTCAAGATCATGAGTTGGGTAGTTCTTTTCATGTACTTTGAGTTGTCTAGAAGCATAGGCTATGACCTTACCATTTTGCATCAAAACACAACTGAAACCAACCCGGGAAGCATCACAATACACCACAAATCCCTCAAGCCCCTCCGGTGGTGACAATATAGGAGCAGACACAAGCTTATCTTTCAATGATTGGAAGCTCCTCTCACATTCATCGGCCTACACAAACTTAACCTTCTTTTAAGTCAATTTTATCATAGGGGAAGCAATAGAAGACAACCCATTCACGATCCTCCGATAGTAGCCCATTAGGCCCAAGAAACTCCTAATATTTGATGGGGCCAATGGTGTAGGCTAATTCTAATCACATCGGTCTTCTTTGGATGAACCTTAATACCATCCCCCGACACCATATGTCCTAGGAAAGCAACCTCCCTCAACAAAAAGTCACACTTTTCATATTTAACATACAATTTCTCCTCCCTCAATCTTTGCAACACAAACCTCAAATGAGCCTTATTATCTTCCTTATGCGAGAATAGATCAAAATGTCATCAATGAAGACCATAGCAAAGGAATCAAGGTAGGGTTTGAAGATCCTATTCATTAGGTCCCTAAAGATGGCCGGTGCATTAGTCAATCCAAAAGACATCACCACAAATTCATAATGCTCATATCTAGTCCGAAAGGCCATCTTGGGGATATCACACTCCCTCACCTTTACTTGATGATACCCGGATAGAAGATCAATCTTAGTGAAATGGCTAGCTCCTTGCAATTGGTCAAACAAATCATCAATCCTCGGAAGAGGATGCCTATTCTTTATAGTGACCTTGTTGAGTTGTCGGTAGTCAATACATATTCTAAGGGACCCCAAGGTGATTGGCTAGGTCTAATAAATCCCTTCTCCAACAAGTCCCTCAATTGTTCCTACAACTCCTTCAACTTTGCCGGGGCCATACGGTAAGGGGGAATAGAAATGGGTTGAGTATTGGGGAGGAGGTCTATGCCAAAGTCTATTTCCCTTTCAGGAGGAACACTAGGAATGTCATTTGGGAAGACATCAGGAAACTCAATAACAACTAGAACAAACTATATAGGAAGGACTTTAGACTCCATATCCCTAACCCTTACAAGATGGTAAATACATCCCTTAGAGATCAACTTACAGGCTTTAAAGTAAGAGATGAATCTACCCTTGACCATCACATCTTGACTTTCCCACTCAAGGACAAGTTTGTTTAGAAATTAGAATTTGACCCTACAGGTTCTACAATCAATAGAAGCATAATATGCATACAACAAATAACTCCGTAGGAATAATATCCAAATCAAGCATGTCTAACTCAACAAGATCACAAGGCAAGATTTTATGCAAAATGCAAATAGGACAACTTCTATAAACTTCCTAGCAACAATAGATGCACAGATAGGAGTAAACACCTCATAAGATTGATGCAACAACTCGGGGTCAACATGAACTTTTGGGCAACAATGGGGGTAACAAAAGAAAGAGTAGCACCCGAATCAACCAATGCATACACATCAAAGTCAAAGATTTTCAACTTACCGGTAACAACATCGGGAACTTCATCAATCCCCTTGGATCCCATGCAAAGCGTAGAACAGATTGTGCCTTGGACACCATCTTGCTGGCCATCTCTCCCCAATAGAACCGCATTAGTACCTTGTGGACGAGCTTCTTTTCCCTTGTTACGATTTCGAGGTTAATCCTTCTTTTTGTGACCCACTTCCCCATAACAAAAGTATGCATTAGTATCTCTTTAACGTGGACCCTTATGGCCCCTTCCACACCTAGGACATACCTCATTAGGAACTACAATACCAACACCTTGGGCCCTTGGAAAGTCATTGGTAACCCTGCTTTGAAATGCATTAGAAGATCCTTGGCCTCTATGGAACCGGTCACCCTTTTGGAACTTACCCTCAAAATAGGCCCTTTTGGCCTTATGACTCCTCCTATTCCTCAATTTCTCTTCTTCCATTTGTTCGGAATAGGTCATCAAATGGGACAAGTCCATATCACCGATCCACATAGAAGATCGACATTCTTCACTCTCTGAGTCGTACACCCCCATCACAAATTTGTTCATTCATAACCTTGGGTCGACAACCAAGTAAGGAACAAACTTTGAAAGTTGGTTGAACTTGAGGGCATATTCCCTCACATTCATTGACCCTTATTTCAAATTCATAAATTCTACCAATTTAGCTTCCCTACGCTCAAGAGGGAAAAACTGATTAAGGAAGGCCACTTTGAACTCTTCCCAAAGCACCACATAGTTGACTCACTTCTTTTCTTTCCATTGGTTGTACCATATTTGTGCTACCCCTTTGAGTTGGTAGGACGCAAACTCCGTTTTTTCCTTCAGTATCCCACCCATGATAGCCAATATTTTATAGACCTCATCATTTAACTCGTGGATCCCCATCTACCTTTGACCTATACTATTCCAGGGGATTCATTCTCATGAAGTCTCTCACCCGAGAGGTAGGTGTAGGAGCATCATTTGCGCTTGGGCCCCTTGGTTGGCTTGATTAGCCACCATTTGTGCAAGCAAGGTGAGAGTATCCTTAAGCTCTCTATTGGCCGATTGCTCCTCGGGTGTACAGGCTCGTCTCTATCTCGTGTTAGGCATGATCTAGCATAGCAAAGAACAAGTGTTAGAGAAGGAAATCTTACTTCAACTCTATAGCATGACTTAGAACATGAGGATAGGAAACATTTCGTAAAATGTTTCATAGCCTTCTACTCATAGTTGTGGTGCATAACACAACCATGAATAGGACTCTAATCAACACGGTGTGTTGGATTCTGAGGATCTAACAACCTAGAGCTCTGATACCACCTTTGTCACGACCCAAGCTTAGGGCCTAGATATGACCAGCGTATGGGTAACCCGAAGGAACCCCAAATAAGCCTCATAGAATATCATTACACATCTTTGGTCACGAAAGCAATTAGAATGACAATAAGAGATAATAAACAAGGGAAATTGGGAATAAGAGAAAACTTCTATATCATAATTATCAATAGACAATAGAGTCAAAGCTCATAACATAAATACATATCATGTCCAACAACGCCTCTACTACATGGATAAGAGCGGGGACCAAGACAAAGCAACCGGGCTCACCCTCGTAATGAGTACATAAGTCAAGAAAGAAAATCTTAATACATAGCAAGAGATTATAAGTAACGTCCCCGGAATGGAAGACTCACCAACAAGCTTGATAGAAGTCGTACTAGCCATACGGAGGAGGATAATCAAGTGATACACCAGTTCCTACATGGTGACATCATATAGGGATAGAGTATGCATTAGTACGTTTGAATGTACTAAGTATGTAGGATGCAATGCAAAAGAAGATAGGTATCATAATCAAAATGCTTAATTAGACAATAGATGAGCATATGGCAGTATGACATGAATTGAAGATGCTTGAGATAAATCATACTTTCATAGAACATTACGTATATGGAGGGAGTGACTATGTCTTAGTGCAATCCAAGGCCTATCATCCGTTTAGGGAGGTGCATGAGGTACAAACCCCTTCATAAGGTTGTTGAGGTACAAAACGCCCAATGGATTGTTGGGTACAAACCCTCGACATGGTTGATGGAGTACAAACCCCCCAACAATGTTGGTGGGTACAAAGCCCTAACATAGTTGATGGATAGTCGCACCCTACCACCCGTGGTGATCGAAGTACAAACCCCCCAATAAGTTGATGGGTACAAACCCCCAACAAGGTTAATGGTTTATTTCACCCTACCACCCGAGGTGACCAGAGTGCAAACCCCCGATAGGTTATCAAGGTATGAACCCCTTGACACGGTTAGCGGACACGTAACCCCCGAGTAGAGCATGGTCACAAGCCAACATTCTATAGAATAATATCATTTATACATTCATCTATCTCATCATCATCTATTTATCATATCCATACATATATTTCATCATTATTTCATCATCATTCTGTCATCATAAACATACATGCATTTCATCATCATCTCATCGTCATTCTATCATTATAAACATACATGAATTTCATTAACATTTCATCATAGTTCTATCATCATTATATAGTCGTTTAACTCATCAGATAAACATTGAGCCTTCAACTCCTCAATAAGCTATAACTGGATATTTTATCGAATACGTAGAGGGTGTGTAGTGCTAGTGTAAAGTCATGCAATTTAAGAGTTAAATCATGCTTGTAAATTCAATGTAAAACCTTCAATAGATACTTGGTAACACCCATAAGCAATATATATCAAAACCCTTCATCAAGTCTTACAATAGATCTTAGATTCATATCTGGAAACATGGTAAAATAGTCACAACTTCATGTACCTCAACATAGTGTCCAGTGATTTTCATAATAGATAAGACCCATGAATAATCCAACTTTAGATCATGCTATTTTGAGTAAAAAGGAGCTTGGGTATCATGGATGGATGTAACCCATGAAAGAAACCCACATACCTTAGTTTTGGAGATGAACTTGACGAAGATTGGAAATGGAGACTTGAAGTTTGAAGAAGAACCTTGAGATCCAGAAAGGATTTTGAGTCTTGAATTTAGGAGTAAAATATTTGGCTAAGTATTTTTATGAGTACAGGGGAATATTTAGAATAATATGAGGGTGAAAAATGGCTAAGGTATAGGCATTTTTACGTTTGGGAACACTTAAGCCCAAGACTTAAAAGTCTTGGACCGAAAAAAAAAAATTGGACAGAAAATATACATGTCTGCGTCGCGCATAGGACGCGAGAATCAAATTTCTTCATCTGACGTGCCAAGGTCGCGAAAAGCTCTCCAGAAATCATCACTTGAAAAATTGAAATTGCTAATCGTTTGCTCTTAAATCGGAGTTAGACCCATTTTTCACTTAAAATGACCCCTTGAACATGAATATGAAATTGGATTTTCAATATAATACATGGATTTTGAGATATATGGAAATTATGATTCCGGGCACTTCCGAGGCAACATTTTCGGGCACTTTTTGGGGTCGTTTCAGCAACTACCCAAAATTAAGATACCTTGCGCATAATGCGCTAAAGGCGTGATGATCAATGTAAATCTCACAGTGAACTCCATATAGATAATACCTCCATATCTAACTTTGAGTCAATGAGTAGGGTAGTTCCACTTGTGAGCTCTTAATTGCCCCAACATATATGCAATAACTCGGTGCTGCTACATTAATACATATCCAAACTGGCACCATCTGCATCCAAATATATAGTGAATCCCTTGCCCTAAACTAGAAGAGTCAAGACAAAAGTGGTGGTAAGCATTTTTGTAAGCCTAAGGAGTTTGTCTTACGGACAATCATCACTATAAGCTTCATGATTATGCAAAACATTGCCAGAGCCATCCAATACCTTTCTAGGATAAGGGATGACCTTATTTTATGGATTTATCTAATAAGCCTTCTCAGATGCAAGCGAGGATTTGTACAAGTTTGGTTATCCTACCTGGCTACATAGTTTATGGGTTATAGTTATTATTACTCTTACCCATATCAATGCTCAATATCACTCCCAAAGTATCAGTTATATGCTCATAAGTTTAAGAGTGTAACTACTCAATTAGCTCACTTAATGTTCTAAAACCTAGTTTAACTTTAACATTCTCAACTAGTCATGTTCCTTTAAAACTAAAATCTCATTCAATGCAAATGCATGAAATATCTTTGTTCTCAACTCAATTTTCAAGATAGTAATTTAAGTATACAACATATGATGGAAATCATGATATAGGCTTCTTACTCAATTCACACTTGAACTTGGAAATCTTCATGAATTCTTTACTTGTAATTGAACTTAAAAATTCTTAGTTTCACAACTCCATCAATGGTATGACATTTAAATACTTAATTTACTTTAAGAAAGCTAACTTATGCAAATTCAAGGAAATTTACACAGGATAAAGAAAGAAATTTAAACTCATCTCTTGCTTTAATTGGGTGCATGGTATTATAGGAGTCAAGGATTTCTAGAATGGAATTAATTCATATTTTAGAGAGTCTTAAATACCTATAGCATGAAGATTCGTGAGGAATTTGAAAGATGGAATCAACACTAGCTTTTCCATGTTTCTCCTCTGCCTAAGTTTCTCAAAGGTTGTACATATTTTGAGACAAATTACATGGAGGTAATGATATAAGGGTATTTATTTTAAAAGTATGTGGGCTAAATCTAGGAAGAATAAATAAAAGATGGGAATATCATTACTAAAAATTGAAAATCGGGTACAGTGATGGAGCAAGTGTTCTACGAGGACTTATTTCCTTTGAGTTCAATTTTTTTAGAAACTTTCCATGGTGAAATTGAAGTATGGTGGGGAAGGTCTATGTTGCATTACAGACCTATTACGTACTCTTCTGGTTAAGCAACTTTCCCATGAAAAACTATCTTTCGATTTCCTTGGCAAAGAGTTTCACCTATGCCATTTTTATACATATTTTTGATCCCCTTTTAATTTTGACCTGGTCTTAGTTAGAATATCTTGGGGTGTTATATTTTCTTAGTGATTATGAAATTGTACTAAAATGTATATATCAAATAATTGAGGGTTATGATAAAAGTGTGAGAATTATGAAGACTATTAATAATAATTAAGCAGTTTCTAAGGTGGCTAGACCAGTTTTTGAGTTTATGGCAGATCTTGTAGTGGCTTAGAATCAATAACTTTAGCACCAAACTTAGGGGCATGTTCTTAAAGGACAATTGGTAGATTCTCAAGTTAAGGTACGCCAATTGAAGGATAGGTTTATTCAGCAAAAGTAGAATAGTAATGCAAGGATCGACATGTTGTTAAGACTTATTGCCTCTTCCCCATCCCCTTCAGCCCTGTGATCCCTTTTCACCCCCCCAACATAATCCCCTAATGTATTTTTTGTAATCCCATGGGTTCTCTTTTGTATGTTCAGACAATATTTTTTAACTTGTGGATATGTTTCTCAAATGCTTGATCTATTGGTGCCCAATTAGGCTTAAATTATACTGCTTACTTCCTTATTTTTATCTGTTCCTCATGTATTTTCCCTCTTTTGCATGTCTAGTTAGGATGGCTGATATTCTCAAATTAGTTGTGTTTTGTTGTCTTGGTGTGTTGCTTGTGCTAACCTATTTGATTACATATATTATTTTATTTTGTGTTGACCTTGTTCTTTTCTTCTTTTAGAGATGTTACAAGGGGGAAGACATCCATATCACATTGTATGTGTGGGTTGAAAGGTTTGTGTAACACCCAGGAAATTACTAAAATACCACTAGAATGGAATCATACGCATAATGCGTCTTCCCAAGCTCCAATGAAAAATATGAGACTGAATTTGCAATTATTACGAAAAACTAAGTGTGAAAATGGCCTCGAACCAATTTTAGAGCAACCGAGTTAAAAAAAAATTTTGTAATTAAATTCGAAAACTGTGTTGGCATGCTCCCAAGGCATCACCAACGTTGGACGCAAACCAACACTTGTATTATTTTTCTAAATTTTCTAGGGGATTGAAAAATCGATCGAAAAGTGATTTACGAAAATTTACACATAACACGCATTTGGCAAATGCATTTTATGTGTATTTTGATACAAAAATGATTGTTTAACATGTTTTAAGTTTCCAGCCAACAGTTATACATGTGTGCGTCCTAGGCATGACGTGGATTGAGTTTTTTGAATTAAAAACTTTTCTTTTGTTTTTTTAGGAGCATTTTGGTCAATCCCCATCCCTCCTAGTCTTCATCCACGACCAATATAAGTTGTTTTAGGTCCAAAAGGGGTTTCTAAACCTATATCAAACTTCCTTATGCTAAAGTTGAGTTGGGGTTCTTGAGAGAAGAAGAGAAGATAAGCTAGGGTTCTGGAGGTTGAGGTCAATCCCTTGCGAATTCGATTATCTATCTCCCTATCAGGTATGTAAGGCTATCCAAAATTTATCCTCCTACTATTTTGATGCTTAAATTACTAGTTTCTGTCCAAGATTTCAGTTAAAAATTGAGATCAACGTTCCCTGTATTCTTAGCCAAGTTCATTGAAAAACTGTTCATGCATATTTTCTTGAAAATGATCATGACTCTTGTTGATTTTACTACTGATTAAGATATTGAGACAAGACTTATAGTAATGGTTGAAATTATGAGAACCCTATATCTATTTCATGAAAGGTTGTAAAGTTTATAGTTTGAGTCAAGTTTGAGCAATATTTGAAGTTTGTATTTTGTAAGGTAGCTGAGTAATGCATATATGTCTTTGAGATAATTGTAATGATAGCTTTTTAAGTCAAAGAAAAGAGGCTAGTTGAGAAAGGTTTAAGAAAAGCTAAAGTTGGGCTAAGTCCCAAAAGATTAAGAAGGCATTTTGAGAAGTCTTACTCTTGAAGTTATGAGCAATATAAAAGTATTTTTGGAGTAGTATTAAGCACCAATATGAGTGAGAGAAATCATAACTTGAACTCCTAAACTACGTAGCCAACATAGGATAGGATTGTATCTGAAGACAATTCTTCATTTTCCACTGAGATGGCCCAGTTTTGGGATGGATCCACTCCCCTAGTTTTTTGTCCCTTACCCCGAAGAGTATGGGGCGGCTTTGGCAATATGGGCAAGAAGCTGTATCACCACAAAGCTTATAGTGCTGGTTGTCGGTTGGAGAAACTCCCAAAGCTAAATTTAGTTTTACAATTATACTTTCAACATATGTTATATTTTCAGCATGTATTGCAGTCATTACTTATACTTTACATAATGAGATATGTTGTATTTGCCTTAAAAGTATTGCCTATCCCAAGTTTTCATTTTAACCATTTTACTTACCTACATTCCATGTATTGATGCCTTTGGCACTGAATCATTTTATGATGTAGATTCAAGTATCCACATGACAACAAATATTCAGTACATCTACTTTCCAAAGTCAATGGGTGAGACCTCTTTGCTTTCATAGGACTCTATTTAGTGTAGTTTATGTACTTTATTTTACAGTCAGGTAGCTGTGGATCTTGTTGCAACACCTATCACAGTACAGTAGAGGCTTCATGGATAGAGTTAATGAGTCAGTCTAATCTTTCCATTCAAACATTTTAAGCATTATTACTAATGTATTAAGAGATGTTTCCAGATTTTGATAAAGCATGATTGAGACTCTTGAGTTTTACTATATATTTTAAAAAGTTCATCTTGTATAGCTTTTGCACGCATGTTAAAGTTTCTAGTTGTGTAAGTTAGCCAGGCCAAGGGTTTGCTTGGGGACCAGTAATGGTTTCTCGAGTGCCAGTTATGTCTAGGGTGTAGACTTGGGGAGTGAGAAACTTGGTATTAGAGCATAGAGTTCAGGTGTCCTAGGGTGTCTATGACGCCGTGTCTGTTGTATCTTATTTATGATTGTGAGGGCCCCACTTCTATAAATGAGGGACTATTGACATCTAAGAAAAAATTCCCTTCTTTCATATTCTAAATCATACAATAGAGTTACTTCCTAAGAAACTTGTCCAGATTCGTTCCTTTGCTAGATTAGTTCAACTGCCTCTCATACTCAAGGTAGTTAAAATAGAAAATTCTAGATCCTTACTAATAAGTTACTTTCAGATAAAGTATTCAGAAAATAAGAGATTGCCCCAGGATCGAGAGGAGCCAACAAGCATGCTTAAGCTTATCGATCCAAAAAAATGTACTCTTATTCATATGAATTGTGCATTTGAGTTAGAATAAGATATGATTTATTTCCAGACTATGTTTCCTAAATCATTTTGCAGATGTTATTCTTTAGAAAAAGTTAAGTTATGCCTCTAATACTTAGTAGTATCCCCTCCCCTTGAGAGAAAAATGATTGAAGGCCTTTCTAAACCATGTGACTGAATATTCCTAGTGCTAGAAAGATGTAGAAACCATGAAGAGTGAGAATAGAAATTGCTTGAAGTTGGTAGCTAAGAATCATGTGGTGAAAAGTCAAGACCCTTCTAAGTTTTTGTTAAAGGATAGTACATATCCCCTAGCTTCCATGATAAGGTAGAAGAAGAGTTGTTAGCTAGTATAAGATGGTACGCAGTCGAATATGAAAGGAGTTGAGATTGAAGTAGAATGGTGTCAGTAATGATAAGTATAAGTGTTGAATATAAGAACAGAGGGCATACAACAATAGATCTAAATTGGGCTCATGATTGTGAAAAGGATAGTCATATGAGATTTATAGAGTTATGAGCTTACCTAGGTAAGGAGGTATAATAGATGAGTGGATATTATCTAACTTATGAAAGGGAGTGTGATGATTGACCATACTTAGACAGACCATGAGCTGGAGAATTATTTCTTATCATAAGATTTAGTTCTAACAATTCCTGAACTTATCTAGTAGTTATAGAGCTACTAAAGTGTGTATCTATATATATATATATATATATATATATATATATATATATATATATATATATATGTAAATAGTTAATGCACACGCTTTG
>JAOTQR010000007.1:12083258-12099716 GCA_025774065.1 Solanum ossicruentum
TAATATTTTCATAATGAAGTACGAAAATAACTTATTTATAAAATATCTTATTATAAAAGATCTAGAAAATAGGAGCAACTTACAATAAAATTGTCAAAACGCAATAAACCACCTCCCTTCCACTTAATAAAACTCTTATGATATTTGTTATATAACCCTATTGATTAATTCTTATATACTCGTTATTTTTCTATCTACTGGTTTCTAAGAGCAATTGATATGTCATTTACATAGGAGCCATGCACGGCTCTTCCTTGGCCAATTTGTTAAAAAAAATATAAGTGCTTGAAGCACTCTTAAACAAGTGCCTACAACACTTTGTAAGAAAATGCTTGTTGCACAAACAAGTGCTGATAACACTTAGAAAAAAGAAATGCATTAATATTATTATTAATTTTTTAATTTTTTTTCAACAAGTCATTACACTTGCAACCAATACCGCATGCTCCAGCATAAGTGTGTTATCCACTAAGGTCGGCCAGATGCGTGATCTAATAATGGCCTAACAAAATTTGGCGGGAAAGCTCAGTGAAGCCTTTACTATATGCTCAGTATGGGTGGTGACCCAAGAAGTCTCCGGACCCTGCTCTGCAATATAACCGAACATCCATCTCAAAAGTGAGGTCCGTTATACCGGATACTTCATAATCAACGAGTTCCTAGCTTGCCCCAACCTGTGATCGAACTCTGCTATGGACCTGGGGGTACGGTACTCGGGATCAAAAAACATACAATGGATTGTCTCCTTAGAATTATCGACCCACCGACCTCTCACCCATACCTTTGTTTATCTGGGTAGTGTCATCCCCTTGGGAAGACTGTGCTAAATCGTGGCTGCGTAAGATGCATAAAACTCCCATACCAGAGTCGGGGAGTACCGTCTAAGTGACTCCGTCAGCCATATGAGCCCAAAACATATCATCGTGTCCTTCAGACCTGAGACACGGCTAAGTCCATCATCTATGTACTTGTGCTCCTCATATATAGAATGGGTAGGCTTGCACTGCTCTTTCAATTGCATGCCCTAATAACCTCCAAACACTCGACACACCACCGATGACGAATAACATCCGATGATGATGAAGAATATGGTGCGATAGAGGACTTAACATCCCCTCTTTCCTCGGAGTCCTACTCAAAACTGGACTCCTCTGCTGATTGTGTCATCTAGAGCATGCTACTCCCAGTCTCCTTACTACTTTGCACTTCAGACTGGGAAGGGCTATCAGCTTGAGCCTAATTACACGCAACTCTAGCTATTGCTGCTCTGCTCTGTGGTACCTCAGCCGCAAAGTCTGATGAGATATCATGGACCTCTAGTGACCCACTCAGCTAAGGGGTCTGCTCATCATCAGTAGGCTCATCAATGAGCTACCCCCTAAAGGCGTCAATCTTTGAGTTATTTCCTTTCAAAGCCATAATACCTTAAAAATAAACATATACGGACCATGATTTGACGACCCAAGCCCAAGGCCTAAATGTGACACGGTGAATGGGAACCCTAAGGGACCCAAAACAAGCCTCTTAGCATATCATTTACACATCCTTGGCCGTGGAAGCAATTAAACAACAATAAGAGAATAAAAATAAGGATAAAAGGGGCTAAGGGAAGTCTTCAATAGCATAAAACAAACAGGAGTCAATAACATAGCATAATTATATGACTTGTCCAACAACACCTCAAAACATAGACTTGAGCGGGGGCCAAGACACTTTCTGGGCTCATCCTTATAGTATAAAGAGTTCAACATTAGGAAATGACAAAGGTAAGAATAGCATAGATAACATCCCCGAACTTTGAGGACTTACTAATAGCTTATCCTCGAGATGACCAACTAGCCATGGGAAGATGAGAATGATCATGAGAAGCTCCAGTTCTTACATGGTAGCATCATGTAGGCATACAGTAAGTGTTATTACATTTAAATGTACTAAGTATGTAGGATACAATGCAACAAGCGATAGGCAACATAATTAAAATGTATAATCATAAGCAAGAAAAGTATAATAGCAACATGACATGCATGATCATTGCTTGAAGTAAAACATGCTTATATGGAAAAATAACATATGTGTAGAAAGAGACAAATATCATAGACCAAGCAACTTAGTACTTGGAATCCAAGGCCTACCACCCCCTTGGAATGCGATCGAGGTATCTACCCCTCAATCGATAGATGGGCATACAACCTCACATCAAAGTGGTCAAGGTATATACCCCTCAACTTGGTAGATGGGCTTAGCAACCCCTATCATACTGGTCAAGCTATATACCCCTCAACATCGTATATGGAGATAACACACCCCATGATAGTGGTTAAGGTATATACCCCTTACTGGTAGATGGAGATAACACCCTCCATCATAGTGCTTGAGGCATAGCAACCCTTCAACAAGATGTGGTCAGCTTGAAACACTATAGATACTCTTCATGAATTCATCTCATACAAACATTTCTTTCATCATCATAAAGTCGTTTAACTCATAGGCCATGCAATAAATCATCAATAACACAAGAACCCTTAGTCGGACATTTCATCAAACACTTGGTGGGTGTGTAATACTAGTTAAAAATGATGCAATTTAAGAGTGAAATCATGTAAGTAAACTTAATGTAATAAAACCTACCAACACTTGGTAACACCCTCATGCAATATACATTGGAACCCTTCCTCAAATCTCAAAATAGGTCGTAGATTTATAGCTCAAGACATGCTTAAACAGTCACATTTTCATGAAACCAAAACATAATTCATAATCAATTCATAATAAGTAATACCCATAAATAAATCAACTTGAAATCATGCGATTTGCTTAAAAAGAAAGGTTGGGCAACGTGGGTGAAAGGACCCAATGGTTGAAACTCACAAATCTCAACTTTGGAGAATTCCTTGATGAAGATTGAGATGAGAACTTGCTACTTGAATGAAATCCTTAGATGCGGAATGAGTTTGGGACACTTGATTTTGAGTGAAATATTTGGCTTAGTGTTTGAGAGAGTTTTCCGAAATGTCTTGAATGATATAGGGTTGAAAAATGACTAAGTATAGGTGTTTTTATGCATAGGAAGACTTAGGTCCAAGACCCCAAGGCCTTGGATCAAAACAGGAAACTGGAGCAAAAATAAAATTCATCCGTGCCTTGGTAACGTCGCGCCAGGGGTGTGGATCGTCTCTGGAATTTGCAAATTTTGCAAAATCAAATTTTGACATGGTTGCTCTAAAATTGGGGTTAGACCTATCTCTCACTCAGTTTTTCCCCTTGATCAAGAATATGAAGTCAAATTTTCGATATCACGCAGATATTTTGAGATATATGAAAATTATGATTATGAGCATTTTCGAGGCACATTTATGGGCACTTTTTGGGGCGTTTCAATATCTCCTCCCTGGGAACATTCATCCCCGAATTTCAAAGAAGCATACATAAAAAGAGTAATCATGAAGTAATTAGCCCCAACAAGAATGAAACGAAGCACTTAAACACCATTTTCAAAAATATGAACATAAGTGTCAAAAATCACCATAAACTTGTCAACATGAACATGAATGCATCCAAATGATATAAGGGATGATATGCAAAACTTGAATTGACATAGGGATCTTAAGTGAGTACCTTATGCTTGAGTAGAATGGAATAGATAGGGATATCGCCTTTGCATGTCCTCCTCAGCTTCCCATGTGGCACTTTTAACTTCTTGGTTTCTCCAAAGAACATTGACGGAAGCAACATCCTTGTTCCTCAAGCTCCTCATGTCTACCCAAAATTTCTATAGCAACATCCCATAACATCAAGAGGCACAATAGCATTTGGGTCACCCACACACTTCCTCAATATAACACATGGAAGACCAGATGAATCATATTCATAACATTAGACAAGTCCAACTCATAGGCCACCTTACTAATCCTTATCAACACTCTATAAGGACCAAAAAAATCTTAGACTCAATGTACCCTTCTCATCAAAATGAACCACACCATTCTCACCAAGGCCTTTAGTTCTAACAAAGAGGGGTTAAGATCTTGCTTTGCCTTCATCTCCTCAATTAATAAGACTTAGAGACATCAACAATCACAATGCGACCATTATCACCCTCCGCCAACCTACTTACAATCTAGCTAACCAGTGAACCTCTCTAGCCACCTCTTTTCCCCTATCATCAACCCGACTCAAAGCAATGACCACTACATCAGCCTTACTGGGGTGATAGCACACTCATATTATAATCCTTAAGATGGTCTAACCACCTTCTTCGTCTCAAGTTGAGGTCTTTTTGAGTGAACACATATCGGAGACTCTTATGATCGGTAAACACATGAACATATACCCCATACAAATAATGGTGCTAAATTTTCAAAGCAAATACCTTGGCCAATTCAAGATCATAGGTAGGATAATTATTTTCATGCACCTTAAGTTGTCTAGAGGCATAAGCTATCACCTTACCATTTTGCATTAAAACACAACCCAAACCAATTCGTAGCATCACAATACACAACAAAGCCTTCTAATGCTTCCGATAGTGACAAGACAAGAGCGGAGGCAAGCTTATCCTTCAAAGTTTGGAAACACTTTTCACACTTATTGGTCCACAAAAATTTAGCCTTCTTTTGCATCAACTTAGTCGTGGGAAAAACAATAGAAGAAAACACATTCACAAACCTTCAGTAGTAACCCGCTAAGACCAAGAAACTTCTGATGTACGATGGAGTCAAAGGTCTAGGCCAATTTCAAATTACCTCTGCCTTTTTAGGATCCACCTTTATACCATCACCCGACACCACATTACCTAGGAAGGCAACCTCTTTCAACCAAAACTCACATTTCTCATATTTGGCATATAACTTCTCCTCCCTCAAGATTTGTAACACTACCCTCAAGTGATCCACATGCTCCTCCTCACTATGGGAATAAATCAAGATATCATCAATAAATACCACCTCAAAAAAATCAAGGTACGATCTAAAGACTCTATTCATAAGATCCATGAAGATAGTCGGTGCATTGGTCAATCCAAAAAACTTAACCATGAATTCATAGTGCCCATATCTAGTCTTGAAGGCTGTCTTGGGATTATCAGACTCCCTCACCTTTGCTTGGTGATACCTGGACCGAAGATCAATCTTAGATAAGTGACTAACCTCTTTAAGTTTGTCAAAAAGATCATTAATCCTTGGTAGAGGGTATTAATTCTTGATGGTGACCCTATTAAGTTGCCGGTAGTCAATACACATCCTAAGAGAACCATCTTTCTTCTTCCCAAACAATACTGGTGCACCCAAGGTGATCCGCTTGGCTTAATAAAACCCTTCTCCAAAAAATCCCTCAATTGGTCTTTCAACTCCTTTAACTCCGTCGGGGACATACGGTAAGAGAGAATATAAATAGATTGAGTATCGAGAAGGAGATCTATGCAAAAATCTATTTCCCTTTTGGGAGGAACACCGGGAAGCTCATTAGCAAAAAACATCAAGGAACTCATTTACCACTAGAACTGACTCTATAAGAAGGACTTTGGACTCAACATCCCTAACACTTACAAGATGATACAAACACCCCTTAGAAATCAACTTTTGAGCCTTTAATGCAAGAAATGAATCTACCTTTGACCACTACATCATTCTCTCCCACTCAAGGAAGGGTTCATTAGGGAATTAGAATTTGACCCTATAGGTTCTACAATCAATAGAGACATAATATGCATTCACCCAATCCATCCCAAGAATCACATCAAAATCCACCATATCCAACTCCACAAAATTACAAGGCAATATTTTATGCAAAATGAAAACGAAAAAATTTGTATAGACCCTTCTAGCAAAAATGGATGCACCAACAGGGGTAGACACCTCATAAAGCTCACACAACAATTCAGGTTCAACATGAAACTTTTTGGCAACAAAAGAAGTAACAAAAGAAAGAGTGGCACCCTATTCTATCAATGCATACATATCAAACTCAAAGACTTTTAACATACCAGTAATGACATCGGGCACCTCATCTACCCCTTGCCTCCATTGGAGTGCATAAAATCGATTGTGCCTTGGGGTACCACCTTCTTGGCCTCCCCTTCCACTAGGACCCGCATTTGTACCTTGGCCTTGTGGAAAACCATCTCTACCTTTATGTTGTGCATGTAGACAATCAATCACTTTATTACCCACTTCGCCACACACACAACAAGCATTAGTATCCTTCAAACATGAGCCATCATGGCCTCTACCACATCTTGGGCACCTAGCATTAGGCACCAGACAACCACCACCTTGGACTCTTGGGTTTTCATTGGCAAACCTTCTAGTAGGAGCATTGGAAGAACCTTGGCCTTGATGAAACCGGCTATCTTTAGGACTTGGAATCTACCCTCAAAACGGGCTCTCTTGACCTAATTACCTCTTCTCTTTCTTAAGTTTTCCCCGCCAATTGTTCAGCATAAATCATGAGGCAGGACAAGTCCATATCACCAATCAACATGGCGGAACGACATTCTTCATTAGCCAAATTGGATAGACCCATCATAAAATTGTTCATTCTAGACCTTGGATCATTCACCAAGTGTGGAGCATATTGAGAGAGTTGGTTGAACTTGAGGGCGTACTCCCTCATACTCATGGACCCTTACTTCAAATTTATGAACTCTATCATTTTAGCCTCCCTTAGCTCAAGAGGGAAGAATCGGTTGAGAAATGCCATCTTAAACTCCTCCCAAAGGATACATTGTTGTTTTTTCCCTTCTCCTCCTTCTATTAAGTAAACCATATTTAGGCTATCCCCTTAAGTTGGTAAGCTGTCAACTCTACTTTATCCTCTGAAATAACACAACTAGGTAGCTGTCAACTCTACCTTCTCCTCCGAATTAACACCTATAATAGACAATACTTTGTACACCTCATCAATAAATTCTTGAGGGTATTCATTCACTTTAGATCCGTAGAACTCTGGTGGATTTATCCTCATAAAGTCCCTTACCCTAGATGACGGAGTATGAGTATGAGCGGCTCAGCCCCTTGGTTGATTTGATGAGTCATAACTTGAGTTAGCATGTCAATGGCATCCGGGAACTCTTCATTCGCCTGTTGTTCTTCGGTTGTACGAGCTCTTCTTCCTTTTGGGATAGGCATGATCTATCATAGCAATGAACATTTGTTAGGGGGAAAAACCTTACCTAAAGTTCTATAGCACAACATAAATTAAGAAGAAGGGAAACATTTCCTAAAATCCCTCATATCCTCTTACTCATAGTTGTGGTGAACTTCACAACCATAAATAAGACTCTAATCGATGCGGTATGTTGGATCTTGATGACCATTAACAACCTAGTGCTCTAACACCAAGTTTGTCACGATCCAACCCTATGGCCTAGATGTGACACGGCAAATGGGAACCCCAAACAAGCCTCGTAGCATATCATTTACATATATTTGGTCGTGGAAGCAATTAAAAAAATATGAAATAATAATAAGGATAAAGGGGCTAAGGGAAATCTTTAATAGCATAAAATGAACAAGAATCAAGAACATAGCATAATTACAACACTTGTCCAATAACACCTCTAAGCATAGACTTGAGTGGGGACCAAGACATTTTTCCGGCTCGCCCTTATATTATAAAGAGTTCAACATTAGGAAATAAAAAAGGCAAGAATAACATAGCTAACATCTCTGAACTTTGAGGACTCACCAATAGCTTATCTTCAAGATGACTAACTAGCCACAGGGAGGATAAGGATGATTGTGAGGAGCTTCAGTTCCTTCATGGTAATATCATGTAGGCATATAATATACGTTAGTACGTTTGAATGTACTAAATATATAGGATGCAATGCAACAAGAGATAGACAATATAATCAAAATGCATAATCATAAGCAAGAGATAGTGTAATAGCAACATGTCATGCATGATCATTGCTTGAAGTAAAACATGCTTATGTGGAAACATAGTACATGTGTAGATAGAGACCAACATCATAGACCAAGCAACTTAGTACTTGGAATCCAAGGCCTACCACCCCTTTGCAAGGCGATTGAGTTATCTACCCCTTAATTTTTAGATGGGCATAACATCACCATCAAAGTGGTTAAGGTATATAGCTCTCAGCATAGTAGATGGGCATAACACCCCCAATCATAGTGGTCAAGGTATATACCGCTCAACATGGTAGATAGACATAGCACCCCGCATCATAGTGATTAAGGTATATACCCCTTAACAGGTAGATGGACATAGCAACCTCCATCATAGTGGTTGAGGCATAGCACCCCCTCAACAAGGTGTGGTCAACTTGCAACACTATAGACACTCTTCATGAATTCATCTTATACAAACATTTCTTTCATCATCATAAAGTCATTTAATTCATAGGCCATGCAATAGATCATCACTAACTCAAGAACTCTTAACCGGATATTTTATCAAACACTTGGTGGGTGTGTAATGCTAGTTCAAAATCATGTAATTCAAGAGTGAAGTCATGCAAGAAAACTTAATGTAAAACCACACGCCAACACTTGGTAACACCCTGATGCAATATACATTGAAATCCCTTTCTCAAACCTCAACATATACCATAGATTCATAGCTCAAAACATGCTTAAATAGTCACATTCTTATGAAACCCCAACATAGTTCATAATCAATTCATAATATGATCAACTTGAAATCATGTAATTTACTTAAAAAGGAAGGTTGGGAAGCATGAGTGAAAGGACCCAATGGTTGAAACCCACATACCTCAACTTTGAAGAGTTCCTTGATGAAGATTGAAATGAGAACTTGAAGCTTGAATGAAATCCTTAGATCTGAAATGAGTTTGGGACACTTGATTTTGAGTGAAATATTTGGCTTAGTGTTTGAGAGAGTTTGGGAAATGTCTTGAATGGTATGGGGTTGAAAAATGACTAAGTATTGGTGTTTTTACGTATAGGAAAGCTTAGGCCTTGGACCCAAACAGGAAACTGGAGCGAAAGTAACACTGATCTGTACCCTGGCTACATCGCGCCAGGGGCGCGGATCATCTCTAGAATTTGCAAATTTTAGAAAATCAAATTTTGATACTGTTTCTCTAAAATTGAGGGCTAGACCCATTTCCCATTCAATTTTAACCCCTAATCTAGAATATGAAGTCGAATTTTTGATACCAAGTATGGATTTTGAGATATATGGAAATTACGATTATAGGTATTTTCGAGGTGCATTTTTGGGCACATTTTGGGGCATTTCACATAATTAGTCCCAACAATGGGGCATTTCACATAATTAGTCCCAACAATCAAGAAGCAAAATATAAAAACTTAATTGACTCAGTGGTAGAAGGGCTCTATGTAAGGCCCTTTACAAGTCGTAGTGAGAACTATGACTAGTAAAGTGCTCACATAGACCTATGCTTCAAAACAATAATGATCACTTGAAAAATCTACGACACCTAGGTACGACTCGTAAATTGGTTCATGAGTCATTGACTGGGGTCGTAGAAAGTTCTAGAGAGTAATTAAAAAAATGAGGCAGGGGTCTACGAGTCCTAGAGGGATGTATGACTCATATAAGGTCTCGGTTGGTAAACACTCAGAACAAAAAGTTTCTAAAATTTCACACGAGGAGTAATTATGACTCGTAGATTGCTCTACGGGTCGTAAGAGCACCTCGTGAACCAGGAAATTCAGGCATCTGGAATTCTAAGTTCATCACATGAACCTTAAAATGTCGTTTTAAACACCAAATCTACCAACATTGGAGAAAGAACATACACTCACATGCTTAGCACACAACCACCAATCCCAAAAACACATTTAATATATAATTAGCCCATCAGAAATGAGTGCACATGAATAAACCAAAGTTTCAAACCCTTCCCATTAAAATTTCACAAACTCATATGCCCATGACAAAACCCAACAACTCACCATCATAAATGATGCCACATCATTCACTTAAACATGGGTAATGCGTCAATAGGCATAACAATCAACAATCAATAAAGTCAAAACACCTAATTTCCGGAATCAATTTAAACAAGGGCACGTTAATTTCATACACAAAATTCAATTCCAATCATGGATTTCATGCTTTAACACCCAACCTAATCATGAACATCAAATCAAACAATTAAGAACAGGACAAATTTAGAGGTTAAAATTAGACCAAGAAACTTAGCAAGAGTAGTGATGTGAAGAAGAGAGAGAAGGTGAACACTCAGGAAACCCTAGGTACAAGAAAGTTTTGTTGGAAAATGGGCTTGATCATCGGAAATTTGATAGAAAAATAGGGTAAGGGAAAAATTTGGGAAATTTTCGGTCAATTAGGTCAAAAGTGGGGTTAACATATTTGACCCCTCTTCTATATCTTTACCGAGTCAATGGTTAAAATTACTGGCTTGGGTCTACAAGACCCTGATTACGAGTTGTAGATGGATCTGCGACTTATAAATCATGGTCTCAAAGATCTCTCGACACAGAAAAAATTCAAAAACTTACCTAAGTTCCACGAACCTCATTCACAACTCTTAGTTTGATCTACGAGTCATAAAGTTGGCTCATGGGTTGAGTGCACACAGTTCATGCTCACTGGAAATATCTACGAGATGGGGTTACAAGTCATCAAGTGCAATACAACTTGTAAGCCCAGTCATAGAAACTGAACCTGATGCTTTTCTCAATTAATTTACTGACTTAGTCCTGTCCCTGCATACTCATCATGGAATACACAATTACCCAAAATTCAACCAACCCAATGTCAAAAATAGCAACCAAAACACAATCAAACCGCTAACTATGAATCCAAAACTAAAAAAATGAACCTATAATTATGCAATAACATCAAAACCTTGGGTTTCCTCCTAAGTAGCGCCTAATTTATTATCATGACGTGACTTAACTAAATTGGCTGCTTAGATTTCACTAACTGCCCAAACCTCACTTTTCAAATTATTAGGATGCTTCAGAAACTAATAGATATCCAAGACAACTTCTTTGTCGTTCACTCTAAACCTAAGTTGGCCAGTATACATATCTTTTAGAGCTTTTCCGGTGGCTAGGAATGGTCTTCCCAAGATGATTGGAACTTTAAAATCAACCTCATGGTCTAGAATTACAAAGTCTGCAAGGAATATGAGTTTCTCCACTTTAACCAATATATCATAGAGTATCCCTACAAGTGTTTTCACCGTTATATCCGCCATCACCAACCATATGTTAGCTGGAGTAGGGGCACCCAACTAAGCTTATAATAATGTGCAAGAGGCATCAAATTGATAGTAGCACCCAAATCACATAGTGCCCTTGCGAACTCCATATCTCCTATAGTGCAAGGTATAGTAAGAGCACTTGGGTCTTCATGCTTTTGAACCAAGGACTTAGTATTGATAGCACTACAATGTTGAAGATCTTGAGAAAGCTCCTGACTTACAGTCTGCTTCCTAGTA
Organism: Solanum ossicruentum; assembly: GCA_025774065.1. NCBI lineage: Eukaryota > Viridiplantae > Streptophyta > Magnoliopsida > Solanales > Solanaceae > Solanum > Solanum ossicruentum. Next base: position 12,094,678 of record JAOTQR010000007.1, read on the forward strand.
ACCAAATCCTTCTTATACTTTGCATAACACGACATTTTCTCCAAAACTTCAATAAAAGGGATGTTGATGGATAGTTGCTTAAGCATGGAGAGGAAGTTCTTGAACTTGCCTTCCTCCTCCCTCATCTTGAGACTTTAGGGAAAGTAGTAGGAGGCCTTGGGATGGGCTTATACTTTTGTGGCTCTTTAGCTACCTCACTCACCCCATATTTGACACAATCATCTCCTCTAACCATATCCTTATCTGCAACTATCTTCTCACAAAAATCTTCTACCTCAACAAGTAAAGGAGGATCAATGGTGCTTTTTTCACCCTTAGTAGTAACCGCCATATATTGCCCTTCATTTTTTGGATTTTGAACTGTGTTGCTAGGTAATGTGCCCTTTTGACACTGATTCGACTAAGTTGACTCTTGACCATATTATTGCTCAAGTTATTTAATAGCCACATAATGAGACTCTATCTTTTGATTAATGCTTGAAATATTAGAGTTTATCTTGTGTCTCAACCTTCTTCAACAAACTATCAAACATCTCTTAATTCTAGAATTGCTTGTACCGATGTCTTGGTTATGTGGTGGCACATACGGACCATTTCTACAACCATCTTTTCAAACCCAGTCGGCTTCTGGACCCCTATTCCTCTCATAATAACCACCACAGTTGTCTCTATAAGCTCCATCTCTACCATAGTTCCGACCTTTGTTTCCTTGACCTTTGCGCCAATAGTCCTGATTGGACCCTTTGGCATTGGCTGGAAACCCCCCATCTGATGTTCCACAAAGAAAGCGTACTCAAAATAAGACTCCTCATACATGGGTGCACGTGGAGGTTGATGAACTACTGCATTCACTCTTAACTAATTCTGCTTGATCACAACATCCATGCTTGTGTGAAGTTGAGAAAGTTGTTGCATAATTTTCTCATTGATCTTGGCTTGCTTTGAACAAACATTGACAACACATGAACTTCTCATAGAAGCTTTATCCTATTGTCCCCATGCATGATTCGTCTTGACCACTTTCTCCATATGTTTGACAATCTTTGTAAATAGTTGATCTAAAAACATGCCCCCCATAATGGTGCCGGCATAGTCTTGACTATTCTAATCAAGGGCATGGTAGAATATCTCCACCAAGGCATCATCAACTATTTTGTATTCAGAGACTCTCTTCAAACACTTAGTAAACCGCTCCCATGTAGTGCTAATTGAATCACCAGGAAGTTGCTCAAAGTTGATGATCTAATCCTTTAACTTGAGCTTCTTCGATATAGGGAAGTTCCTCTCCAAAAAGTCTTCTACAAGCCTTCCCAACTAGTGATTGAACTCTGTGGGAGCTCAGATAGCCATAACATAGCATTGCCCATAAGAGACAATGGAAAAACAAGAAGTCCCACAACATCCATAGATAGATTTTGTGTCCCCATCTCACTCTTACAAACATATGCCATATTATGCAAGTGGCTATGTGGATCTTATGATGGTAAGCCTACAAATAACCCATGGTTCTACAGCATCTAAAGTAACCCACTAGAAACTGTGAGCTTTGTGTCAGTCGATAGTGGTGGCAACACAATAGCCCTAGTCACATCCATAGCCATAGGGTTCAACCTATACTGATTCCACTGGTAAGAATTGTCATTGAAATCCTGAGGCTATAGAATATTCTCCAAAGGAGGTGGGTTTTCATTCCGATCACCATCATTAACATTTTGATTCAAGGATGCATTACTCGCGATGTTAGCATTTTCTTGGGCCATTCTTCTTGTAATTCTTTAGATCTCTAGATAAAGTGGAGTTAAGGGATTGCCCTGACTCCTAGTGTTGGGCATACACTACTAGTATATGAAACGACCCCAACAACTGCCCGAAATGTGCCTCGAAATTTCCCAGAATCGTAATTTCCATATATCTCAAAATACGTACATGATATCAAAAATCTGACTTCAAATTCTTATTCATGGGAGAAAATTGAATGGGAAATGGGTCTAACCCCGATTTTAGAGCAACCCAAGCAAAATTCAAATTTCTAAATTTTACGAAAAAGAGTGGGGATTCATTCCCCCAGCATGACTTGGCCAGGGCACAGACTGGTATATTTTTGTTGCCAATTTTTTCAATTCAGCCAAAGGCCTTTGGGTCATGGGCCTAAGCCTCCCCATATGTGAAAACAACCATATATAGTCATTTTCAACTTCATATCATTTAATACATTCCCCAAAACCCTCTCTAAAACTTAGACAAATATTTCACTCAAAATTCAAGTGTCCCATTCTCATTCCGGATCTACGGATTGCACTCAAGCTTCAAGTCTCCTTTTCCAATCTTGATCAACTAATTCTCAAAAGTCAAGGTATGTGAGTTTCAACCATTGGGTCCTTTCACCCATGGTATTTATGGGTCTTCTATTATAAATTTAACTATGAACTATGTTGGGGTTTTGTAAAAGCGTGACTGTTTTGGCATGTTTTGAGCTATGATCTTAGATCTATCTTGAGATTTGATGAATGGTTTTGATATAGCATGGTGTTAAAAAGTATTGGTGGGATGATTTACTTCAAGATTTCTTGCATGATTTCACTCTTTAAGCTAGCATTACACACCCACCAAGTGTTTGATAAGATATCCGATTTAGGGTTCTAGAGTTATTATTGATCTATTGCATGGTTTATTAACCTTATAATTACATGGTTTAAATAAGTCTCGGTTGTTGATGAGTTATTGAGCCCTTATGCTATGGTTTATGCTCTTGTGAATTGGGAAGCATACTAGAAGGGGTTATGAACTATGTTATATGCCTTAACGTCTAGTACAAGGCCAATTTCTACATGTAGGGGTTATGGAATATGTTGTACACCTTACCCTCATGTATGATTGGATGTTATGCAATGTCTTATACTCATATGAAAGGGTTATGAACTATGTGGTATGCCTCACCCTCATATGCGATTTAGTATGTTGTATTGCCTCATGTTCACATGTAGGGGTTATGACCTATGCTCTCTCTCTACCCTCATGTACTACCCGCTACCTACTAAAAGGGGTTATGACCTATGCTATATCCCTCACCCTCTAGTACGAGGTATTTGGATGATCTAAGCATGTCACCTTGTTGTGTTAAACAAGTTATGTAAGTGTGATTATTTTTCCAGCATTGTTCATGCATGCCATGTTGCTAATATGCTATCTCTCACTTATGATTATGCATTTTGATTATGTTGCCTATCTCTTGTTGCATTATATCATACATACTTAGTACATTCAAATGTATTAACACATACTTTATTCCTACATCTTGTCACCATGTACGAACTGGAGCCCCACTTGATCATCTTCCTCCTCCACATGGCTAGTACTATCTTTGAAGAAAGCTTGGTGAGTCCTCAACTCCAAGGACGATGTCTTTTTGATCTTATGTTATTTGAGATCTCTCGTTCTTTTATTGTATGCTTTTAACTATGAGGGTGAGCCCATAAAGTTGTAATGGTCCCCACTCATTTCTAAGTTTAGAGGTATTGTTGGATAAGTTATATAGTGATACTTTGATCTTTGACTCTCATGACTCTTATATGTTTAAGTTATGAAAGAATTCCCTTAGATACTTTTTCCTATTTTTACTCTCTTGTTGTTGTTTATATTGCTTCTGCAACCAAGAATGTGTGTATGATATGCTAAGAGGCTTGTTTGGGGTCCCTTCGGGTTCCCCATTCGCCGTGTCATGTCTAGGACCTAGTTTGGGTCGTGATAGTGTACCCTACAAAGAAACAAAAACAAAAACTAAAAACAAAAGTAAAAGATACAAGAGAACTAAAGATTAAAACTTGAATTACAATTAATAATTAATTCAATTTAGTCTAGCCGTATTCCCCGACAATGGCGCCATAATCTTTGATCACACCCAAGTTACACCTCTCATTTGAGGATAAAGCGGTTGTTGTCAATTATAAAATCTAACCAAGGTCAGGGTCGAATCCCATGAAAAATACGAAGACTCACAATGAATTCACCAATACACAATCCGAGTAATTAACAACTCAATTCCCCGGGGGGGAGGGGGTTGCAATGTTCAACAAGAAAATAAACTAAACTAACTATCATAAGAGACAATCAATAATGAAAAGCAACTTGGGTATTATGTCCCCTGTAATTCACTAAATCAATATCCCTGGGTAACCCAATTCTCGACTATAATATAGCATGCAGGAAGGTAATTTAAGTTCACCAAGCCCTTTGGTCAAATGTGAGAGGCAAATTTGACTATGTGAATTGGCCCATCTCCACAGTGTGTAATACTTACCATTACCCCTAGTCACAGTCAACCTCCCCTTGGCCAAGTGCAGTTGATTAGACAAGAACACATTATCGAATCCTTTTAATCAATCTCTTTTCCTATTCATTACCACCTGGATCGGGTAGGTAACACTAAGCGATTTCTAATGTCGGCCACCACTAGAAAACATGCAAAATGAATAGAATTGATTAATACATGCAAATACCCATTCTAAGAATTGCAAATTATCTGAGTTTATTTGCTTAGATCTTCAAGGTTCCCATAAACCTAAGTTGGGTAGATGAAGAAATTATGAATTGAGAAAACATAATTATCCACTTACCCAATTGAATTGAAGAATAAGCAAATCCAAAATTAGTTGAGAATCACAACATTTGAAGATCCATTTAATTCACAAGTGTTTTCTCCTCCAAAATCGAGGTCTCCAAGTACAAAACCCTAAAAGTAATTTTTAGTCACGTTCTCTACTTGCCACGACCCAAGCTTAGTCCTAGACGTGTATAGAGAATGGGATCCCTAATGGACCCAAAAACACCTCTTAGCAGATTAATCACACATCCTCGGTCGCAGAAACGATGTAAACAACATCAAGAGATTTAAATAAGGATAAAGGGACAAAGGGAAGTCTTTGATAACCATAAACAATCAAGAGTCAAGATCATAACATAATTACATCACTTGTCCAACACAACTCTATCAAAGATAGGGCGGGGGCCAAGACACTTTCTGGGATCACCTGTCATAGTAT
>JAOTQR010000007.1:12099816-12115084 GCA_025774065.1 Solanum ossicruentum
ATGACTGTAAATCAGGTTTAGTGTTTGTCTGGGTGCCCAATCGGCACTAATCACGGCCCCTGGGTTGGGTCGTGACATCCTATTTTCAAGTAAGACTTACATTTTACTTATTATAAATGGATTTTTTAGGTTATTTTTCCATAACTTTTCGCCTAGTACTCAAAGAACTCAATAATTAGAGAGAGAAACTAGTGAGATTACATTGGAGAGTCTTTTGAGAACACTTGTATTTGAATTTCATCTTGGAGCTTGTGATTGTCATTTAAATTGGATTTGTTTGTTCTTAATTATGTTGTATAAGTGTTAAATTATATTTTCTCAATCCATAATTCTTGCATCTACACAAAGCATGAGTAGCGAAATCCGCAACTAGGATTGTGGGAACCATGAAGAATTAATAAAGTAAAACTGGATAATTCATAATTCTTGGAAAGTGTGCATGCATGTATTAATTAACTTTCTTCATTCTGCATGTTTTTCTGATGGTGGCCAACATTAGAACTCGCCTAGTTTTACTGACTGGATCAAGGTAGTAATGAATAAAAAAAGATTAATTAACAGGATTTGGTTGATGTTTCTCATCTAATAAACCAAATTGGGCCAAGGGGAGGTTGTACTAGGACTACTAGATAAGTGTTAGTAATGCACACTATGGAGGTAGGGCAAGTCACATAGTGAAATTCACCTCTCACGTTTGATCAAAGGGCTTGGTGAAGTTAACTTACCGTTCTGCATGCTAAACACTAGAAAAGAGTTAGGTTATCCGGTTACTGAGTTAAGGAATCATGGGGAACACATTACCCTAGTTTTTCAACATACTGATTTCTCTCTTATGTTAGTTTAGTTTTATTTTGCATTGATTTTTGCAAAACCCCTGCCATTTGGGGAAGTAAGTTGGTTAACCACTCGAATTTTGTAGTCATTGAATTTTCTTGAGTCTATGTATTCCCTATGGGTTTGACCCTAACCTTGGTTAGATTCTATTTCCTAACAATGACCACTTTATCCTCTAAAAGGATATGTAACTTAGATGACATCATATTGAGAGGGATATGACATAGCACCAAGTGGACTCATGTCTCAAAACTATCTGGCACCATAGGAATGATATTCATGTTTTATGCTTTAAAGGTATGCTATTAGATCCAATTAGCTTATATGATGGACACTCACTGTGCTAGGATAGAGCCTAAAGGGTGGGGTCAAATGATGGTTCTCATCGTGCTAGGATAGATCCTATAGGATGATGATCGAGTTTACCTTAGCAAAGTAGACTCCTCTTAGCTCGATGTAGACTGAACATCGGGATTCCATGTAATAGTCCACATGGTCTTATAAATGCCTGATATGGTCTTAGTCCTACATATATATGCTAAGGTTGAGAATAAATTTATAATGCTTCTTCTTATTATTTTTAAATTGCATGCTCATACATATTGTGTCCCTTTCCCATTGGTTATGGTTTATGCATATTGATATTATTGTGATGTCCTTTGATTTATGGTATACCTACATACTTAGTACATTTTATGTGTTGGTATACCTACATACTTAGCATATTTTATGTGCTAACACATACTTCTTTACCTACATGATCTTATCATGTAGGATGGACTCCAAGGAGATTATTCCATATTGAGGCTAGCATTTGGATCCTTACGCTTGAAGACTTTTGATGAGTTCCCATGCTTCGAAAACAAGTCATCATGATGTTTTCCATTTCTTTGATGTTGAGACTTTATCATTTACTTTCAATATATATATTGAGGGTGAGCTATAAACCATGCCAAGATCTATGATGTAGAGGCATGAATTGTATAGTTGGATGTGATATATTTTCATATGCTTGCTTAATCTCGTGTATGCTTACTTTACCTTATAAATGCTTATGATATGAACACAAAGCTTGGATGGGATGCCTTTGGGTGTCACATTCTCCATGTCATGACTAAGCCCTAGGTCCAGGTTGTGACACCAAAAGTTCTAATTGGTTGACCTTGACCCCTAGTCTACATCTGAGTAGGCACCTATGAAGTTGGGTTCTCAGTATTTCCAGCTTGGGTATTTCTTTAGGTGGCAGTATCCTTAGGAGGCATGATCTTCAAACACATTATGCACGAGTTAGAAGGGATCTTTATAGAGTTAAACTCAATCAGACGAACTCAGAATACAAAAGAAGTGTAACTATTCCTAATGTCTGATAGCCTCCTCTTATAAAGTGTGGTGTACCGCACACTCATAAATAAGATTCTACTAGACACAGTTTCATAAACTCTTTAGGACACTTGAACTCTGTACTTTGATAGAAAGTTTGTCACGTTCCAAGTGAGTACCGTTAGCATGGCCGACACTTGAAAAACTATTGTTGATTCCCCAAGAGAACCACTCGGCCTCATCGTCACATCATTCTTAACAACGGAAGAATACTCAGAAAAGTCTTCAATTAAGATAAATAGAACTCTATTACGATAATAGTTCCCAATGATCAAGTTTGAAAAATAAATAACAATTATCAATCATCTACTTAATGTCTATGAACCCTCTATCCAACAATCTAGATGGTATTATAATAGGCCATGGATGCCCTAATCAAAAAAATAAAAATACTCAGTGAAAACTAAAATGGCTCCCCTGAATAGCAAGTAGGGATCACCATTCTGGAATCAAGAAACTGGACTTTAACGATGCATTGGTTGAAGTCCCCTATCACTTGTATCTGCATCATTAATGATGCAGGCCCAAATGAACATCAGTACATGATACTCGTATGTAAAATGGCTAAAGGAAACAAGTAAAGCTCATCTCAAATCAATCCACTTGACTCAGAAATCAACTCACCAACTAATAACTCAACTCAATGAATAAGCAAGTTTAAAGTTTAGAATCATGCTTTGAAAATAGACTCACTATTATGCAACTCAGTTCAAAAAAACACTATATGCTCAATTAAGTGTTGTTTAGGAGTTTATCTTAATGACATCCAATCCCACCACCTTTAGTTTGGTGATGCACAATAAAGGCGACGTCATTGCCATGCTCATCTTAAACTTGCCAAGCTAAAGGACGATCAAACTCTTTTGGATCCAAAGTAATGTCTTTCTTTTTTGGACATGAGTTGCCTGAATTAACGGTGCAATTATCCTATGCTGGTAACTTAGTATATGGGTGAGAATAGCTGCCTATTCGCTTCCATATCAGTGCTCAATACTCTTCCCAAGACTAAAATATGCTCATGCCAAATCAACTCAAATCTCCTCTCTTTGGATTTTTCTCTAATCAACTCAACTCAACTTCATCACTAAACATCACAACCAATCCAGATCATCTATCATGCATGAAATTATGACTCTAACTCAAACGATCATTTAGACTCCACTCAATCATATTCATCATATAATAGAAGTAAGATGCTTATTAGATATTCAAATATATAGGTAATATGCTCCTCATGCTCATTCGTACTTAAATTACTCAACTCAAACAACCACAATCATGGTATTAATCCGATCAATGCAACAAGGGTTATATAGAATGATGCAATTCAAATTTCATAGTACTCACTGCAAGTTTTTATACTCCATTTTCATATGATGAGTATGTAACTCATTGACTTGTTCATAAATATGTATAAAGACTCAAAATAATTGCAAATAACTCAAAGATTAGGACCATGGGATCTTCCATGCTCAATTCTTATACGCAAACTCGACTCAAGTATACAAAAAGGTGCGTGAACGAACTCAGTCCAACACTTTAGGGAGCCTTACATACCTAGAATTAGGAAGGATGATCAACACTCCGATGATCCTCAAGCTTGAACTCAAAACCCTCGCTTTCTCCCTTCTTCGAAGCTCTCAAGGATTCTAAGTGTATAATGAAGGATATTCACACCTAGGGTACTGATAAAGGACCTAAAACAAGTACAAAACATTGTAGGTCTTAATTAAAAAGGATAGAAAAAGACAAGAATATCCCTCTTAAAAACTGCCTAGTGGAACCACGAGTCCTCATTTATGGACCGTAGATCCACTTACGGGGTGTAAGTGGTCCCTCAAAGAGAAAGGTGTCCAAAAACCGAGTTAGTAGAAATTGCACCTGTGACCAACGTACCACTTTATACGACTCGTAAAATGAACTAGAGGTCATCTGGTAACTCGTCATTCAAGGTTCAAAAATCTTGGTTTCTGGACTTCAGCCTATGAATCCTGTTCCACGGGTCGTAAACGTGACGATTGGTCATGTAGTAACACATCGTTCAAATATTCAAAAAAAATATTTTTGAATCATTAAACCATGAAACTTGTTTCAGGGGTCGTATAATGATGTACGTTTTGTATAATGTCTTGTACATGGGCCTCCGACTTAGAAAAATTTCACTAAGTCACAAAGGTAGCTACGAGGTCCCATCTATGGGCCATACATCACTCTAGAGGCAACAGATGACCCTTCGTGGTTTCCCCCAATGATTTTTCTCAATCATTTTCTCAGCTTTCTCTGAGCATCTTCCCAGACTAGGTAGGATGAATTAGGGGATGTTACAGACTCTATCTAGGGTTTTGAACGTATAAAGTGGGCTATTAAGGATGATTATTAAATGGATGAATTTCGTCATGGTATTGCACATTAGTCTTGAATAGCATCTTTTAAAGCCCACTAAATTTTAAATTAAGTTCCTATATGAAGTATGATGTTAATGATAAGGGCCTTCAAGTTATGTTATGAAAGTGTATGATGATATGAAAGTTATGAGGACTTTAACTTTAATGATGTTGTTTAAGATGATGAAAGGATAATTCTCACCAAAGATGGTCCCTCATAAGTAAAAACACATAAGTTGAGTTTAGAAAATCTTGTAAATATGATGCTATTTTAGTGGCCCATGTAGTAATTTAAACGAATACAATTCTCCCCTAAAATTAATTCTCGTGTTTGAAAATAAACACTAGACTGATACATTTATTGAATCATATCATGATCATCCTAAATGTGATTAGAAGTCACAAAATCTTGCTATAATTGAAACACTTGAATGTTAATTTTTTTTTTATATAAAAAAAATGCTAGAGTTGGGGAGATAAGAAGTACATGAAACTGAAGATGGTGGAGAAGAAGCTTTAAGAAAATGTGAAGATTTTAACCAAAAGAAATAATAAAAAATACTTATTTATATTGACATGTTAGAAGTAATAGAAACCACTCAATTTATTATGAGATGTTATGAATAGTAAAAAAGGCGTGGGAGAGTTGAATAGAAATCACTGAAAGTTATTAAGAGGTATTTAAATATCCTTAAAATTAACATCCCAAAATAAATTTGACCGGTACATGTTGGAGCATCATGTTATGTATTTTCTGAAGTAATTATAAATTATAGTCAACTCAACACACATAACTACATATATCATAATAGCTCATAATTATATGCTTAGACATTTACAATATGGTTAATGATGATCATCATCATCTCTTGAGGGGTCAGGTAGAGATGTGCTATAAAGATGTATAGTGAGGAAAAGAAGCAGACAATAAAGTAAGACCTTGATAGCAAATATTAGAAAAGACTAGATAAGCATGCTAGTCAAGCAACTAGCTAATTAATTTATTAAATAGTAAATTAACTAGCATGACCATAAGGACTCCTCCATATGAGCTTGATTTACCACCATGTCCATGGTAAAAAGGGACATGGTTGGCTGATTTTGAGTGTGTCGGGACGAGGGTGACACGTTTTCTGGTGAGTTCCCGGCTGTGCCACCACTAGACATGGACGAGAATTGCCGCATTCTCATGTGTACCACCTCAGCTTGTGCAATTGCCAGTTGTGATTGGAGATGATCAATTTGTTGCTGCAAAGATGATATTGCTCCAACACAACCATAAACTGGATCCCTTACTCTAGCATTAGCCTCATACACCATTGAACTTACGGCATCCCCCCGTTGATGCTCTGGTAATTCCTTGAAAAGAAAAAACATTGCAGTTAATGATGTGCTGTAGGAAATAGTAATTTGCAGTTAATGATGTGCGGTAGGAAATAGTTATTTGCAGTTAATATTTACATCAAATTAAATAAATTTTTTATTCCCTCAATTTCAATTTATATGATACTTTTTATTTTTTGAGGGTCATAGAATTTAAGTTTGATAAAAAATTTACACATGATGAAATCTTCAAATATTTTGAAATAAAATTTATATATTTGTAAAACTATGTAAAACGTACTATAAAACACAATAATCTACGATTTAAATATTTAACACACATATAAAAAATTTATGAGTGACAATAAAATTGTTTGAATTTCGAAATTCACATATAAATTAATATGAAGAGAGTAATTATTAATTAAAAGTAAGAATATACTCTATATAAAGATGGAGAGCAAGCCGGTTTTTTAGTTTTGTAAAAGCTTAACTGTTCTACATCCATAGTAGAAACAAACTTAATCAGTATTCCTGATCTCTTTTGCTTTAATTCCCCCGGGGGTTGCGCGAGGGTGGGGGCTGTTTATGGTATGTTACGTTAGTTAACATGAATGGAACTTTCTTTTCTGTTTTGCAAGTGGCATAATTTTTCTAGTACCGTCACATTAATTAGGCCCCAAAACTTGACCAAACGATAAACACAATAGTGATGTGATGATTACACTAAAAGAAAGCTTGTTTAACTATTAAGAAAAGCGTAAAGTTAAAACCTGAACTTTGGGCTCTTTTTCTTTTTAACAGACAGTGTATGTTTTTTGATTATGCAATAAATTGAGCCGGTGGGCTCGGGAAAGTTAAAGAAAAAAAAAAAGACGACCTGAACTTTTAACATGAAATTTGGGTCTTTCTAGTCTGAACTCACCTTCTCAAAGCAAAGGAAAAATATAGTGATTCAAGCACTTTCCTAAACTATTTGGTATAACAAATCTTTGACTATATGCTCATGGTTATGTACCACACGAGAAATATAAAAAGAAGACAAATATTATGACTTTATTTGCAAAAGAAGTACCCTTTTTTTATTCCTCGTCCAATTTCTATCCTGTTTTAGTGTTTTTGTTCCTAAAGGATTATTTGGGAAAACGTTTTGGACTCATTTGAAACAATAAAGTTAAGACAAATTTATGGTAAATATAGACTGAAGATGGGGGCAAAGATGTCAAGCGCAGCTATGACAAATTAAAATTGAAGTTATGATGTTACCTTAAGGTAGTAGCAGTGGGGTCTCTGGACTGTTACTGTAAATATTAAAAAATATTTAAAGTAATTTTATTCGGATATATCACTTGTATCACGTTAATGTTTTTCAACAATTTTAGTTCATAGCTGACTCCAGTTATCTCTAACTTTTAACTCATTTCTTATTGTGACATTTCTCTCCAATACTTATACAAATATCCAAAGTATTACACGGCTAAAAAGAAACTGTATGTATGTAATCTTCTCTGGTAAGTTTCTAATGTTATAACTTATAATAGGTTAAACTTCATAATATTATAAAGATATATTATATAGATATGTATAAGTATTTAAAAATACTTTTAAGGTCTTCATTTCAAATAGAATGCAATTTATTAACAGCAATTTCATATGAATTTAATACTTTTGTAACAGAACATATGTTCACATGTAAAAAATATTAAAATTATCATAAATATTTTTCTATATTACTTTTCTTCATCTATTTTAACTTGATATATATGGACTTAAAGAAAATAAAAAAAAAATTTAAATCTTGTGTCTAAAACTAAACATAAATCTAATCTAACACAATTCTCTTCAATCTTGTAATTTTAAACATGTCATGTGAAATGCTAAAATGAAATAGTTAGTGAATACGAAGAAACATTTTTATAAATAAATAAACATGTCAAATAAATTTTAAAAAAGGGATAGTAAATTTGAACCCATAACATTAAAAATATATTTAATAAAAAGACTATTAAAGATTGAATCCATAGGATTTTAGATGTTTCTCCAAAATGTCCTAAAATTTAGAATTTAAAGAAGTTTTATACTATAATAGTAGTTAAATAAAAGGAATGAATTTAATAGTTGGAAAGTGTGTTACCTGAAGCATCTTGTTAACATTGCTAGCACCAAAGACCTTATGCACACTAGCAAACTTGTGTGGCTCATCAGCTGGAAAATAAGGAGCAAACACACAATCTTGTGCACATCTCCTCCTTAGCAACTTACAAGCTGCACATGGAGAAGCTGTACCTTGTTTCCTACCACTCTCCTTCATTATATTTACAACTACTCTTTTAATTAACTCCAACTAGTTATATATTAGTCAATGCAACCTCTTTTCTAGCTTCATGCATACAAAAGGTTAACTGCCTTAAAAAGTTCTATACTAACTGCCGTTTTTGCTCTGAAAAGTGTAGTGACAAATGGAAGCACAACTACAATAAACAAGAGTAAAGGGTAAAATGGGTTGAAGAGAGGGAGGGGATGGATCATGGATCTTATATAGATAAATATTAGGTGACAGAAAATCTTTTGTGGGGCCTACCAACATGAAGCTTTAGATTTGCGGTATACAAAACATTGCTTTTAAGTTTTAACTTTTCCAAATACCATTTTTACTTAATTTTATGGTGAGATCATTTTTAATGATCACTATATATGTGTGGATTGTGATTTTCCTTTTTAATCCTTCCACTCTTTCAAATGTAGCAATCAACATCTGTTTAAAAAATGATAGATGATTTAGACATCTATTAGCATTAGAAGCTTCAATATTGTTAAAAAATACCTTTGCCCCTTATAGATGAAAAGATTTCGCAAAGAAATTATGATTATCGAATTATTTTAATCTGTCTCAAGATATTAAATTGAAAGTTTAAACTCTTTCATGTGATATTACAACAAACTTTGCTGAAATATTATACAAATTTACGCTTTAGCTTCATTGTTTATTTGAATTGAACTTATATAACTTTCTTCCGGACTCCATAAATGGTTGGATTTGTGTGCTTTATTTCATTTTCTAAAAAACTTATATATCGATAGGACTACAATATTGATTTATTTTAATGATAAAATGTCAACATCACATTCGTAATAAGAATTTGTTACAATGAAAAACACTATCACTAGTATAAAATTCAAGTATATCACACTCCACTAAAAAAAGCCTCAAATAGTAAGGATTTTATTGTGGAGTTTAATGTATCCCCCATTAATTACATCTAATTGCGATGGTTTGCACAACCCCCTCCAATTTATGTGCAATTTGTTTGTGGGGGGTAATTAACCGCGGTAACCCTCCAAATTAAAATTCCATAATATTAAGGCGGGACATTTCTTTTTCCTGCCATTTTCCCCAATGTTATCTTATCTCAGTGTTCATTCTCCTCTTCTCTCCAATTTCTCACAATTTGATGGTTGTACCTTAGGGTTTTTGTGTATAAAGATATATGGGAAAAGAAACAATGATGTTGGTGTAATTGGATTCACCGGCGTCATTGGCATCGGCGTCTAAAAGTCTAGATCTGACATCGTCAACTCTGTCAGCGGTGGCAACGATTTGTATGAAGATCCGGCATGCATTGATTTCGCTATCGAAGAAAGGAAGTATACCTACCTCAAGGTCTTGTACATCATCTCAATTTCTGTCCAAGGTTATAATACAATTTAGTATACTTCTCCTCTTCTTAGTGTGAATTTTGTGGTAAATTTGGTACAAATTGATAAAAGATTTTGCCTGTTTAGATTTGTTAGTAATTTATTTGAATATTCATTCAAATACCTGGCATTCGATTTTTATGTGTCTTAGTAAAGGCGGATGCGGCATCTGATGAAGTTTACGCAGAAGCATCACTAAATCCTAACAATCTGGTATTCTAGATGCTTAAATTTAGTTCATTTATCTGAACTTTATTTAATACAAACACTGTCGGGGTGATTTTACTCTGTTTTTGCATTGCTATGTGATAGCTGAAATTGGAGCTTTATTCAAGCATGTAAAAAGAATAGAATGACGCAAATTCGACTACATCTGGTACAAACTTATTGAAATGCCTATTTCCATAGAACATGAAAATTCGACTACTTCTAGTAATTGTTCAGTAGGGGAACAACATTTAATCCCTCATTTATTTAGAGGATTTTGAGAATCTTTTGTACAGAACCATATCGTTTTGTAGATTCTATACACTTTGGAGTATACATATATAACCGACTTTGGCCTTGTGATTAATGAAACTGTTACCTGATAAAAGTCTCTCGAGGTTTACTATATTTTCTAACATTCTAAACACTGTAACTTGTTTCAATGGGGATATAGGCTACTCAATTCTTGTAAGAATGTTTGCCACTAGATTTTTCCCCTTGTTAGTTTAATCTAGCAGTATGTGCTTCTTTATATTTTAGAGGAACAAAGGTGAGATACTTGGTGACATTGATTTTGGTGTCGTCACTTTTCATATGTCCTTTGAAGTGATTTGAGTTTCAATTCTAGCTAAATTGCATTTCTATTATAGATGGACAAGGTTGCTTTACTTGCCAAAGTCATCAACCACAATAAAGAATTGAGAGTGTAGTAGAAGTAACTTATAATTTGGCGTTGCTTCTGCCTCTCTTCCCAAGTACGGACAAATATTTCAAGGTCAGCCTCACTACATGAGCTTCGGGCCAATCATGGAGAAGAAATGTGACTTGAGAGAATTTCCCACAAAGTAAGCTCCGTAGTCTAGGAATGGAGCATTTTGCCTCCCCTGGTCTTAATGTGGCCGCTCAAAACACAGATGACATGATAGCTTATACATAAATGGATTTTATCCAATTCCTTTTTATTTTTTTGGGTTGTGGTGTGAAGGTCGAGGAGATGATGTTTCAATTGGTTTGTGATCCATCTGCAGTGGTAGTGAAAACAACAATAAGGAAGTTGTTCCAGCTTTAGTGAACTGGGGAAAGGAATTGGATTATTTGCGACAAGTCTTATTATCTCATGCTTTAGGCTCTACTTAGATATGGATTCTGCAATTACTTAGTTCTTTTGGCTGAAGCAGTAACTTGTCTTAAACATGAAGCTAATAGATTATCCCTACTTCCACCATTGTCAACCTCTTTCAGGGGTGGAAGGTTCTATCGAGTCACACCTCGTGCTTTAGTAGAGAGAGAGCTGTGGAACATAGATGTTCTTCTATGCTTACTGACGGAGTTGTTTCCATTTGTATGCAAGAATAAGAAAGCTATTGATACATGTCCATTCCCATTGGTCTCAGATGATGAAAGATTAGTCTTTAGTACTTCAGTTCTTGAACAGTATGCGGCATAATATCCCCATTTACCTATGTTTTGAACCTACTTTCTGTTCTTATAGTTATTGCTTGCTAAATATTTGAATTTTATATGCAGAGGAAAGGTGGACTGGCCTTCTTTTGAGTGGTTGCATGTTGACTGCTTTACAACATTGATTGAACTAGCCTCTCTATTACCGCAGAAGGAAGATAGCTTGAGGAAAAGCAGAAGTAACTTATAAGCCTTGAGGTACTTTTTTCTATAACAAGTTGTTTAGTATTTCTCGATGTGTTTTGGTTGGACTTTATGTATTTACATGCCTATTTTGGTCAGGGTTTTCGCAATGGTAATGGAATTACCAATCCAGAAATCCAGTACAAAGCTTACACTGACTATACTTTGGATATGAAATTGATCAATCAAACCAACTACATGATATAAATCAATTATATAAAAAATGTCAAGAAGAAATGAAGCTTTGAGGTAAGTCTTTATCCGCGAACACTGTTAGTATATGAAAGTTGAATTATAAAAAATAAAAAGCCTTTGAATCAACTCTATATTCTTGACATCATGTTGTGTGAATATATTGGCAGCAAATGGTGGGAAAGACACTTTTCAAAGAGATTTAGTGATTGCACCCCCCACCCCCACTTCCAAAAAAAGAAGAGAGTTACTTCTGAGTTAAAACTTGGAGATGGAAGTTATTTTTCTTTCTCGAAGGTGAAGTAAGACCAAGCTCACAAGCATCTTCGACAATGTAATGGCCATTGTGGGAGACAAAAATGTAAGAATGCAAAACTTTTTACCAATTTTTTCTAATGAGATAAAAGTGTCATATAACTACAAGCACATTTGTAGTCATACAACGATGCCATATGGTGCTCCCAACCTATTGATTTTGTCTTGTGTAATTCTTCAATTTATCAGGTGAGTAGGCAACTGAATGAAGAATCGTGAAGTCGATATTTCTCAACTTCTTGAAGATGGTACCAGTCTACTCATTTATGTTGGAGAGTATGACCTTATCTTCAACTGACTTGGTAAGCTTCATTCACCTATAATAGAAGAGAATCCATATAAAATCAAAAAACTTTAGGTATATTAGGGCTATATGTGGAGGAATGATAGATGAGTAAATAGTCAATTCACTTATGTTGCTGCATTAATAAACTTTGTCTAGTATACGAGGTGAATTATGAGGCTATAAGTTCCTAAACACCATAACTTGTTAAGTAGTTGGTAATTTCTTAGTAAACAAAATATAATTCAAACCTATATGTGGAATTGTGGAACTTTGATTTTGAGGGTCCATTCTTCTACTTTGACTTTAAGAGTTCCACATTTATTAATTTGTTGCTAAATTTTAAAGGTGCTAACTGGATCCTTATACATGATTCAATGTTGGAAATTTGTTAATGACAAACTTTGTTTTTTGTTAAATTTTTGCAGATAACTTATGGTTGCCAATGGAGAAAATCGGCTTAGAAGATGACAAAAGAAAATTCATGTTCATGAGCTTATTGTCGGAGCACCAAAGCTCTTGGAAGAAAAATGAAGACATATTTTGAAAAAAAATTAATTTCATTGTGGAGATATATAGATGTATTGAATAGTTTTTTTCCTTATAAAATTTTGGTGCAACTGTATTGAAAGTTTGCTTAATGGTAATATTTTAAAGTCAATTTTTTTTATGATTAATAAAATATTAGAATTTTAATTACAAGAATGTTCTTTATGCTTTAGTTTTGTTAATTAAAAATGTCTAATTATATATGAAAAATTAAATGCTAATTTATGGTCAAAAAAATATATGGAGGTTATAACCATCCGAAATAAATGTTAAAAATTTGATAAGCAGATAGTGGAGGTTTACAACCCCACAATATATAATAAAATAGCCCTCACTAATTGGTTGAGGCAGTCGTTATATAAACCTCCGCAAACAATTTGTGACAGTCATTATTGCCGGTGTTTTGAGAACCTATGTAACAATAAATTATAGAGGCTTTTAACCTCCTCTATCTACAATTTTAACCTCTACTAATTATCACTTTTTTTATAGTGCTCTTCCTCCCTATATAATTATAACTATATAAATGTGTTGCTGAACAATAACAATAATTATATATATGTTGCTAAATGGATGTTCAAATAAATATTTTATTTGTCCACATAATATAATTTGTGACAACATAAATATACACATAATACATATATGTGCAAGATGCATTTACACTAATTTTAGTACATGTTATAAGTTATTTATCCATGTATTATACTTGGTGTACAAAATGTATACATGACAATAAGAACACCATAAATGACCATGCCAAAGAAGAGTTCGATCCAATACTTTATTTACATAAGTATAAATACCCTTTTTTCTTGTAACAAAATGCATAAGTGGGAAAATAAAGAAACAAGAGTGAATAAGAAATACCGCTATATCTTCTCTTTATATTCCTTCTTAGTTTTACTATATTCTTCATTGTTTCACAGCACGTTATCAGCACGAAGCTCCAATCACAGTACATATGCAATCTTCTTTTAGCTATTCTTATATCTTATAATATTATCATCATACTTTATTTCTTGAACTACTTACGATACTACATAAATTTTTATTTAAACATTCTATATTTTTATAGCTAATAAGACTATTGTTTAATATGTATCTATATTCTAATACTCACTTTACTTTGAATTGGCACAAGATTAATTAGATAATATATTAATTGGTAATCAACTTGTGTTTCAAGGATCTACTTAAATTTATATTGACAAAAGAAAATAATTCTCTTACTCACAGGTCATCTTTGATTCATTCTATTTAAAGTTTTCATCATGTCGAACCTATTTAAACTTGAATTTTTGGCACTTGATATTATCGAAAAAAATTATTTATCATGGATCCTTGACGATGAATTTACCTTGACGCTAAAGATCTTGGGATACTATTAAACAAGGAAATAAAACATCTAGTCAAGATAAAGCTAAAGCTATGATTTTTCTTCGTCATCATCTTCATGAAGATTTAAAAACTGAATATTTAATTGCAAAAGACACACTTCAATTATGGAATAATTTAAAGGATCGATATAATCACCTAAAACTTACTACATTACCAAAAGCTCGATTTGAATGGATACATCTTCGATTTCAAGATTTTAGATCTATAAAAGTGAATATAATTGTGTTATTCACAAAGTGAGTTCAATATTAAAATTATGTGGAGATATTATAATTGATAATGATTTACTTGAGAAAACTCTCTACCTTTCACGCTTCAAATGTGCTGTTACAAAAACAATATCGTGAAAAGGGATTCAAAAAATATTCTGAGTTAATTATATGCCTACTTGTGGCTGAGCAAAATAATGCTTTGCTAATGAGAAATCATGAAGCCGGTCCCATAGGGACTGCTCCATTCCCTGAAGCGAATGTTGTAGCAAGGTCTAATCAGTCTGAAACAAGACAAGATAATCACCATAGCCGTGATCGTGGTCATGGTCGAGGATACAGGCGATGGATGGGTGGCAGACGAAATAATTATCGCCATCATGAAAATAAATATGAGAACAATAAAAATAATACTTCCAAGGGAAGAAATAATATTTGTCATCGATGTGGCATGAAAGGACATTGAGCACATGATTGTCGTATGTCCAATCATTTTGTCAAGATTTATCAAGTCTCCCTCAAAAGAAAAGAAAATAATGTGGAAGCTCACTTGACCTTTCATAATGATGATAGTGGAGAAGCTCCCTCAAATATTGAGGCAAATCTCACTTATAAAGGTGATGATGATTTCAAAGACTTCTCAAATAATACTAAGTTAAGAGTTGAAGATTTTTATGAAAATATTGATTAAAGAACTCATCATCTAGTTGAAAATTGAAATTGTAACAATAGTTGTTATTTTCTTTATCTAGTTTTTGTGATAGCATTAATATTCCCCTTCCTCTGAATTGTATTGATGCATATTAGTTATTAATATAATCGTTCTATTTCTACAAAAAAAAAAGGAGGGG
>JAOTQR010000007.1:12134841-12169323 GCA_025774065.1 Solanum ossicruentum
ATCTCCTCACTTCGACACAAAACATGTATACACTCAACCCTCTTAAGCGCTAGATGCACATATAGCCCATTAACGCGGGATTCGAGCAATTTTGAAAATTTGCGTCAATTTGTCCAAACCATGTCATGTTTCATTTAAATTGTACTAGTAGTGTAAGGTGCGGGGTGTTGCACCAGGTCTATTAGCTTCGGTGTCTACCATGACTCTATGGACTTCCATAGAGCCCTCAAGTTGCTCAATCTCGGAGGATTCATCCATCGACCTCTGTTGGAGAGCTTGAATTACCTGTTTGTCTTTTGGTGCCATTTTATCTGCGAACCAACCAAATAGAAACATATAAGTTCAAGATGTTTGATCCATTAAAACACATAGAAAAAGGACAAGAAACAAAAGTAAATGAAAAACAGATAGTCACTGATGCAACTGCAGGTTTGCAGATATGAGGGCAGTTACGACTCGTAGGTACTATCCTCGTAGACATAAATCCCATAGAAATGCTTTTTGATCTCAGATACGAGGCACAATTATGACTTGTAGGGGAATCAATGAGTCATAGTTTGGGCTCGTACCGATTTTCAGAAACATTTTTCAGAACTCAAATAAGCTTACAAACCCTCACTACAAGTTGTAGCAGGCAATATGAGTCATGTGTGAGTCTCGTATGAGAAACTTGAAAGAACCACAGATGATTGATGCTTTCTACGAGGGACCATCATGACTCTTATAAGGACTTACGAGTCGTAGGAGTGCCTCTTAGCTTAAAATAGAAGGCACTAGCAGTGCCTATAATTTTCTCACAACAAGCAAACACTAAACACATCATTGTAAATACTTAAGCACATAAGAGCAATACAAGATACTCAACACATAAGCAATACCTTAATAACATCAGAAATGCAGAACAACTATCATCCCTAAGAATTAAGCTCACTTTAAGAGAACGTCAAGCACACCGCCAACAAAACACTTTCAAAGCTCATACTTGATATCAACAAGATATTCCATAGAGATGCAATTGTCGTTCAGTTCATTTCAATCAAATCCAACAAGTTAAAGCATATGAAAATATACCCACACCTCCTAAATTCCAATCCCAACAACAATGCGCATATAGGTTTGGCAAAAACTAAGCTTCATAAACCAATAATTTCCGCATTTGCAATCACCCACACAAGAATTTCAAACAAAGTTTGAATCACAAGAAAGGTTTCCAAAGCACACAAGCTCTAGGTTTGTTGTCTAGAACAAAAATAGAACATGGTCGAACTTAGCATACATTGAACAAAGTAATAGGCTTATGACAAAAGAGAGCTAAATTTAACCATCAAGCTTACTAATCGATTGAAGAAGCAAACCAAAGCGAAGAGAATGAAAAATTACATCAAAACCCTAGAAATGATGACTTTACCAGAGTCCTTGCCGGAAAATGACATGGGTAGTCTAGATTTTTGTCGAAAAAGAGAAATTCTGAGTGAAATTGGGATAGGATTGCTGGTTTTAGGGCTTGGAATTGATTTTAGGGGTCAAATGTTATTTTGACCCCTTATATAAGCAAACTAGAGCATGAGTTAAAAAGCTGCTGATCGGGGCTACGAGACCCCGACTATAAGCCGTAGGTTGTCCTACGACTCATAGGTCTTGGCATCATAGTAGGCCTAACACTTGCAAAATTTTAGGAATCATACATGGACACAACGAACCACTTATGACTCGTAGAAGGTCCTACGAGTCATAAGGTTGGCTCATAGTGTCTGTGCCAACTTCTGATACTCATTATTTCCCTCGACGAGGCATCCCTACGAGTCGTAATAAAGACTATGACTCATAGGCCTGATCGTAGAGGATGCTCCAAGTGCTATTTTTCAGATCTTCAGTTCTTCAATTTTCACGTGCAAACCAATTCTCAAAACAAAACAATTCCCAAAATATTACTACTGCATCAATGATTTTCAACATAAAAACAATCTCACACCTTCTACCAAAAAATCTAAACAACCAAAAACACTTATAATAAGCCAACAATTATCAACAATGCTTGGGCTGCCTCCCAAGAAGTGCCTTGTTTAACATTGTGGCTCGACTTTGTCATCATCCTTCATCAACTATCATCAAGGATCCACATCTCACTCTTGCACTCATCCGGGTGTTTCATGGATTGGCGAATATCGAACACGACCTCTGCATCATCAAACCTAAACCTCAGTTGACCTAAGTCCATATCTACTAGGGCTCTCCCAGTGGCAGGAAATGGTCTCCCCGAGATAATGGACACCTCAAAATCAACTTCGTAGTCAAGGATCACAAAATCCGCCGGAAAGATGAATTTATCAACTTTAACAACCATATCCAAAAGGATTTCCTCCGGCTTTTTAATGGTTCGATCCGCCATAAGCAACCTCATTCTTATCGGTGTAGGAGTACCAATGCTAATCCTTTTGAATATAGCAAGAGGCATTAGATTAATGGTCGCCCTAAGTCACACAATGCCCTTGCAAACTCGACATCACCAATGCTGCAAGGGATGGTGAATGTATCGGGGCCCACTCACTTTTGAACAATGCATTTGGTCATAATTACACTACATTGTAGGAGTTCTTGCAAGAACTCTTGGCTCAAAGTGTGTTTCTTGGTGACCAAATTCTTCATGTACTTGGCCTACCCGGGCATTTTCTCCAAAGCTTCTAAAAGAGGGATGTTGATGGAGACTTGCTTCAACATTGAGAGGAAGTGTTTGAATTTACCCTCCTCTTCCTTTTTATTAAGCCTTTGAGGGAAAGGAGGAGGGGGTTTGGGATTAGATTTCAATTTCTCGTGCTCCTTTGTTTCTTCTTATTGCATCCCAACAACCTCAGATCTTCTCCCTCAACCACGACTTCACCACCAAGACCATTCTCATCAACTTCATCTATAATTATCGGCAAAGGGGGATCTAGGGTGCTCTTACCACTCTTAGTCATCACTTCCATGCAATGCCCTTCATTCTTTGGGTTTTGAACCGTATTGCTTGGTAGGGTACCCTTTTGGCATTGGTTTAATTGTGAATAAACTTGCCCGAATTATTGTACAAGTTGCTTAATTGCCATCGAGTGAGACTCTTTTTTTTGGTTAATACTTGAAATATCCGCTTCCATTCCCTTTAAAGTCTCATCTTGGTGGTTGGCTTGCTTCAACAACTTTTCGATCATTTCTTCTATCTTGGAGTAGCTTGATCAGGCATCACGATTGTGAGGTGGCACATAAGGACCACTCTTGTAGCCCTCTCTTCTCCCATACTCGACATGTGGCACTCTCTCTCTCTCTCATAGTATCCACCTCAATCGTCTCTATACACACTATCACAGTTGAAGTTCCGACCTTGATTCTTGGACCCTTGCATCCAATAGTCCGAATTAGACCCTTGGGGGTTGTTCCAGAAAACCGTCGCTTGGTTGCTTACAAAACATGTACCCTCATCAAAGAATGGATCATCATAGATAGGAGCCTTTGGAGGTTGGTGGGTGATTGCTTTGACACTTGCTTGGTTTTGCTTTAAAACCAAATCCATACTTGTGTGAAGTTGAGCAAGTTGCTCCATGATCTCTTCGTTTACCTTTGCTTGATCATTATTGGTGTTAACCACACAAGAAGGTTTCATCACGCCTCGCTCTCATTGACCTCATGCTCTATTTGTTTTGACCACTTGCTCCATCCTTGCGGCTATCAATGCAAAATGTTGGTCTAGGAACATGCCTCCCAATGATTGTGTCGGCGCAAGCTTGACTATTCTCATCAAGTGCCCGATAGAAAATCTCAACTAAGGCATCATCAACAATATTGTGATCAGGGACCATCCTCAAGCATTTAGTAAACCTCTCCCATGTTGTGCTAATAGAATCACTTGGCAATTGCTCAAAGTTGTTGATTTGGTCTTTGAGCTTCCACTTCTTAGATCTTGCAAAATATCTTTCAAGGAATACTTTCTTAAGCTCAGCCCAACTTGTGATAGTACCCGAAGGAAGCTCAGAAAACCATATAGCTGCATTACCAATCAATGACAGTGGAAACACTGCTAATCCAATAACATCAAGAGAAAGGTTTCATGTCCCCATGAAACTCTTGCAAACAAACACCACATTCTCAAGATGACGGTGGGGATCCTCCGAAGGTAGCCCTGGTTTTGGAGCATTTGGAGCAATCCACTCAATACCATGAACTTAGTATCTGTCGGTAAAGGAGATAGTACTATGGCACTAGTGACATCCATAGTTATAGGGTTTAATTGATATTGATTCCATCCATAAGCGTTTTCATTGAAGCCCCTGAGTTGTGGCCTGTTACCCCTTTGTTACAGATTCTCTTCTCTACCCATATCCTTATTCGTATTCATATCCTCCTCAACCTCAATATCCTCATTCACTAGAGCTATTCTTCTTAGTAGTCGATGGATCTCCAAATTGATTAGATCTAAGGTATTGCCTTGGCTCCTTGTGTTGGGCATACAACCTAGTACACCCTGCAAATAAAATCAAATAACAAAAACAAAAGTAAAATACACGACACTCTAGAAATCAATACTAGAACTAACTAATATGAAATCAAATCAACCATATTCCCCGGCAAAAACACCATAAATTTTTTATGACTCTGATGTTCACTCTCCAATAAGAAAGCAATCGTTGTCATCAATTAATCTAACCGAAGGTTAGGGTCGAATCCACAGGTAATAAAGGGTTTGACTACAAGACTTCACTACTAATCATTTCAAGCATCAATAACTAAAATCTCTAAGTGGGGTGTTTTTGTGATTCAAAAACAAAAGTAAAATTATGACTATACTACTATGCGAAAATACACTCAATTTTAGGGACGACCTTGGAATTGTGTTCCCCATAGTTCATTCAATCATTACCCTAGGTAACATAACCACAATTGAAGATTAGCATGCAGGATGGTAACTTAGGTTCTTCCAACCCTCTTGTGAAGGTGAAGGTCGAATCTCACCATGGAACTTGGTCGGCAACCATGGTGTGCCAACTAACCATTACCAATTGTCCTAGTCAACCTCCCCTTGGTTAGGTTCAGTTGATTAGACGAGAAGATATCGATCGAATCCTGTAATCTACTTCTCTTTTCTATTCATCACTACCTTGGTCGGGATCGTGATAGTAGAGGGGTTTGATGTTGGCCACTACCAAACAACAATCATAATGAAGGAAAATAGACAATATATGCAAAACCCCAATCATAGAAATGCAATAAACCTAGGTTATCTCAAGTTAACTACCCATGGTTCCCACAACCCCAAGTTGTGGGTACTTAGCTACTCATGGCTAAGGCAAACAAGCAAAAATGCACATATAAAACATAAATGAGAGTTTTACCAACAACAATGAAGAAAGTAGGCACCATAAGTTGCAAACCCACAGGTTTGATTGACCAACAATGAGTATAAGGCAAGATTTGCAATTTCAAAAATGGGTTTCCCAAGAGAGAACAATAAACTAATCTAAAAAACTAAGAAAAGATTCAAAAGATGATTGTAAAATGTCTCCTGGTCAAACTCTATTATAAAACCCTAACTTAAACTATATATAGTATTTATAAAATAACCCTGGAATTTATTCAAAAAAGACAGTTAGCAGCTGATAAGTCTCGCAGGTATGACTCGAAGATGACTTAAGAGTCATAGTCGGGGTTTAGTATCAGGTCTTGGCATCTTGGACTAAACTAGTACGACCCATAGGTATGAGTCATTTCTTGAGCTACGACTCGTATGTTCTTCTCATAGTCTCAGCCTTCAGTTTTTAGTCCAACATTTTGGCTCTCTGATTTCTGCTACGAGTACACCTATATGAGTCATAGTGAAACTTACAACTCATAGGATGTACTCGTAGGGGTGACCTCCACTTAGCAGATTCCTAAATTTTTTTATCTTTGATTCTTGCTACAACACACCCTATGACTCGTAGCTTGGGCTACGACTCGTAAGTGCTCTCCTATGTCCTAAGCTTCATCAAAATCTGTAACTTTTCTTCAAAATCATACCAACATAACTTTTTGCAAGAAAAACACATACAAACCATAAAAATTTGCATTAAGAACTCACAAAATCTCTTGTTTAGGCATCAAATATGTTGTATTTTGATAGCATACTAGATGCAATCGAGACAGGATGAGGATATACAAGCTCGAGAGCTAGAGAGGGCGAGGGATGTTCATTTTTCATTTTGATCCTTGTGCTTTATATTACATTTTTTGCATCGAGGATAATGCAACTCTTTTTCGATGGAGTATGGGTAGTTATAGGCCTCAGTAAATTTTGAGTTACCCTGGCCAATAGCTTTCCCAAATTTTGAATCCTAGGGGTTTTCTTGCCTGTGTTCGTTTTCCCCAAGGATATTTAATTTATGTTTAATCAGTTTTTTTAGGATTTATAGGTAGTATTGGTAGCATGTAGTACTAATATCTATGGCATATGTTGGTCTTTGTGTTTTTGTGTGAAAATGATACCCACTAAAATTTTGTTAGTTAGTCTTGATAGCAACCATACCTGTTTGATTATATTGACAATGCTTGTTCTGAAAAATAAGGGTACAATTGAGATAAAATTCATGATCTGAGAGTCGTTGCTAATAGTGTAATCAGTTTCATGTGAGTGTGAGCTTTCTTTGCTAAATTCATATAGTATGTTTCAATTTAGAACTTGCCTTGTTACTCTGACTTAAACTGTAGGTTAGTTGGTTAGGAAAGGATCTTAGGTCGTTGTTCTTAATGGTCCACTTAGCTTAAATAACCAACCAAATGTGTGAAATATCCCTTGATTCCAATGTTTGAGCCATACATGTACCCTTTTCTTTGTAAAACCTAAGTTACCTAGCCTTATTAGATGTAAAATCATAAAATTGATCTTGGTCCTTCCTTAAACGTTGTGCACCTTGACTAAGGAAAAGAGCCTAAGTTGTGGGTGGGTACCAAAGGTGGCCCTGGTTCCTAGGTTGGATATTCTGCACCTCAACTCAGGCTAAAAATCAAATTTGAGGGTAGCTGGTGTAAGGACATGCACAAAATAAGGGGAAAACTAGTGATACATGAAAAAAGGGATAAAAATGTGTTCTGGGTGCAGGAAAAATGAGTGATGCCTAATCAAAAAGCTAAAAAGAAAAAATTATGTAAAAACAAAAGGCAAAAAGATAAAAAAATGATAATAAGGCACCTAGAAAAGCTTGAAATAGGAGGAACTGAGAATGAGGCCAAAAACAATAGTGTTGGTAGGGCAAAAGTGTAGAAAAATACAGCGTCAAGGAGGGACTTTAGTCGCTATATTTCCAAAACATCATACCAAAATCCCCTGAGCCTGTGTTATAAGCCAATAAAGTCCTAAAATGATCCTAGTCCAAGTAGTCACAAGTCATAGTCATGAGTATAGGGGCAAACATATGGTCTTGAACATGGTATTTGATTATTTTTTGTGAGAATGATTGATTTTGCATAAGTCCCAAGCATTGAATCTGAAAACATCATCATGATAGGGACATGGGACATCTTTTGAGGGCACTTGTATTGCATTGTTGACATTGTACTAACTCAGTGAGTGTTGCTTGTTGATAATTGTCTTGCTTGTCATAGTTGCACTGTCACATGTGTTGATCTGTGTTGGTTTGCTTGATAGCTCTTTGATGTGCTTTTAAAAGTTGTGTAGGTGTTTGTGCTTGAGTTTGATAGGATGTATGCCATTAGATTGAGGTATGTGTTTTACTGTACTGCTTATGTAGATTGAGTCCATCGCTTGACGACAAGCAACAATTTTAAGTTGAGGGGGTTGATTTGTTGTCAAAATACAACATTTGATGCTTAAAAACTTAGAATTTTTTGTGTTCTCAAAGCGATGTTAGTAGATTTGATATGTTGTTATGTTTGTTTTGCAGGATTATAGAGTTGACATAATTTTTGACCTAAGTGTGCGGATTTTACAGAAGTTGAGGTTTCACGAGACCTTGTACGGGTCGTAGAGAACCCCACGGGCCGTAATTTGGTTATGTACAAAATTCTAGTGATGGTGCATTTCTGAAGTTAAATACATGAACTTGTAGATGAGTCATAGAAGATTTTATGAGCCATAGACTTGGTGTCGTGCCCCGAGGATCAGAAAGTGGGAAGCTGTTGAAAAGTTAGCAAATGAAACCCTTTACGGGCCATAGAGTGGTATACGTCCTGTAGATGGGTGTCGTAGAAATCAACCCCAAAATTTAGATGAAGTCCACGAAGCCACGACTACGGGCCGTAGAATGCTATACGGCGCGTAAAAGTGCCCGTAGAGCCTGCCGACCCTGCTCTCCTATTTCGTTTTCATTTTGGTTTTGTATTTTAAGGATCATAAATAAGTTTTTAGGTTATTTCTCATAAAGGGATGTTACAGAACAGTAAAGAATAGTATAGAGTTTGAGAGAAACACTTGTAAAACATTATTTTGTGCTTTAAACTCAATCTTGTGATTCTTGGTGAAGACCTTGAATTTATTGTTCTTAATTCTCTTGTGTAAGTAGGGGTGTGCAAAAACCAAATCGACCAATAAACTGAACTGATAAAAGCATTATTGGTTTAGTATTATTGGGTTATTAGGTTATCGAATTTTTAATGGTTATGAAAAAAAATTATTGGTGTTATTGGTTCGATATTAATTTTTACCATTGGGTTATTGGGTAAACTGATAACCTAATAAGATTATAATAATTTACTATTTTACCCCTTTGTAAATATTAAATATTAGTAATTTAATAATAATAGGACATTCTAACAATACTTTACAAATTTTAATCTTTATAGTACTTGAGTGAAGTTTTTGCACTCTATATGCTTTTTATTAATGCAAATTCTCATTATCATTATTATCGAGTAAACCGAAAATTGAACCATTAAGGATCTTAAACTGATAATCCAAAAATTAATAAAAATTATTTATTGGTTTCTTATTGGTTTAGCATATTCAAAAAATGAAAATCGATAAACTAAACCAATAATTTACAAAGCTGAACCGAACCGAATGGTGCACACCCCTATGTGTAAGTGGTCAATTATGTTATTCAAATTCATGATTCTTGCATCTGCGCTAATCATAAGTAGATAAATCCACAACTAGGGTAGTGAGAACCATAAAGAACTAATAAGGTAAAATCGAATAATTCATAATTCTTGAAAAGTGTGCATGCATGTAATAATTAATTCTCTTTGATTTGAATGTTTTTCAACAGCGGCCGATGTTAGAACTCATCTAGTTTTACTGACTGGATGAAGGTAGTAATGAATAGAAAAAAAGAGATTAACTAACTAGATTCGATTGTTGTTTCTCGTCTAATCAACCAAACTGAGCCAAGGGGAGGTTGTACTGGAACAATGGGTAAGGGTTAGTAATGTCACACTGCAGGGATGGATCAAATCACATAGTGAAATTTACCTTTCGCCTGGATCAAAGAGTTTGGTAAACTTAACGTATTGTACTACATGCTAGAAACTGGAAAAGAATTTTGTTATCTGGTAATACCAATTTAGGGAATCATGGATAACACAACGAAACGACCCCAAAAAGTGCCCAAAAATGTGTCTTGGAAGTGCACAAAATTGTAATTTTCATATATCTTAAAATATGTGCGTGATATCAAAAATCCGACTTCATATTCCTGATCAGGGGGCAAAATTGAGTAGGAAATGGGTCTAACCCCAATTTTAGAGCAACCGAATCGCAATTTCAACTTTTCAAAAATCTCTTACCCAGAATCGATCCGCGCCTTCGGCGCGAACCAGTGTAAAAAGTCCCTTCGCGATAGGTCCACATTGTGAACCTGTACATTTTGTTGTAAGTGATTTTTACCTCAGTCCAAGGCTTTTGGGTCTTGGTCCTAAGTTCTCCCATGCATGAAAATACCTATACTTAGCCATATTTCACCTTCATATCATATAAGACATTCCTCAATACTCTCCCAAACACTTAGACAAATATTTCACCCCGAATTTCAAGTCCCAAAACTCATCTGGATCTTAGGGATTTCACTCAAGCTTCAAGTATCCATTTCCAATCTTCATCAAGAATTCTCCAAAGCTAAGGTATGTGGGTTTCAACCATTGGATCCTTTCACCCATGATGCCCGAGCTTCCTTTTTATACAAATTTCATATTCCTAAGTTGATTTTACTTATCGCTCTTCTATTATGAATTTGACTATGAACTATGTTGGGATTTTGTAAAAGTGTCACTGTTTTAGCATGTTTTGAGCTATGAATCTTTAATCTATGTTAAGATTTGATGAAGGATTTTGATATATATTGTTTGATGGTGTTACCAAGTATTGGTGGGATAATTTACTTCAAGATTTCTTACATGATTTCACTCTTTAATTGCATGGTTTTACACTAGCATTACACACCCACCAAGTGTTCGATAATATGTCCGATCTAGAGTTCTTGAGCCATTGATGTTCTATTGCATGACCTATAACTTGTATGATTTTATGATGATGAAAGGATGGTATAAATGTGTTGATTTGATGAAAAGTATCTATAGTGTTGGAAGTTGATCAATTGCCTCGTTCAGGAGGTAGTAGGACCGAACTACTATGTTAGGGGGTATGTACCTCAATTGCCTCGCTCGGGAGGTAGTAGGCATGTGCAACCATGTTGGGGGGTTTGTACCTCAATTGCCTCATTCAAGAGGGAGAGGCCTGTGCAATCATGTTGGGGGGTTTGCACCTCAATTGCCTCGCTCGGGAGGTAGTAGGCCCATGCAACCATGTTGGGGGGATTTGTACCTCAATTGCCTCACTCGGGAGGTAGTAGGCCCATGCAACCATGTTGAGGAGTTTGTACCTCAATCACCTTGCCAAAGAGGTGGTACACCTTGGTTACTGTTGATGATTTAACCCTACACATGTAATATGTTCTAATGCTTACTACAAGCATTAATCATGCATGCCATTTTGCTATGTGCTTATTTATTGCCTAAATATGCATTTCAATTGTGTTTCCCATCTCTTGTTGCATTGCATCCTACATACTTAGTATATTCAAATATACTAACGCATACTCTATGCCTACATGATGTTACCATGTAGGAACCGGAGCCCCATTTGATCATCCTCCTCCTCCACGCGGCTAGTACAATTTCTCTACATAGCAAGTGGTGAGTCCTCAACTTCGGGGACAATGTCTTTGACCTTATGTTGTAAAGACTCTCTTTTCTTTTTATTGTATGCTTGACTATGAGGGTGAGCCCAGTTGCTTGTCTTGGCCCCCGCTAAGTTCTATGTTAGAGGTGTTGTTGGACAAGTTATGTAATGATGTTATGAGCCTTAACTCTCTTTGACTCTATGATGTTTTATGATATGAAGGATGTCTCTTAGCCCCATGTTCCCTTATTTCTACTCTCTTATTGTTATGCTATTTCTTCCATGACCAAGGATGTATAATGATATGTTAAGAGGCTTGTTTGGGGTCCATTCGGGTTCCCCATGCCCTGTGTCACATCTAGGCCCTAGGCTTGGGTCATGATATACAATATCCTAGTTACTCTTCATACTGATTTCACACTTGTAGTAGTTTAGGATTACTTTTCATAGTTGTTACAAACCCCGCCCCCTTGGAGACATAAGTGGGTTAATCCACCTGAATTGCTTTAAATTATTCTAAGTCTATCATATTCCCTGTGGGTTCGATCCTAACCTTGGTTAGGTTATATATCTTGACAACAACTACTTTAGCCTTCAAAAAAGAGGTGTAGCTTGGGCGACATCACCCATTAGCTAACCTCTAAACATCGCTAGCCAAGGATCGCTCCTCAACATGAATAGCCACAAGACTCTCCTTACTAGAAACCTTTCTACGCAAAGCATCAGCTACCGCATAGGCTTTACCCAGGTGATACAATATAGCCAAATCATAATCCTTCAAGAGCTCAATCCACCTCCTCTGTCTCAAATTCGAGTCCTTTTGGCTGAAAATTTATTGTAAGTTATGATGGTCGATGAAGATATCACAATGAACACCATAAAGATAGTTCCTCCACAGCTTCAACACAAACAAAATAGCTACCAACTCCAAGTCATGGGTAGGATAGTTCTTCTCATGAGTCTTCAACTGCCTAGAAGAATAAGCAATCACCTTCCCCTTTTGCATTAAGACTCTACCCAAAACAACTCCGGAGGCATCACAATATACCATAAATCTAACACCCTCATCTGGTAAAGTCAAGGCAATAGTTGTGGTAATAATACCTTAAGCTTTTATAAGCTCTCATCACACTCATCTAACCAATAGAATGGAACATCTTTTTGAGTGAGCCTGGCCAATGAAGCTGCTATGGAAGAAAAGCCCTGAACAAGCTGCCTGTAATAACCAGCTAGGCCCATAAAACTACGAATCTCAATAGCCTAAGTAGGTCTAGTCCAACCCTGAACCATGTCAATGTTCACTGGATCAACCAAAATAAACTCTCTAGACATAATATGACCCCAAGAATGCCACCAAGCCAAAACTCACACTTGGAGAGCTTAGCATACAACCTCACCTCTCTAAGCCGTTGAAGCATAATCCTCAAGTGTTGCTCATAGTCCACCTAGGTCTTGGAGTAGACTAATATATCATCAATGAAGACAATAACAAAGGAATCTAGAGAAGGTCAAAATATACCATTTATCATCTCCATAAATGTTGTCTGGCATTAGTCACCCCGAATGACACCACAAGGAACTTATAGTGCCCATACCTCATCCGAAAAGTTGCCTTAAGAATGTCAGAAGCACTGGTCCTCAGCTGATTATATTCAGATCTCAAATCAATTTTAGAGAACACATCTACACCCTAAAGCTATTGAAATAGATCATTGATCCTAGGCAGAGGATACTTGTTCTTGACCATCACTTTGTTTAGTTACCTATGATCAATGCACATTCTCATAGAGTCATCCTTCTTCTTCACAAACAAGATGGGAGCACCTTACGATGAAATACTAGGTCGAATAAATCCCTTACTCAACAGATCTTGGAGTTTCTCCTTTAGCTCCTTTAACTCACTAGCACCATATGGTAGGGAGGAATATAAATAGGTTGAGTGCCCGGCTTAAGATAAATAGCAAAGTCAATACCCCTGTTAGGAGGAACCCCGAGAAAGTCTATAGGAAACACACAAGTCAACTCCCAAACAATAGGAATATACTCCATCGATGGTGGCTCAACACTAATATCACGAATAAAGGCCGGATAAGCATGACAACCCCGACCCACTAACTTCCATGCCCGAATATAAGAGATAACTTTTCTTATACTCGATCTATCTAGAATAGCTAGTGCCATGATCTTAGCATAACAATAAAGAATATCCTAATGAGGAGAAACCCAAACCATCCCCAATATAACATCAAAGTCAGCCATATCAAGAATAATCATGTCAACCCAAATATCATAACCAACTATAGAGACAAGATAGTATCGATACACCCAATGCACCATTAAAGGATCACCTACTAGGGTAGACACATGCACGGCAATATGCATACACTCACATAATAGATCAAACTCAACAAATAAATATGAAGAAACATAAGAATATGTGGATCCAGGATCAAACAATACAGATGTAGGCCTGTGACTAATTGGTACCATACCTATAATTATTGCATTTGATGCCTTAATCTCGGGTCTACCAGGAAAAGCACAGAAGTATCTATCTCTGCCACCCTACTGCCCTACTACATCACTCGTACCGTTACCTAAAGTATGTCCACCTCTCCTAGGATGACCTCTACCACAGCACTTAGTTGAGGGGCTATATCTCTGGCTGGAGATCTTGATCTCTCACTGGTGCCATTGAACAAAAGTGGTGTGGCCCCGTATGAGTCTGATGAGGGAAATGTATATGGCACATGATCCCAAGACTCCCACCCATAACAAAACCTCGAGTAAGAAGAGTGTTGAGAAGACGAAAGGGGAATACTATAACCACACCGACCCACAGGCCTCGGCTGGGAGCTGGATGACCCCTGTCCCTGATTGTAAGAACTATGAGGGCCCTGACCACCCTCTGAAGCCGATAATGATGTAGGGACTGGACATCTATGTTAGGGAGTACCACCTCCCCTCTAAAAACCTCAACCTCTAGATGAAGTGCCTATGAAATGACCAGCAGAGTGGACCCTTTTGGGGTCCCCGAACTCCTCTCTCAACAGTAACTCCACCTCTTTGGTGATACCAACTATAGTTTGGAAAGAAGCACCCTCCCATGAGGACCTAAACAAATAAGAGCAAATAGAGAATTGTAATCCCTTCACGAACTTGCTAAATCTCACTTCATCAGTGGGTATCAATGACAATGCATGTCAGGACAGTTGGTAAAATCTAGCCTCATACTCAGGTATAGTCATGCTACCTAGGGTCAAAGTCTCAAACCTGGTTCAGTGACAATACGTCCGGACAGTTGGTAAAATCTAGCCTCATAACTCAGGTATAGTCATGCTACCTAGGGTCAAAGTGTCAAACCTGGTTCGGTTCTCCTCTCTCACACTCCAATGAATAAACTGCTCTAGAAAGGCCTCTAAAAATACTTCCCACACGATTAGTGGGGAACCCGCTGGCCTGGAGTGCATATAAGACCACCACCACTCCCAAGCCGATCCTCTCAACTATAGAGCAACAAATTTGAACCCACGTAAATTCACTAGGTCCACGACCTCTAACATCTCATAACTCAATATAAGGAACTAATAAGCGTCCTCTCCCTTACCACCCTAAAACTAGGGTGGTTTCATCTTCTGAAATCGCTCATATCACTGCTAATCATCAACTACCAATATCGAATTATGAGTAACCTGAGATGGATGAACCATCTAAGTGGGTGTATCAACTGACACATGTTGAAGCATATAAGGTGGATGGCCTACCGAAGCTAAATGATTTGCCACAAAATCATCATATCCTAGGGCTTGTCCAACACCTGAGAGGGGAAACCTCTCCCTTTATCGGTACCTGTGGTATACCTCGGGCAATGGTTCCTAGCATGCCTATCATCCTGTGAAGTGTGTCCTGAAGGGTAATAGGATCCTCAATCTTTAGAGGAGCCTAGTGCTTCCTAGACTCGATTGGAGGTTCAAGTGAAATTCCTCATTCATAGTCCCTCATAAGAGCTGCACCACAAGCGCATCCTCAGCTGCTACCTCGACATTTAGATCTACCTCTACCTCTTCACTGAGTTGGGGCCTCAATTGTATCCTCACAAGCTGGCTCCTCAGCTCTGCCCGTAGATAAAGATCCGATCTTGGATATCTGCCAAGAGAATACATAACACTCAGAAACCTCAAAACAGACACGTACGACAAGAACTGAAAGAACAAAAAGGAAATTTGTAATAGTCTCCATAGCCTCTCAAAAGATAAGTAATATACGTCCTCACACCAATCCTTAAGAATCTACTCGACTGTGCTTGTACACAAGTGAGACCTACAAACATAGGGCTCTGATACCAAATTATCACGACCCAAAAATGGGTTTGATTGCACTTGCCTAACCCACCAAGACAAGTAAGCCAAAACATACTCAATTTTACATAAAAAATAAAGCAGAAGAGATAAAGTCTAAAGATAGGACAAGCACTAGAATATCAAGTCTATAAAACCATCCAAAGAATGGCGTCACATGTATAAGCCTCTAATATAGAATACAATAGAAAGGAAGATGTAAGTCTGAGTCATAGTCCTCAAATAGAACATAGGAT
This sequence comes from Solanum ossicruentum, assembly GCA_025774065.1. Classification (NCBI taxonomy): domain Eukaryota; kingdom Viridiplantae; phylum Streptophyta; class Magnoliopsida; order Solanales; family Solanaceae; genus Solanum; species Solanum ossicruentum. The sequence goes on from JAOTQR010000007.1 coordinate 12,150,570, forward strand.
ATACTAAAAAGACTCTAAGAGTTTACCAAAATAGACAAGCTGCTACCTTTTGGATATCCAGAAACTCAGTCTGTATAGAAGAAAGCTAAATAAGATGGGACCGGGCTCACCACCTATGCACATACGTACAAGCATGGGTGAGTACCAAAGCAACACACACTCAGCAAGAGGATCTAAACACAAGTAAAGGATACAAAACAAAATACTCTATCCACATCAACCACATATGGCCGAACTACACACCTGCACTCAGGAAAGTCCTAGCACAATAACAATAACATAGATCTATATATACACAAACAACACAACAAGTATGTCCAACACCTTTCACATAGTATAACTCAGATACATAATAACATCTCAAAATACAACTCAGATTATATGCCAAATATCTCAGAATAGTTTTCAGATATTCAACAGATACAGTCCAGGCATAATCATCTCATAATCCAATTTCATTAACTAAATCAAGGTATAAACTCAAGTACGATGATATGAAATGATATGAAATGAAATAAATCAATGTAATGTCTAGTAATTGTGATGCATATTTGTCCTATGATACACATCTGCTGAAGTCATTAGTCTAGAAGCCATAGGGGACATATTTACCCGTGTACCTACCCTAGATCGTGAGGCCCATTCCTGGTGTTTCAATATCTCGTATTAGTGTTTCTCGTCATAGGGTGCAGTAGATCAGTTAAAACCAGTTATGATCAAACTCGAAATGGACCTCAAAGGGTTCATTCAAAACCCAAAACACACAAATCAAACATGTAACCATACCAGAAATAACATTCCAGATTCAAGGAACTGTCAGAGTTAGATTCTCAGGCCTTCTGAAAAAGCTCGTAAAACTAGTGAACAATACAAAAAACCAAATAACCTTGAAAACTCTAAAAAAATTACAATGACACATTTCTAGCATTACTTTCACCATCCAAAACACTGAAATTATCAAATTTTTTATTAGAGCTTCCGAACCCTAAATGTCGACGAAAGTCAAACTAGGATCCAAATTCAACTGAAAATCACAACTTTTGGGTCCAAAATCTTCATTTTTACTCCAAATTCAGTTTTGCAAGTTCTCGTAGACTAGATTCTACATTCCAGAGCTGATGGAATTGACAAAATTACATTTTGACACCTAAAACTCAAAATGACCTCAAAACTCAAAATTTTCAAACTTAAGCCTTTAAAAACTCTTTCTTTAGTAAAACTCCAACTTTTCACCAGTTTTTCAAAATTTAACTTTTCAACTCAACCAAAAATGACTTAAAGCAACATCAAAAAGGGAAAAATAGTAATTTAGTTGAAAATTCTAAAAATGACATTTAGGGTCATTATAGTAAGCAGTTAAAAAGACCTCGACAACTCACAGAAACCAAGCTCGAGGAAAAATATCCATAAGACCAACACCTATCCCATAACCATTAGTCGCCACCACTACAAGGTATATATAAGTCAAGTCTATGGCCACGACGATCTATTGTGGTCTCGAGTTCCATCTCAAGGCTCACTCTCTAATAAGGTATGCGGAAACCCACAACTAGATAAAAGAGGTGTCTAGGTCCTTTACAACCAAGCCTACATTAAGGTCACCTGCATAACTCCTAAGTAAGGTAAATCAAACTATACAAAGGTATAACACAATTATTGACCAAACTAAGGTGATTGAAAGACTTGTCCTAGCTCAACCGAGAGTCACGAGTATAGAACAACATAGAAAGAGTGGAGTACCAGGCCAATACAGTTAGAATAATAATGAAAGTAATACCATACAACATCTAGAAAAGCCTAGTCAAGAATAAAGACCCTACCCTACCTTGAGGTTGATCATATGCACACTAACTATGCCACAAAAGATGATCTTGACCATACCACTATGTCCTTTTCAAAAAAACACCCAAAATAGACTTAAGAATCACAGAATTTCAATTTAAAACAACCGAGTAATCAATTTTTTAAATTCTCAATAAACAACACAAAAATAGTAAAAATTATCTCGAATGATGTGCCAAATGCAGCTTGATGCTTCCACGACATTCTCCTCAAATATCACATAGAATAGTCTTTTGAATCACCTGATTTATCCTCAAATTGACTGAGTTATCATTGTATAAAGGTTTTCCTTTTTCCTCGTCAAATCTAAAAAATTATTCCAATATGCCACCTCATTTTATTCTCCACAACTGTGGTGAACAGTATCCCGTGATCATGGAGTAGACAATAAAAGACCTCCGCAAATGCGGAGCATAAGGCCACTTGACCTTTGCAAACGCGAGCGGCCCTCCATGAATGTGGAGTGTTAGCCTACCTGACCTCCTCAAATATGACCTATTGGCCCGCAATCGTGAAGTGCTAGGTAGTTGGCCTCCGAGAATGCGACCAAGGCCCCTACAATTGTGGAGCACTATGACTACACCAGATATTAGCTAAATTAAATTTCTCAAACATGGTATTCGAAACTCGTTCGAAAATCAATACACACAAATAAACTATGCAACCTTACAAAATTTGATATTTTTTATTCAGTGGCGCAGTCAAAATTGTCATACATAGTCATTATGATCAAATGAGGGTCCCACTTACCAAAGTAGTAATTAGTCAATTCTTATCGAGGGGCCTAAATGAATCCAAATTTCACGACTCAAGCTTATGGCCTAGATGTGACACGGCGCAAGGAAAAATCAAACTGACCCCAAGCAAGCCTCTTAGAACGTCATTACACATCCTTAGTCGCGGAAGCAATAGATGCAACATAAAAGAATAAGAATAGGGACAACAGGACTAGGGGAAAGCTTGCACAACATCATAATCAAGAGACAAGAAAAAAACTCATATCATAGACATCAAGAACAATAGAGTCATGGCTCTTACCATAGATACATAATATGTCCAACAAATACCTCTATACATAGATAAGAATGAGGCGAAGACAAAGTAACCGGGCTTACCCTCATAGTCAAAATAGACAATAAAGAAGAATGTCTCAATACATAATAGGAGAATCATAGACTAAGGTCCCCGAAGTGGAAGATTCACCAACTAGCTTGAATAACACTGAATTTGCCACGTGGAGGAGGATCATCAACTTTGGCACTGGTTCCTTCACGGTGACATTATGTAGGCACAGAGTATGCATTATTACGTTTGAATGTACTAAGTATATAGGATGCAATGTAAACAAGAATTGAGCATCATAATGAAAATGCATAACAATAGGTAATAGGAATGTTTGTAACAATATGACATATATGATCAATGCATAAGTAAAACATGATTAAGTAATTCATGCTCATATAGAATATCATATGTGTAAAAGAGACCAAACTAGATTTCCAAAGTACAAACCCCTTGGTAGGTTAGTGATAATAGCATCCATCACCCTAGTGTGTGAGATACAAACCCCTCATCAAGGTTAGTGATGATAGCACCCATTACCTTAGTGTGTGAGGTACAAACCCCCCACAAGGTTAGTGATGATAGCACCTATCACCCAAGTGTATGAGGTACAAACCTCTCATCAAGGTTAGTGATGATAGCACCCATCACCCTAGTGTGTAAGGTACAAACCCCTCATCAAGGTTAGTGATGATAGTATCATCCTAGTGGTTGAGATGTTGACCCCTCAACTAGATCACCTGGATCGGGCATTGTCTAACACAACACTTTATATAGAATATATCGTATACATAAGCTCATTTCAATATAGTCAATCATATCATATCTCATGCTTTGGACCTTTAACTCCTCAAGAAACCATGTCCGGACATTTTGTTAAACACTTAGAGGGTGTATAATGCTAGTATCAAAATCATGAAATATAGAGACGAAATCATGCAAGAAAATCTATTGTAATACCATCAATCAACACCTTGCAACACCCTTTAGAAATATACATTAAACCCCCTAATCAAATCTTATAGTAGATCAAAGATTTATAGCTCAAAACATAGCAAAATAATCACAACTTTAAATAACTTTAACATAATGTGCAGTGAATCTCATAATAATCAAGACCCATTTGTAAATCAACTTTAAATCATGCAATTTTAGTAAAAGGGGGCTTGGGTATCATGGGTAAAAGGAACCCATGAAAGAAACCCACATACCTTAGCTTGGAGATGAACTTGGTGAAGATTGGAGATGGAAACTTGAAGATTCAAGAAGACCTTGAAAGAGATCCTTAGCTTGGGATGAGGGTTTGGGACTTGAGTTTGGGGAGTGAAAATATGAATTAGTGTTTGAGTGAGTATTTAGAAATATTTAGGATGATCTGAGGGTGAAATTTGGCTAAGTATAGGTAAAAAAACATTTAGGAACACTTTGGCCCAAGACCTAAAAGCCTTGGACCGAGATTGAAATCACTAGCAACAAAATAAGAAGGTCCGCATCTGGTCCGTGATGTGAACCTGTCGCGGAGGCCAAAATAACATATGTTCGTGACAGCTGCGCATCGCGGTGCTGTCGCGAATCGATTCTGGATAAGAAAATTATAAAAATTGAAATTGCTAATTGTTTGCTCTTAAATCGGGGTTAGACCCTTTTCCCCTTAATTTTGATCCCTCTGAATAAGAATATGAAGTCAGATTTTCGATATCACGCACAGATTTTGAGATATATAAAATTTAAACTTTTAGATATTTCGAGGCATATTTTCGGGCACTTTATGGGGTTGTTTCACCGAAATCTCAAAAATTGAACAAAAGATCATTTTAGATCAAACTCGACATTTTGGAGCTAATCATGCCATCAAAATTTCCATCCGGGTGTGTTTCTCAAAAATGTTGACCAAGGTCAACTATTGGCTAGTTCTAAAGGCTAAAATGTGAAACTCGGTACAAACTCACATTGAAAGCTTGGTATTCGAGTCAACTACGCTTCTAGCCTAATTTGGTCATTACAAAGTTGATAGAGCTGACAAAATTCTATTATGAGGGTTTTTACCCAATTTTGCTTCAAAGATCACTTATTGAGCTACAACAGGTATGCTAATATGGAAAACTGCACAACTTTTAATCGAACAACCAAGCGATCAAGCTATGAGTGCCAACAAGTCATAAATAATGTGGGATAGCTATAAGAAAGCTCTAATCAAGGAAAAATGAATGAAAACACCAAAATGACTTGGATGGTCATTACATTCATGGATGAATACTCATATACCTTGAAAATCAAAGCTCTAAATGCAAGCTTCTAGCAATGAAAGATTGATCTTGACCTTAAAATTCTAGCCTTGACTTGATGGAGAAGACAACCCCTTTTGGAGAGAATTTTAAGAAAATTTTGGGTTTTGAGTTAATGAGAGAAAAACTAATTAATTGAACGTTGTACTCTATTAAAACACTCAAAAAGACTTAGAATAGAGTTAAAAAGCTTTAAAAATGACCAAAATATAATCCTAGGATGTCTACAGGAATTTTCTAAAGAAAACAAAGCCAATCTCCACGGACAACTATACGGTCCGTGAAGAGTTTCATAGCGTATATCGGGGATCGTGATAAGTGGTTACCTGATAGGACTCCACTAAAGTGGATATAACTTTCTACTCTGAACTTGAAATGAGGCAAAATCAATAGCGTTGGAAAAATAATTCATAGACCTTTAATTTGGTAGGTCATGGGCTGCCTAATTATTTATTTTCTAGGAGATATGGTCGTTTGAATTTGACTTAAGTAAAATCTTACACCGAAACTCACTCGGTAAAGAAGCTTTCAACTCAACTTTATGTTAAAGGGTTCTTGAGACCTTAATTCTTCCTCAAATCTATTTTCACACTAAAGAATTTACCTTAGCACACATGTCCAATTAAGAATCATCCAATACAACCATATACGTATAGAAAGGATTGCTTGGACTTAGCTTAAAATTTTTCAGGTGTTACATTTCGGATGCAAGATATGGCATTCTTGTTTATTATGACCTTGTAACTTATATCTTTTACAATTTTTTAGCATATGATTATAAGTGATCTTGATCCATTGAGACCTTATCTTCCATGCATTTGTTTTCCTCGTTTCCACATTGATTCTTTTAAAAAATTCACCTGACAAATTAACTTTACTTTGACCTTAGTACAACTAGGTGTTGTTCGATTGGTTTTTTGCGATATCAACCTATAATGATTTCCCAACTTCAGAAGCTAATGAAAACACAAATTCAAATTCTTTCATGAAAGAATTTGGTGGCAAGTATGAAACAAAATCCATGCAACTGCTTTTATAGTTTCCTCTTCAAGTTTAAACCTAGTAAACCTAGGATCCCAAATCATAGTTCTCATCTACTAGAATCAATTGACAATTGATATGACAGGTAAGTTTTGATACTAGGTGACTACAATTGTCACACAATGCAGAATATATCAACAAATACCTATTTCTCTATATTATTGCAATCTCCGTCCAATTCACACCGGTAGAAATTAGCCGCATAGTTCTTGAATGTCAGGTCATTCATAAGAGAATATAACGATAACCACATATTGTAAATTTTCTTGTACCATCATCAAATCAACTCATGTTTCTCCCATCTAATTATAGGCTCTCCATGCATGTACATAAAGTGTGTGCCAATGTCAAGGGTTGTATAGTGGCTGCTATTAATGTCGCAGTATGCTACAATTAACGACAACAAAACTAAAAAACAATCTTGAAAAGGAAATTAGATTTTAAAACCAGCATAGTAGCAAAATCAAATCGACCACGTTCACTTTGCCAATCCATTTAAGTTTTGGGCAAGTAAATTTATTTGTTCAACCCATTAAAAATTTGGTTGATATGTAACCCGAATAGACTCATGACAAATTTTTAAAAACATTTTTAATTTTTTTTGAAAAAATTTGATGTTATATATTGCCATAATATAGAAAAAAAAGAAATTTATTAGCTATTACAATATCTTACAAGAAAGAAAAATAATTAAACTAATAAAAATTGATTGGATTGAATCTTGACTCGTTCTATAACCCATTACCCAACTCATTTTGATTCAAGAAAATCTAAATTAAATTTGAATCTTGACCCATTTATTATCTTAATACACTATTGAATTGCTCATATTTAACCTAACCCCTCAATCTACCTCTATCCCACACCAAACCCATTGACAAGACGAATTGTCACAAGAGGAGGCCAGCAGCTCTTGGCAATATCCTATTTACGCCGCCAAAACCATCAACTCACCTAATAATGATTATGCAAAGCCAATCCAGCATAACTTTTTCGTGCAAGTGTTATGAAGTCACTTTGCCTGAGCCCTGAGAATTGCAGGCTCTTAGAAAGAATGCAAGGACAAATGAACCTCCTCTTTGGAGAATTGAGTAAAAGTTTTAGAGGTAAAACTACTATCCTACATCCTGTAAAGTTTCATCTTGAATATCACCTCCATTTTCAGTTGAAAAGTTGGGTTGATTTGGTTCAAAACAGAATAATATATTTTGGAAAACAGAATAATATATTTTGGAAAAAAGAGGATGCATAATTAAACATGATAAGCAGGAAAATGTTGTGGACAGTACAACTCCTGGAAGCTGTACAAGCAATACCGTTGGTAAAGCACAGTAATGAAGGGATATGCATGCTACAGATGTAAAGGAATGATCACCAAGTATCCCACGAAAATTGAGAAGTGAAAAATATTAACTACAATCCAGAATTTTAAGCCAGTCGGTGTAGATACGCTTGGACCCACTACTTATTACTTACGCCTACACAAAGAATAAAGTTGAAAGCTATATTTGTATCACCTCCTTCACTTGCTGAAGGATCTAGCTGGAGTTGAAATCAACTTCGGTGAATCATTACTCAGATCAGAAAATATGTTCTGACAATAGATTCTTCCATGATTCACATATAAAGCAAACAGAGCAATCTTCGCCTGTCTCTACATTCACTCCTTTGTACACTTTGAGATGATATGTGGTCTGAAACCCGTCCCTTTATCTAAAACTTGACACATCATCTAAAGCTCATGCACCGCCAATATCTTCCTACTGCACTTGTTAGAATGCGCCATTGAATTCTAGTTTGGTAAATGTGCATAAGCATGTGGGTGAAATTTAGCTGGTTCTTCTACGATCGCCTTCAAAGCAAGGGTAAAGAATCACATGCACCTTGAAATGACTTGCCTGTTTGTGAAATCACCAGGAGCGACGAGTGCTGCTTCCATAGAAAGATATTAAATTTGTAAAATTAGCATCAAATTGATATATATCTTCCATTAGTAACATGTTTCCCGGGATGCAGTTTAGAGAAAAGCATTGTCCTAACAAGACAAGCAAAAAATTAGACAATGATTATAACAGGTCCCAGAGACTACAAGCATTTCAAATTTTGTTCACTTCTTTAAAAAATGTGATCCCTTCAAAACAGTCTCAGTAAATTAGACATAAACTGTAAAAAGATGGAGGTTCTATTTTCATTCAGACAAAGCAGTTGCTGCCTCCAAAGGAACTGCATCTTAAAAAACCACAGGTAGACTCACAAGTGGCAGAAGTGAAGTCTACAGCCTATGAATATTCAGATGAGGAAGTTATTGATTCTGTCAACCAACATTAAATATCTGCACTACAACCAACTTAAGCTAAAACATAGGCAACTATCTGCTAAACTTAGCTAAAGTACAGGCAACTATCAGCCCACTCAATGGAAACTAATAACTACTCCTAGATATGCTCCAAAGCATTAGGAGACTTATTCAAAGTGAAGTAAAATAGTAAGAAGAGATAAATAAAATAATGTCCTATGACTTAGAGAAAATAGACAGAAGATAAGATAGTTACTACAGCCGACTGCCCTTCATCTGCTGGGTGGGTGGCAGCTTCGACTCCTCATTTTCCTTGAAATATCATTTTTGACTTGTGTATTATATATGTAATAGTAGAAGTAAACATTAAAATAAAGATTGACCAAAGGTTGCGGATACGGAAGACACATCAAATTTGAATTTGATTAATTATTTGGAATTCTTGAAACTGGGAAAGTGGCATACAAAAGATATAACAAATGTCATGGTGTAAAACAGACTGCAACATATGTGAAGAATATCCTGATGACATCTGCCCTTTTTTTTAAATAAAATTAAAGTAACATCTCCCATCGTTTTATGCATTGCAAGGTCATATTTCAACTTTGGTGCGAGGTTTTTCACAATTTTTGGCCTTTGATGGCCCATGTCCGACTCCACTTTAGACCTACTGCATTGCTGGAAAGAAAGGGAGTGAACAAGAAGTGCCTAAACACTGGGAACACTGCACCACACGTCATCTAGAGGATTATTTTGCTTGAAAGAAACAAGAAAAAGATCAAAAGAGTCCCTTAACTTTGGGTTAAGACTCAAAATCATCCTTGAGTTTTCATGTGGAGCACTAATAGTCCCTCATGTTTGCAATATTGGTGCACTTTTGGACCCTTCCCAAACTTTTTCCTATTTTCACATTAACTTAGTCCATAATTTTATGTATGAAATGTTCAATCGTCTTTTTATATATTTAGCAGAAATAAAAATTCCATGTGAAAGAAAGTGAGAAGAACACTTTGTTCATTTATGTAGAAATATTATTGCAGTTAAACTAATAATGCCTTGATGTATGACCTTGCAAGAAAATTATTTTTTACACTATTGCACGTAAAAATAAACCTCTCAGTTTTAGCTGCAAAAATATTTCTATTAAATAGAATAAGATGTTCCTCTTACCTTCTCTCACATGAAGTTATTATTTCTACTAAATATATAAAAACACAACTAAACGGATCCATATATAAAATTGGATAAAATCAATGTTAAAAAATAGACAAAAGTTTGGGGGAGGACCAAAAAGTGCACCCATATTGCAAACATGAGAAACTATTTGTGTTCCATGTGAAAACTCAAGGATGACTGAGTCTTAACTGAAAGATAAGGGACTATTTTGGTCTTTTTCTCCAAAAGAAACTGTTGAATTTTTTAAAGGCAGAATGACAAACATACTTAGCCTTGAACAAAGATGCTTTACTAGCTTTATGGTGCAACTTGTCTCTTGTAAATGATGTACATACAATGTTAGACATGATAAGGGAGTTGCACAACTTGTAATTTCTTTTTATAGAACTGGCTCACTGCAAGTTTGCCATCTATGGAAAAATTTCATTATTGATAGAAAAAACATTCTGCAATATATCAAAATAGAACTAGTGTCATGCAAATTGGGGACAAACACTAAGATAAAGTGACATGAATAAAATCTCATATATATAGAAGTATTTTGAGCATAACAAGAAAATAAGGTCCATCAGGCAAGGTGAAGTTCAGTATACAGACCTTTGTTCCAACCACAATGTTTCCACTTGAGGGATGAGTAATACATGCAGAGACACCTTCAGTTGTTGGAATGAATTGATTTTGCTTATGCTGGCTCTTTACTCCATAAAGCTCTTGCATATCTTCACTATAAGAAGAATACCCATATAAGTCGTATTCTCAAAGCAAAATGAACAAAATTGAGGGTACGTCGGATAAGAAGTTGGTCAAAATGTTTTGGAAAACATTTTCTCGACCAAAACAAGTTCTTTCAAAATGAGGAAAATGACTTCCCTAATGAAAGTAAGGCAAAAAAGTTCTCTAAGAGACATTCCTAGTTCATTGCCTCCTCTTCACTCACCCAACATCCCCAACCCCTGCACCTTGACCATCCCACCCTCCTATTCCCCTGCACCTTGACCATCCCACCCTCCTATTAACTATCTTATGTTGTCTAATTTCACTAAAATCGTAGGATATTATTTTACTTATATCTTGTTACTACTTTATTATAGTTTGACTAAGTCTCCTAATACCTTGGAGCATATCTAGAAGTAGTTATAAGTTCCTATTATGTGGCCAGATAATTGCCCCCAACCAAGGGAGTGCTTACGTTCCGGTGGTTGATAGTTATCCAACTTGAGTTATGAGAATACGAATTCTTTCTACACTTTAGCTTAAGTCTATTAGATATTTGCCTACACTTGGGCTTAAGTTGGTTCTAGTTCATGTATTTAATGTTGGCTGACATATTCAATAAGATTATCCTTTTGATCTCCTCAGTTGAATCTTTATAAGATATCAGAGCTCCCATAAGCCCCACCAAATTAGATCCATTTCATTCTCTTAAAGATTTCTCATTTATGGCTCCAGTTATTGATACTATTGTTGACAGCAGTTCTGCAGTTTTTGCCACCACTCATGTGGTGCAATTTAATCATGTTGCTCAGTTACCTCTTAAACTACTAGGTAACCTCAATTTCTCAACATAGAAAGCATGACTTGTGATGCTACTAAATAGGCACCAACTCATGGACATCTTGAAGGAACCACAATTTTGTTGACCAATACACCAAATGTACTTGGTTGTATACCTTTAAAAATAAAAGTGTGGTTGCATCAATACTCCCATAGTTCCATCCCATAAGCTCATCGGTCTTCAGCCCTATCTTCAAAAACATGGCATTAAACACTTAATTCCACCTCTCTATACACCACAACATGTTGCCATAGTTGACTGTTGAAATTGTCATATTCTTGAAACTGCTAAAACCATTCTTTGTGAAGCATCCTTATCGCCTGAACTCTGGTTTTTTGTCTGTCATTATGTTGTCTACCTCATTAATTGAATTCCCCCTTCCATCCTGAATAATGAGGAGTCGCCCTATCATAACTTATTTGGTAAATCTCCAGCTATACCACCCTAAGAATTTATGGTTGTCTCTGTTACCCTTGGCTTAAACCTTATACCAAAAATAAACTTGAACCTCGGCCCAGCCCATGTGTGTATTTAGGTATCTCTGGACTCGCTATGCTCATGTCTACTTTGACCCAATCCAGTCCGATCCAAAATTTTTATAAGTCGTGACATCCAATTTTTTGAAAAAAAGAATATCCTTTTAAAAGATGTTCATCCATTTACAAAAATATACTTCCCAATTAAGTTGGGAAGTTGTTCACTCCAGAGAGACAGTCCAACACTACCCAAACTCCTCTCTCTATTCTATCAGCTATTCCAATCCCTGTCGAGTCCAACTCTAACATTAACAACCTATTCCCCTAGCAATGCTCACTCCAAAAGCAAGATCCAAGTACCAGCAGCTGCAGAGACATTAGGTAATCCGCAAGTCCTTGCTCCTCCACAACTTCCTGCCCCTTCTTCTTCACACAACATTGCTACACATAAGCGTCTGCACACATACCAGAGATGCAAAAACTATAACTAACAACCCACAATCCCAAGCACCAGAGCCACTCCTCCACCCATGGCATCCCAACAAAGTCCTAATCCCGAAAACGTAGCAATTAATCCCTCTCCTGCTATACCCGCTGCCCTGATTCCCCTATCACCCCCAAATCGTATTATAAATAGGTCCTAGAATAATATCTTCAAGTCAAAAAGAAAACTCTCCTTTGTGACACATTTGACTCCTATGCCTGTAACTTTCAAAAAGGTCAAAAAAAATAAAAGGTGGAGGCAAGCCATGAAAGTAGAGTGTCATGCTTTAATCAAAAATCAAACTTGGGAACTCACAACACAAGACAGTCAAATATGTTGAGGACCGAATGGTTGTATAGGATCAAGAGAAAAGTAAATGGTTCTATAGACTGTTTCAAAGCTCATGTAGTTGCAAAAGGGTTAACGAGCCCCGTGCCTTAGATTTTCATGAGATATTCAATCATGTTCTCAAACCTACAACCGTAAGATTGGTGCTATCTAGATTTGTGCAACACAATTGGCCAATCCATCAACTTGATGTCAATAACGCTTTCCTACAAGGAAAATTGGATGAAGAAGTTTTTATGCTTTGCATGATCATTTGCTGAAAATGGGCTCAGAACAGAATATGACACCTCTTTATTTGTGTGGAAGCATTTGGCTGTAACTATTTACGTACTTGTCTATGTTGACGATATCATAATCACTGGAAACTATCCACGAGTGATTAAATTTGTCATCAGTTACTCGGCATAAAGATTTTCGTTGAAGGATCCTAGCTATTTGAACTATTTTCGTTGAAGGATCCTAGCTATTTGAACTACTTCTTGGGATAAGCAAGAAATGAATGGTCTCATTCTTTCTCAATCAAAATACATTTGGTCATTCTTTCTGAACTCGATATGGATAATTGTAATGGAGCTTCTACTCCCATGTATTCCAGTGTACCACTTCGAGTAGCTGATGGTTCTCCAACTACTGATGTCATGTGCTACCAGCGGGCCATTGGAATATTGCAATATTTGTCCCTGACTCGGCCTGACAATTCTTATGCAGTCAATGAATTGTCGCAAAATATGCGTGCTCCAACTGATGAACATATATCTCAAAGAGACACAAGTTTAGAACTTCACATCCTACATAGTTTGGCTCTAATTTGTATATGTATGCTGATGTGGACCAGGCTGGCGACCTGAATGACAAAATCTCTACATCAGGTTACCTCCTTTTCTTTGGACCAAATGCAGTCAATTGATCGTCAAAAGAGCAACATGTTGTGGCTCGCTCATCTACCAGCGCAGAGTACAAATCAGTCGCCAATGCACTTGCAAAGCTCAGTTGGGTGCAAAACTTACTTCTAGAGTGACATGTCACCTTTCAAACACAGCAACAATCCACTGTGACAATGTTGGAGTTACTTATTTATCTCATAACCCAGTGCTTCTGTTGTAGAACTGATCAGATGGATTAATTGAATTCAAAGAACACTTCTATGGAACTTCAAGCTCTACAACTGAAATAGAAAATGGACTACTAGCATGCCTAGAATATAGGAACTATAACTAGTTATTAAGATAATGACAAAAAAGGAAAACTAATCTCCTAATAATCTGTTGACTCTGACCCACTCCAAACAGATCCTGAGACACGTAACAACATCTCCTCCTGGATTAGGAGCTGCAAACTCCCAACTTGGCTCTAAGAAGTTCAAATCTGCTAGCATAAAATGACGGGGTAAAAATGTCCGCCACTTGATTCTCTGATTTGCAATAGAGCAAAACCACCTCACCATTTTTCTGAACTTCCCTCAATAAATAAACTTGATGTTAAAGTGCTCGGTCCTGCCATGAAACACGGGTATATATGGATATGGCTATGGAAACTTGATCATCTACAAAGATCTCAGTGCTTTCTTCTTGCTCCTCCAAATCGATCAAATTTTTTCCAAGTCATAGTGCTTGAATAACAGTAACTGCTGCTGCAATGAATTCTGCTTCAGCCATTGATTGTGCTATTATTTCCTGTTTCTTTGAGCACCATGAGAAACACCCTGATCCAAAAGTAAAGCAATAACCAGAAGTACTTTTCATATCACCAGTTGACCCGTCCCAATCACTATCAGAATATCTACATAGTTGGAAATTCTGACTTTTTACTTAATTTGATGCCATAGATTAGAGTTCCTTTAAGATACCCGACCACTCCTTTGGCAGCCATCATGTGCAACTCACTTGCACAATTTAAAAACCTGGATAAAAACACTCATAGGAAACAAGATGTCAGGCCTGGTTGTGAGATACATCAAGCATCCAATTAAGCTTCGATATACACCATCGACTAGTTCAGCTCCATTATCCTTTTTTAGCTTTTTTTTATTGATTCATTGGAGAACTCACACTCTTGCATTCTTTCATTCTAAATTCTTTTAGAATCTCTTTCCACCGTCATTGTGTTTATACCCCCACTACGATATTGATTCATTGACCTCCTCATTTGAATCTTTATACCCCCACTCCCGAACCCCACCTCATTCAACCATAATTGTGTTTACATATCAATACTCTTGGGATAAGGTCTGCGTACATTCTACTCTCCCAAGACCCCACTTGTGGGATTTCACTAGGTATGTTGTTGTTTTTACTCTTGGGATAATATTTTTTTTCCTTACTTACACCATATACTAGAAAATAAGTTGAAAAAAAATGCAAGAAAACATTTTCTGAAAAATTATTTTTTGTGGAAAACATTTTCCTTCGTACCACAATCTGAATCCCCCAGATTTTGTCAAGTTGTCCAGTTAAGAATCTAAGTCGAAAAGAAATCTACATCCAGTATGTCGAAAGTAAAAAGCAGAAAATCAGAACAGCGCACTATGGCGATCAAAGAAACCATATGAAAAGATCTGCATCAAGTACCATGAAAGTTAAAAATATAAAATAAAAAAAATTAAAAAAAAACAAACAAATAAACAAACTTTACAGTACACTACACTATGGCCATCTAATCTAAATATGTCAAAGTACAGAAAAGGAACAAAAGAATTACTTGAAATCCACATGGCAAGGGGAGCTTCGATCTGGGTAGAAATCCAAAAGATAGATCCCATTACTTGACAATGATCCAACCACATAAATCTGCGGCAAAAGAAATCTCAGAGAATGAAGCTGTAAGTTTCCAGAGAATGACGAGCATAAAAATCTGAATTCCTTTTTATTGAACAAGTGGAACAAAAGTTCGATAAACCAGTAAAAAGATATTGATGAAAGCAAAACTACATACTTCATTATAAATCTAGACTAATTTATAAAGTTCACAAGCCAAATGAATGGAAGAAACTAACTCCTAAGGATTAGGGATAACATAGAAACTAAGTATCCACCAAACAATAAATTGCTCTACATATACAGAGAACTTGGACTGTTAAATTCTTATATGCATTTTTTAACGGAAGCAAACAAATGTGTAAATTGTTATCGAATGTTCCTAGACACATCTTCATATAGCATATATTGGTATAGCTATTTAGGTATTTTTTTATTGTGTTTCCTCAGATAATTTATCTTGTACACCTTCAAATAAACTCATAAATGAAAAAGGACAGAGAGATATTGAGCTGGGTGAGTTAGCACACTCCGAAAGCCATCGTGATTTTGGTTATTGCAGGCGGTTCGAGTTGAGGAGGTTAGAAGGGCTATCAGTAGGATGAAGAGGGGGAGGGCGATTGGAACCAATGAGATTACGGTATATTTTTGGAGGAACATGGTCGAAGATGGCATAGAGTGGTTCACTAGACTGTTCAATACTATAATGAAGACTGTCAAGATGCCTGATGATGGAGGAGTACAATGGTTCCATTGTACAAGAACAAGGGGGACATTCAAAACTGTAACAATTACATGGGTAGAAAGTTGTTAAGTCACATTATGAAGGTTTGGGAGAGAGTGGTGGAGATGAGGGTGAGAAGAGTAGTGTCTATTTCGGAGAATCAGTTTGGATTCATGTCAGGGCGGTCAACTACTGAAGCAATTCATCTTGTCCGGAGGTTAGTGGAGAAATATAGGGAAAGAAAGAAGGACCTTCATATGGTGTTCATTGATCTCGAGAAAGCCTACGGCAAAGTTCCAAGAGATGTCCTATGGAGGTGTCTAGAGGTGAAAGGTGTCCCAATGGCATATATGAGGGCGATTAAGGACATGTACGATGAAGCCAAAACTTAGGTAAGAACAGTAGGAAGAGACTTAGAGTATTTTCCTGTTGAGATGGGACTCCATCAAGGATTTGTGTTAAGCCCTTTCCTGTTTGCCGTGGTGATGGATGAGCTGATGCGATCTATCCAGGAGGAGGTCCCATGGTGTATGCTATTTGCAGATGACATAGTACTGATTGATGAGACTCGAATTAAAGTTGATGATAGGTTGGAGGCCTGGAGACACGCCTTGGAGTCCAAAGGATTCAAACTGAGCAGGATCAAAACAGAATACTTGGAGTGCAATTTCAATGTTGCGAGGGATGAAGCGGACATTGATGTGAGGCTTTCTATTCAACCTATCCCCAAGAGGGAAATCTTTAAGTATCTCGAGATCCATCATCCAGACTAGTGCGAAAATGGAAGCTTGCCTCTGGAGTATTGTGTGACAAGAAGATACCACGTAAACTAAAATGTAAGTTTTATAGAATAGTGGTTAGAGCATCTTTGTTGTATGGGGTGGAGTGTTGGCTAATAAAAAAATGCACATGTTCAGAAGATGCATATCGCAGAGATGAGAATGTTGAGATGAATGTGTGGTCACACCAGGAGTGACAAGATTAGAAATGAGACCATTCGGGAGAAGCTAGAGTTGGCCCCTGTGGCTGATAAGATGAGGGAAGCGAGACTGTGATGGTTTGGACATGTGCAAAAAAGGAGTACCGATGCTCCTGTTAGGAGGTGCGAGAGGTTGGTTTTGGGAGATACACGATGGGTTAGAGGTAGACTGAAGAAGCATTGGGGGGGAGGTGATCAGACAAGATATGGCAAAACTTGATCTCACTGAGGACATGACCTTAGATAGAAAGGAGTGGAGGTCGCAAATTAGAGTAGTAGGCTAAGTGGTTGGTAGGGTTAGGTGGTTGTCTGGTCTTGGGGTATGATGGTAGTAGGAGTCGTCGTATTTTACATCCTGTGTTGTCATTATTTGTCATACATGTGTTAATTTATCATAGTTACATACTTTCATGTGTTTTTCGTTATTAATCGCTCTTTTTGTTCCCTTTCCTTTCCTTTTTGTCATATCTAGTTTATCCTCTTATGGGTTTTTGAGACAAGGGTTCCCAAGAAACAATCTCCCTACTTTTATGAGGTAGTGGTAAGGTCTGCTTATATTCTATCCTCCCCAAATC
The DNA here is from genome assembly GCA_025774065.1 of Solanum ossicruentum. NCBI lineage: Eukaryota > Viridiplantae > Streptophyta > Magnoliopsida > Solanales > Solanaceae > Solanum > Solanum ossicruentum. Next base: position 12,168,166 of record JAOTQR010000007.1, read on the forward strand.
CCACATGTGGGATTCCACTGGATATGTTGTTTGTGCCTACAAATAACTTCTTCAGAATAAAACGAAAAGAAGATTACTTCATTGTCTCTGTGTTTTACATAAATCAAACACTATATAGAAGGGCTATGTTGCTCAGACTCTTTAAAAATAGTGACAGGTACATGTCGGATCCTCCAAAAGTATCGTATTTTTGGAGGATCCGACAAAGGTACAGCATCACCTTTGAAGAGTTCGAGCAAAATAGAAGGAGGGTAAGCTGTAAATAACAACCAGCCCATCAATTTCACTTCAAACAAATTTTCTGAGGTTTATGTTCCATGCTAAAAAACAAAGAGCATACAGCATCTCCAAACAGCATTCATAAAGCACTGTATTCACCTTTCTCCGTCCCCCAAGCCCACACAAAATGAATCAAGAACCAAAAGATGTAAAAGGATGATTCACATAATTGTAGATCGGCCTTTGTGTTAGAATCCTTAATTATAGGGATTTTGTTAGAATCCTTAATTATAGGGATTTTAGAATTATAGGATCAATTATAGGGATATGATGCCAATCAGATATTCTGTAAATATTCCGTTGCCTCGTATAGAGCCCCAAGCTCTTGTATATATTGACCTAATGCCATACCTCTCAAAATACAGTAAAAAAGAGAGAGTTTAGCCCGAGGACGTAGGCACCACTTGCCGAACCTCGTAAATCATTTGTGTTCTTTTTTCTTTATTTTCCTCTACATGGTATCAGAGCCGTAAGGTTACTGTTCATCTTCACGTCACTATTCACACCTCCGATCGGAAAAATTTCACCACCGACGAATGTGGGATTCCCCTTCCGGCCAACTTTTCAAACTCCATCGCCGAATATTTCTCTACGCGCCTCTACGCACGTCCTTGCTCTCAGTTTGTGGATTTGTGGCTTTGTGGTTGGTCAGTTATTTTTTTCCTCCTTCAATGGCTGAAGAATCCAGTAAGGTTAGTTTGTCAAATACTTCAATGGTTGGTAGTGGTCTTCACCTTACCCCAAATCTTCAAGTAACTACTGAAAAACTGAATGATCATAATTATGATACTTGGAGTAATAATTTTATGGTCTCTATTCATGCTTATGAACTTGCTGGTTATTTGGATGGTACTACTACATCTGAGCATGAGGTGAGTC
>JAOTQR010000007.1:12175693-12188846 GCA_025774065.1 Solanum ossicruentum
ATGGATACCAAGCATAAGAGTTTTTGATGCTAAACAAGTTCATGAGTTATTTCATTTCATACACATTTCGTTGCTTACGTAACATCCTCTCTTTTTTTGCCATGTTGTCTTCAATGATTATTTTCATGTTATATGTTGCATATACAGTCCTAAAGCTCCAATGTTATGACCACCAAAAGAATAATCTCAAAGGTAATATAAAGATAAAGCATTCAGTTTTGATGGGTGGTAGCCCAAGGGGTTCGAGAAGAACCTAGCATAGGGACGATCCCGATACAGTATTAAGGGTGGTAGCCCGAGGGGGTTCAAGAAGAGCCTAGCATAGGGACGATCCCGATACAGATTACCACTGATCAGTTGGTCACTTGTATTACAGCTGTGCGCAGATTTTATAGTAAAGGTAAAGTAATATAAAGGACATAAAGTACAGAATCCCACAGTATAACTAAAGATGGTCTCTTATGCTACATCAATGTACAGTATCAATTGAGTTGCTAAATCATACACAGAGTTCCCTGCCTTACATACTCAGTACATTATCTCATACTGACGTCCCTTACGGGGGACCTGCATTTCATGCTGCAGGTACAGGTGCTAGTAGATCTTCCCAGTAGGAGTACAGGATATTCAGCCGCTGTCACCAAGCTTCAGGTTGCTTCAGGGCTTTGTATATGTCTAGAGTTTAGTTTATATTTTACACTCAGCTGAGGCGGGGCCTGTCCCGACCCTTATTTGATACTTCCTATTATCTAGAGGCTTTGTAGACTATGTAAAATTAAAGTATGGTCATGTTTTGTACTTTTAATACCATGGCCCCTACGGCCTAGTCGCATGCATTTTCTTTTGGCTTATATCAATGTTTACTTGCATACAGACATGTTGAGTATAGAATTTCTTTATAAAATGTATAGAAAGTGCATAAGCACAGGTTGGTTCTCCCGAGCCTTATCGGCGATGGGTGCCGGTTCGCCCTAACAGGATTTGGGGCGTGACAGTAATACACAAACATTTGGATCAGCAGAAAGGTTAATTGCTATGCAATGGAACTTTGTTTCAATAAAGTACTGTACAACATGATGGCTATTTTGTGATTCTTTTTAGTAGTACCGAAGAGAGGGTCGTTTCCTCCGAACCTTACCCACTGAATAATAGACCCATGATAATAAAGGCCTAGACAGGTGAATTCAACTTCAATGAGGATGTCTTAAAGACCATTCCTATGTAGGTGAAGCTTCCTAATCTTCCACTAAACGGCTGGAGCAAGGAGGCACTTAGCAGGATAGGGAGTGGCTAGGGGAGGCCACTTTGTGCAGATGATAGTACAACTAAGGCTGAGAGGATCTATTATACTCGGATACTAGTTGAGATGGACGTAACTAGAATGCTGCCCAGCTCTGTTAAGGTATGTGATCCTACTGGAAAGGTAGTGGATCAAACTGTGTGTTATGATTGGAGGCCACTGCACTGTCCAATATTCTGCCAAATAGGCCACTCTTTCCCTGCAATGAGGATGAAACAAGATGCTGCACAGGCTGCAGACCAATAGGGAAAAAAAACAAGGGGTCCAACAAAAACAGGAATGAAAGGTGAATAAGGTTTTAGTCCTAGCACAGATGATACTATTGATGCCTAGGTAGGACTTAAGAGTCGGTTGCCTACTGATGGCACTTAAAGTAGTATAGTAACTGCTAATATATCTATCTATCTCTACTGAAGTACTTGCAGGAGAATGGCAAACAGTGAAAGGAAAATCAACTGCTAAATCAAGTGTTGTTCCACTGTGGCAGGGAGTCGCTCTTTCATGATCAATAGACCCCTTATTCCCAAGAATGGGGAGCCCCAATGCTTTCATTGTCCTCAGTGATACTCATACTTCTTCCCAAGCCAAACAGGAGGTAAGGTGAAGCGATGAAGCACCTTGCGCCCCCCTCCCCCCCCCCAAACCCTCTTTCCATCACATAAATATAGGTGCTTGGAATTTCAGGGGTAGCAATAAAGTGTAAGCATAGTGATTCACTAGCTTTTGCAAGTCACATAATGTAGTTCTTATTGTTGTTATACAGAACAGAGTTAAAAAGTCTAAGACTAAAAAATTATAAAGAAACTAGTAGGTAACTGGTGTTGGGTGGCTAGTCACCAAGAGACTCCTGGAGGGAGAATTTGGGTATAGTGAACCAGGCTGTGGTTGATTTCAGAATGACAGAGATGCATACACAGTTTGTACATGTACAGTTGACTTTACAAGACAATCAAGCTAGTTTTAGTTTGAGCATTATATATGATCTTCACACTGTTCAAGATAGAAAAGCTCCTCATGAGGATCTAAAGGGACTTATCAATGGCTTAACAAAACCAGGATTGGTCACGGGAGATTTCAATACTATTATGTCTGCTGATGATAGAATTAATGGCTCCACTGTAAAAGACAGGGTGGTTAAAGATTTTAAAGAGTTTGTCCAAGATACTGGTCTAGTATCATTGAAGACAGTTGGCACCGAATATGTGAAGACAAGAGAGCAACTAGTTCATTTGTTCACAAAGGGCGTTGAATGGAACCTGAGCTAATTATCTTCGTAACAAGCTAGGCTTGATCAATATCTACTTTCCAGTTTGAGAGGGAGTGCAATAGAATGCATCTAGACACCCTATAATGAATGTAGACACCCTTTAGTATAATGTATAAAGCCTAGCTAATTTCTTTCCTTAATTAGAGTTCAATGTATATGTACATGTACCTCTCACGTTAAGGAATAGACAACAATAACAACAACAACATATCCAGTGAAATCCCACGTTAAGGAATAGACATTTTGGAAATTACTCCATTACCTTATTCAGTAACAGTATCTAACTGTAGCATTACAACAAGATCTTGTCAACATTGGGCTAACAACTGACTTTTTGACATGAAATGCCCTCACGACTTTAAGATCTGAAGTGCTAATTCAGTAACATATTAATAAGAGTGAACTAATTGCTAAAAGAAGGTTGTTTTGCTGACCTCGAGTCATCATGGGAACAAAATGCTACATCAGAGAAACCTTTGTGAGCATTATATCCATGAACAGAGATAGTATGCCTTTTCCGTAACACCTGTACAAATAATAACAAAAGGTAAAAGAACAACAATTTGCTTCAAATCATTTTGAGTTCACCAGTTTATTTGCACTTTTGGGCTTTGTAGATGATAAAATTTAGATAACTATAACAGTTGAAGCAACTCTATATTTTCTCTTGAAGAACAAAATGTAGTTGTTTGAAACTCTAGTAAGACAGAAGATGGTACTTACTTCAACTGGTTCTGAAGATACATAACCAATATCAAAAATACATACTTCTGAACTTTTCATAGATGTGCAAGCAACCTGATTTTAAGAAAACAAGACGTGTTAAATCCAAAAGTCCAACTAAACGTCAATATTCCAGATAGAACAATATCTAAAAATGATCAACTTGACGGAAGAAAAAACAGACGGGTGTTACAAAATATACAGTCATATCTAGTATTTGTATATGGTGTATATTAGGGTGACAAAAGACATGTATGACGGAGCCAAAACTCGGGTAAGAATGGCTGGAGGAGACTCCGAGTATTTTCCTGTTAAGATGGGATCTATGTTGAGCCCTTTTCTAATCTCCTTGGTGATGGATGAGCTGACACGGTAGATTCAAGAGGAGGTTCCATGGTGCATGCTATTTGCAAACGATATAATACTGATTGATGAGACTCGGGCTAAAGTTAATGATAGATTTGGAGACATGTTTTGGAATCCAAAGAGATGAATGTGTGGGCATATCGGGAGTGATAAGATTAGGAATGAGACCATTCAAGAGAAGCTCGAGGTGGCCGCGGTGGCTGATAAGATGAGGGAAGCGAGACTGCGTTGGTTTGGACATGTGCAAAGAAGGAGTTCTGATGCTCCTATTAGGAGGTGCAATAGGTTGGAGTTAGGAGCTACACGGAGGGGTAGAGGTAGACTAAAGAAGTATTGGGGGGAGGTGAACAAACAAGATATGGTGATACTTGATCTCATCGTGGACATGACCTTAGATAGGAAAGATTGGAGGTCGCCTATTAGAGTAGCAGGCTAATATGTTAGTAGGGTTTGGTAGATATATGACTTTGTGATATAATAGGTTAGTAGGAGCAGTGATATATTTACATTATATGTTATCATTATTAGTCCTATATTTGTGTACTGTTAGCGTATTTACATTATCTTTATATCTTGTGTGTGTTAATTTTACCGTATTTGCATACTATCATGTGTTTTTCCTTATTACTCGCTCTTTCTATTCACTTTCTTTTCCTTTCCTTTTCCCATATCTAGTTTATTTTGCTTATGGGCTTTTGAGACGAGGGTTACCAGGAAACAGCCTTTCTACCTTTATAAGGTAGTGGTAAGGTTTGCGTACATTCTACTCTCCCTAGACCCCACTTGTGGGATTCCATTGGGTATGTTGTTGTTATCTAATATTTATAGCATAATAATAGGTAGAGATATTTAGGGATCTTAGAGATTTTTAAGATCTTTCTGATTTAATTTCCTTAGATAGATTTACTTGTACACCTATAAATAGCTCTTAGTCTTGTAATAACACAACAAGAAAACAGTTCCATTGGCTCTATATTTCACATGGTCAGAGCCTAGCCTTCTGACTTTCAATATTGGATCAGCAACTTCACCGGAAAATTGATAACTTTTCCGATAAGTTACCTAACTGTTGGAGGTGGTCGCTTGATATTTTCGGTTGCTTTACGATGGTTTCAGCCACGTTTGACAGCCTTAGAACAAATTCTGCAGCTACTTTGTTGGTCATGTTTGAGTTTCTTGTAAGTTGTTCTGTTTCTATGTTTCTACATTAATATTTAGGAGGCTGGTTGTGTTAGAAACAGTCTTTGAGTGGGACTCCCTGTTTAGATCAACTTGTGACTTATTTAGGTCGTCTTTCTTTGTAACAATTTGAGACTTGTTGAGTCTCTATTAGTTCTCTGAGTTTGTTTGATTGGGTTCAGATTCACTTGATTCTATGATTTGTTTCACGTGATTCGCTGGTTTGGAGTTCTATTTCTGTCCAACACAGACTTGGTTGGATAATTTCAGCTTTGAACAATTGTCTATCAATTTATTTCAATATTGTGAGTTGGGAAAATGATTGCTTCCGATTAATTGTCTGATAACGTGATTTTGATTTCCACAGAAGATTTTCTAAATTCTATCAATATCAGAAATCATTGAACGAATCTACTTCAGTTAATGCTTTTACCGAGTCAACTAAAACATGTCTCATCACCTCATCAAATAAATGGGTCATTGATTCAGGTGCCACAAATCACATGGCAAGTAATCCTAATATTTTTTCTAGCTTTCGATCACACAAAGCACCATCCCCGGTTACTGTAGCTGATGGATCAATTTGTAACAATGTTGGATATGGGACTATTAAACCAACCTCCTCTATTACCCTGTCATCTGTACTAAGTCTACCAAAGTTGGCTTTTAAACTGATTTTTGTAAGCAAAGTTACTAGAGATCTTGGTTGTTATATTTCATTCTTTCCGAATCATTGTCTATTTCATGATCTTAAGACAAATTAGGTTATTGGTAAAGGGCATCTAATTGATGATCTCTACATCCTTGATGAATGGGATCCTCGGTTTGTTGCATGCTCTAATGTCGTCTCTCCAATAGAAGCACATTGTCGATTGGGACATCCTTCTTTAGCTTTGTTAAAGAAGCTTTGTCCTCAGTTCTATGATATTTCTTCATTGGAATGTTAATCTTGTCGATTTGCAAAACATAATCGCAATCCATTAATCCAAAGATTAATAAGCGAGTTGAGTCTGCTTTTGAGTTAGTACATTCAGATGTTTGGGGACCATGTCCATTTGTATCTAAAACTGCGCATAAATATTGTCACTTTTGTGGATGATTTTTCTCGAATGACTTGGATGTACTTTATGAAGAGTCAATCTGAAGTGTTTACTCACTTTACTGCCTTCTGTGCCGAAGTTAAAACTCAATTTAATGCCTCAGTGCAGATTCTAAGGAGTGATAATGCTAAAGAATATATGTCAGAATTATTTCGATCTTCCATGAGAAACCATGGTATTCTTCATCAGTCTTCATGTGTAGATACACCTTCTCAGAATGGAGTTGTTAAGTGGACGAATAGGCATCTACTTAGACAGCTTGGGTACTTTTGTTCCAAATGAAAGTCCTGAAATAATTTTGGGCAGATGCGGTCTCCACAGCTTGTTTCAGATAAATCGCATGTCGTTAGCTGTGTTGGTAGGTAATATGCCTTATAGAGTTCTTTTTCTGAATAAATCACTATTCCCGGTGGAACCTAAGGTGTTTGAGAGCACATGTTATGTTCGAGATGTTCGACCATCTGTTACCAAATTCGAGATGTTCGACCATGTGTTACCAAATTGGATCCAAAGGCGCTAAAATGTGTTTTCTTAGGCTATTCTCGACTTCAAAAAGGGTATCCGTGTTACTCTGTTAAACTTGGCAAATACCTAGACTCTACTGATGTGATATTTTCAGAAGCTACACCATTCTTCTGTTCAACTTCCAGTTCTACAAGTCAGTGGAGGAAAATAAGTGGTTGGTCTATCGGGTTACTCATGCTGAAACAAAAATATCAGATGATGACTCTCTTCCATCTGCTAGTTCGTTTATTGAGAATCAGCCAACTGGTATGCCTCCAAAACTAGTTTCATCTATTCCAACAAGACCACCAATTGTTCAAGTTTACTCGAGAAAGCAAGGTAATCATGATACTTGTCCTACATCAACTCTTTCATCATCAGTTCCTCCTCCACTTGATTTTTCGGGAAATCTTGACCTTCCTATTGCTCTTCGGAAAGGTACACGTCAGTGTAAATCCAAATATTCCATTGCTAACTTTGTTTCTTATGATCACTTATCTCCTACATCTAGTTGTTTGATTGGCTATCTAGATTATTTCTATTCCCAAAACAGTGAAAGAAGCCTTGACTAATCCTGGATGACATGATGCAATTATTGAAGAGATACATGCTCTAGATGAAAATCACACTTAGGATTTGGTAGATTTACCCAAGGGAAAGAAAGTTGTAGGATTCAAATGGGTCTTTACCATCAAATTCAATCCTGATGGTTCTGTCGCAAGACTTAAGGCTAGACTGTTGGCTAAAAGCTATGCTCAGACTTATGGGGTAGATTATGTGGACACTTTCTCCCCCATAGCTAAGCTCACCTCTCTTCGTCTGTTTATTTCCTTAGTTGCTTGTCAACATTGGCCTTTACATCAGCTGGATATCAAGAATGCTTTCTTTCATGGCGATCTTCATGAAGAGGTATATATGGAGCAACCGCCTGGATTTGTTACTCAGCGGGAGTATGGAAAAATTTGCCATTTGAGAAAATCTCTGTATGGTCTAAAGTAGAGTCCTCGTGCATGGTTTAGAAATTTTAGAGATGTAGTTCAGGAGCTTGGGTTGAAGAAGAGCAAGTGTGATCACTCAGTCTTCCACAAACAGTCAATGACTGGTATTATTCTCCTAGTTGTTTATGTTGATGATATTGTTATTATAGAAAATGATTGTACTGGAATTTCTTCTCTCAAGTAGTTTTTACATGCCAAATTTCATACCAAAGACATGGGACAGTTGAAATACTTCTTGTTGTAGAAGTAGCTAGAAGCAAGCATGGGATTTTCTTATCTCAAAGAAAGTATGTACTTGACCTACTTGTAAAAACTGGAAAGTTGGGAGTGAAACCATGTGGCACACTAATGGATCCTAATGTACATCTTGTTAAGGATGATGCTGACCTTTTTGATGCTCCGGGAAGCTATAGAAGATTAGTTGAGAAATTGAACTACCTAATTGTGACTCATCTAGATATTGCCTATGCAGTCAGTATTGTCAGTCAATTCATGTCTGTACCAACAGTCAAACATTGGGCTGCCTTGGAACAAATTCTATATTATTGGAAAGGAGCTCCTGGCCTTGGCATATTGTATAGCGACCACAAACATACTCGTGTTGAATGTTTTGCAAATGCTGATTGGGCTGGATCAAGAAGTGATAGAAGATCAACTACTGGCTATTGAGTCTTTGTTGGTGGAAATCTAGTCTCTTGGAGGAGAAAGAAACAAAATGTTGTATCTCAATCTTGAGCAGGGTTCGAGTATAGAGCTATGGCTCAGTCCACATGCGAAATACTACGGATACAACACCTTTTAGCCGAGGTTGGTTTGAATTTTTCTTTTCCAGCAAAATTATAGTGTGATAATCAGGTTGCTCTACATATTGCCTCAAATCCAGTGTATCATGAACGAACAAAACATATTGAGGTTGATTATTTTGTCCGCGAGAAGATTCAAGAGAACGTGATTTCTACAGGCTATGTTAAGACGGGGGAGCAATTGGGTGATATATTTACGAAGCCTTTGAATGGAACTCGGATGGAATATCTTTGTAACAAGTTGGGCATGATCAATATCTACGCTCCAACTTGAGGGGAATGTTACAAAATGTATAGTCATATTTAGTATTTATAGCATAATAACAGGTAGAGATATTTAGGGATCTTAAAGATTTTTAAGGATCTTTTCTGATCTAATTTCCTTAGATAGATTTACTTATACACCTATAAATAGCTCTTATTCTTGGAATAACACAACAAGAAAACAGTTCCATTGGCTCTATATTTTACAAAGGGAAAGTTTTCTATCAGGTGCAGATCTTATGTGGTGCAAAGTTCGACAAAACTAATCAGTGATGAAGCAAGATGTTGTATTAGAAAGGCATCAAGGAGATGCAAATTAAATAGACATTAACATGGTTACCTCCTGAGAAAAAAACATCTATAAAATCAGGGAGTTAGCCACAAGCAAAAGAACAGTTGCTAAGCCATATTGAGGGAGCTAACGAATCTAAGAGGGGTAATATATCATTAACAGGGGATAAATTGCTCCAATGGATGAGGTTAATAAGGCAAAAGGATTTTAAACTGCTAATTGAAGTTGAGACACGGTCAAAACATCTCAGATTCCTTTCCTTCCAAATACACCAAAAAATACATGATGGAATCATCTGCCAGGTCTTCTTGATGGGGCCATCAACTTCGACATCATGGGGCCATCAACATCTCCAAGACTCCAGCTTTGCACTACTTCTTTGACACTCAGGGGGAGAATACAGTTGATACCAGCGATTGAAATGAACATATTCCAAAGAGCTACTGACAATGGACAGTGCAGAAACAAATAATTCACTGATTCAAGACTATTGAGGCACATGAAGCATCTGTTTACCAGCTGAAGTTTCCACCTATTTAGGTTGTCAGGGTTAAAATAGCATTCCTGAGGGTAGTCTATGTGAAACACTTGATTTTAGGGGGTAGTCTAGTCTTCCAAATCAGTTTCCATGGCCACTGGCCTATCATGTTATTCGAAGAGCACAACTTGTTGTATCCTTCCTTCAGTATGTCTATTCCTTTTTCAAAGCTACACCATTTTAAGCTATCAGCCAAGTGAGGGGATATTGAGGCTCCTTCTAGAGTTCTGAAAAAATTAGAGAGATCATTAAGCTCCCAGTCCTGAAAATTCCTCCTAAAGTGAGGGGCCCATATTCCATCTTCTCTGTTTTCAGCCACTGAAGAGTCTATATCAGAGGCTATCCTGTAAATAACAAGGCGGGAGACATTGATAGATTGATTGTTAAGCGACCTATCTTTCCAAAATTTAATTGAGTTACCATTTCCAATCCTGAAGGACACCCTCTCGGAAGAATTCCTCCCTTAGTTTATTAATGTACTTCCAAGGTCCAATTCCATAAGGGTCATTATTCTGCTTGGTACTCCATCTGTCTTGTTTCCCATATTTTGCATTCAATACCTCTTTCCAGATACTTGTTGGTTCTTGAGCATATCTTCACCACCATTACGTTAATAGACTCTTGTTATGCTTCTTTAAATCTGTGATTCCCAGACCTCTATGCTGCTTTGGTATAATTACATTTTCCCACTTCACAAGATGGAACTTATGGCCCTTATAGCACCCCTTCCATAAGAAAGATATTCTGATTTTGTACCTTGGAGGTATTGGGAGCATTGACATAATATATGTGGGGATACTGTCAAGTACAAAATTGATGAGAGTCAACTTGCCTCCCATAGAGAGATTTTGCATCTTCCAAGTTGCTAACCTTCTCTCCATTTTCTCAATAACTTCATTCCAAACTCCTGCATCTTTGAACTTTGCTCCCAAAGGAGACCTAGGTATTTTGTTAGAAATGAGCCAATAATGCCAGCCAGTCCTTTCAAATCAGGGACCTCATTTACTTGGTAGATCTTACTCTTCAGCATATTAATATGAAGCCTGGAGATTGTTTCAAAAAGGAGTAATGTCAGGTTGAGATACAGTACCTGAGACTTGTCTGTCGCACAAAAAGCAAGAGTATCATCTGTGTAGAACAGGTGAGTCACAGAGATAGAATTGTCTTCATTGTCGTGCACTCTGAATCCTTCAATCCATTGCATTTGCTTTGCCTTACCTAACATCTTGTTAAGACCCTCCATGGCAAGGATAAATAAGAATAGAGAGAGAGGGTCCCCCTGTCTAATCCCTTTTTGAGGGGAAAAGAAACCAACTGGGGATATATTCACTAGAATTGAATATTTGATAGCAATGCTGAATTTGATCCATCTGAACCACCTTTCTCCAAATGCCATACTCCTCAGAATTGATAATAAATAAGACCAATCGAGTTGGTCAAAATCTTTCTCCATCTAACTCGCATAGAATTCTAGGAACTGCACTTTTTAGTCTTCCTCTAGAAGTTCATTTGCTACTAAGGTGCAACAGTAATCTGTCTTAGTTGAAACTATCAGTTGAAACTACGGCTTCACTTGTTTGCACTTAAATAAATGCCTTAATCTTAATCATTTAGATCTTAGTCATTACGCTTGTTTATTCTTTTGATCAAATCTTAATCGTTAAGCCCATTTTAGAAAAAAAATTACAATCATTTAATGGGTCGGAATAGATCTAATGATTAACATCTATAAATAGTAAGAATGGCATCAATAACTAAATCTCGTGCCAAGCACGAAGGCCAAGATGTGGCGGATAATATCCCATGACTATATTATCAAATTATACCGTAGCGACCGGGTCCAAATCCTTTTAACACATGATAGCACCCATTTCTCCAAATTTCAAGTTCTTTGTTAGTATTTTTTTTCATCACAATGGATGATGCAAATAGCACACATGAACATGGTGAGAATACTGTGAAGGTAAATGATCCTGCAGAACCATATCAGGAAAATGTTAACATTAGTTGTTTGGAGCTACTTCAAAAGACTTGGTAGAGCAAAAGATGGAATTGGAAGGGCTGTGTGTAAAGGGTGTAAAGCACCATTTAGGTGTGGTTCAACTCCTGGTCACCAAGGTAAAATTTATAGGACATTACATTTGCAGCGCCATAAAAGTAGATGTCTGATGCTTAAAGTTCATGATTTAGATCAAATGTTCATCAATCAAAAAGGTAAAATGCAAGTTAGAAACTTAATTAGTGGACACAATGTGGACTACTTATTGACACAATCATAAGCATAATTTGTCGTATTCTTTTGTTGAATATGATGGAATTAATGTTTGGGTGAATTATACAAGTCTAGATGTTATGATGCCTTCTACGAGCACTTCTGTTGTAAATGTCAAGAGAATGTATATTAGAGAGAAATTGAAATTGAAACAAACCTTAGCTAAAATTTCTAATAGAATATGTTTGACTTTTGATGGTTGGACATCATCTAATTATTAGGAATATATTTGTCTAATTGCCCAATTTGTTGATGAAAATTGAAGGTTGGTTGGTAAAATCCTAAATTTATATTATATGTATCCATCTCACACTAGAGTTGAATTGGTTGCTATTATATATGATTGTTGAAGACATTTACAATAACGTTGGATAATGCCACTACCAATGACAACTTGCAAAATATTTAAGAAGGGCCTCTTAGATAGCAAAAGAGTTTGTTATGTGATGGTAAGTTCTTTCACATGTGATGTTCCACTCATATCTTGAATTTAATTGCTCAAGAGGGTCCGAAAGCAGCTAGTGATTCTTTATTTGCAATTAGGGGAAGTGTTAAGTATGTTAAAGGATCTATGGGAGAATGCAGAAGTTTGAGCAACATGTAAGGGAAGTTTGAAAAGAAATAATTCTTGGTTTCCATTTAGATGTATCAACTTAATGGAACTCGACATATTTGATGCTTGATAGTGCACTTCAATATGAAAATGCTTTTGCTAGGCTACATTTGATTGACAAAAATTATGTTATTATCCTACATTGATCAACGGAAAAAATATGTATTTTATGAGACTCTAACTTGATTTTCAGTTAAAGTTACCCAACCTCCATCCTGTATTTCATGCAAGCAGGGAGAATTGAATGCATTATCAGAGAGAATTTAAATAACGAGGATAATGTTATTAAGGAAATGTTATAAAAATGCGTGAAAAGTTTAAAAAATACTGAATTTTTATAGTTTAGTACTTGCATTTACAGCAATTCTTGATTGTCGCGCGAAGTTGCAACTTTTAAGGTTTTGTTACTCTAAGTTAGATCCTATTTCTGCATGAAAGATAGGAGATGTGTATAGTAAATTATGTAAGCTCTAGATCATTTCTGAAAACAATCAAAATGTCACAAGTGCTTCTTCTAGTCTTCTTAGTACATCAAGTGGAGATGAAAGTAAACCTAAAGGAAAGGAAATACTATATGTGTGTGTGTGTGTGTGTGTGTCTCTGTGTGAGTGTGTGTGTGTGTGTCATATTCTTCTTTGTGCCATATTCTTCTTCTTTTGTATTATTATTATTATTTATTGTTATTCAAATTATATCTTTAGCTACATAGGAATTTGAAGCATTTCAGAATGAATCTGTTTCTAATAATGAAAAATCGTAATTGGATCATCAATTAGAGGAATCAAAGTTTAATCTTGAGAAATTTGGGGAAATGGATGCTAGCATGTGTTAAAAGGATCATTTCGGTAATATCCAATCATCCAATGATGGCACTTGATGTATTGAGGAGGTGTTATGCCATGAAGTTATTTTACTTTTTTCTCAGAGTGAACTC
>JAOTQR010000007.1:12188946-12217201 GCA_025774065.1 Solanum ossicruentum
TGTATTTTGAGAGGTATGGCATTAGGTCAATATATACAGGAGCTTGGGGCTCTATACAAGGAAGCTGAATATTTACAGAATATCTGATTGACATCATATCCCTATAATTGATCCTACAATTCTTAAATCCCTATAATTAAGGATTCTAACAAAATCACTATAATTAAGGATTCTAACATGATCTCTTATAAGTTGGAGCTGCCACTGAATCTCAAGGTCATCCTGTCTTTCATGCCAACGTTCTCAAGCCATACCATGAAGACAAGGATGATCTCAGCCGAGGACAATCAGGTCGGGCGCCTATCACAATCATCGCCTCTTGTGACCGAGACCTTGAGGCCATTATCAAATACAAAGCCAAGCAGAAATACAGACAATCTTCCACTGCTATGTTCCTCGTTCATGGGTAGGGACAATCTCCGGAGGAGGCCACATAGGAACAGTACGAGGATTTATGGTAGTTTAAAGACAAGGTCCAAGAAGTCTTGCAGCAGCAATGCGTTACGATTGTCGCCACAACAGGTGAGGGAGAATGTCACAACCCGCCTCTTGAACAACATAAAGGGGGAAAAAATAGGTTTTTGGAAGACTCTGGAACATTGTAGATATCACTTGAAGGTCCTTAGAAATCTCTGGACTTGTAAAGTCTTCTAGAGTAGGCATTAAAAAGTAAATATAGAGGGACTTGTAAAGTAAATATAATTTACACTTTGAACTGGAATGAATAATATAAATAGAGGATGTCATTCACTTGTCAAACCATCTAGAAAGTTGTAAGCAATCTTCCAAGTTATAAGACAATTCTTCTTTACAAAACTCTCTTGTCTTCTTCGATCTAGCGTTTCCTTAGCGATCTAATTGAATAGGCTTACTTGAGCTTGCAAATCGTGAAAGAATGTGAGTAAGTTGCCAAATGCCGCATGGAAGTCTTAGTCAAATTCAAAATCCATGACACCAAGGTCAAATCCAACTCTGGATCCCTTTATTGAGGTTAACATGTACTTCTCTACTATTCATTTCTATGGGCTCTCAGTTTTAGGTGTGCCATGTTACATTAGTAACTAGAAGCTTCAGTGGATGGATGCTCTTACTAGTTTTGGTCTTATATATGTAACTGGGGTTAGTCCTCATCCCACGCAATATTTCCACCTGAATGGCCAACTAACTTCAACTCTAGGCATGTTGATATACATTGCATCAATTCTAGTTGGGAAAAATCTTATACTATCAAGAAAATTTCTTATTCTTTTTTAAGGTTTTGCGAGATATGCTATTGTCCAGTGTTATTAAAAGCGCTCACTTCAGCACTTCAAAGCACAACAAGGGTCCAGCGCTTATTTTTTTTGAAGTGAAAAGCAGTGGAAAAAGCATATGCTTCAGAAGTAAAAGCGTGAACCGTGCTTTCGATTGAAGCAACAAAAGCGTCGCTTAAGCCCTGTTTAGGGTTTTTTTAAAAAAATTTAAAAATACTTAAGAGTTTAAATTACCCAAATATTTTTGCTTTGCTACTTTCGTAACTGTTAGTCTACGACTGCTGCAAGCCTGCGACTCCAGTCTCTCTTCTTCGGCGACTTCAGTCTAGTCTCCAAGTAAGTTCTACTTCTCCTCCTCCTCCTCTTCTTCTTCTTCTTCTTCTTCTCCTCCTCCTTCTCTTCTCTTCTTCTCAGTCCCTTTTCAGTTTCTTTTTCTACAATTCTGCTAGGGTTTTCCTTGATCAGTTCTTTTCAGTTGCTCTGTGCTTCTGTAACAAAATAGGATTTTGCTCACTTTGTCTTTTGGTTATATACTTGTGTTATTTGCCATATGCAATTTGATTATCTATTTACTTTTTAATATAAGTTGAAACTTGAAAGATTTGCTTAATATGTTACCTTTATTGAGTTCTTGATGGTTTATCTATGCATATTTAATAATTTTTAGTGCTTTATTTGAAAAAAATGTGCACTTTGCTTCACGCTTCTCACTTCTGTGAAGCGAACACTCATTGCTTTTTTCCACTTCTCGCTTCTTAAAACGCTGGTGTTGTCATAGTTTTATGAACCAGTATGTTCTTTACTTCCGACAAGACTAGTACATTTGGAATGGATCTTCAGGTCCAGCTTGAGACCATCATCATCCAACAAGTGTTGGTGGGAGAATGAAAGAACACTAGTCAAGGGAGAGATCATCAGACCTTTTAAGTAAACCTAGTATTATGTGCATTTTTAAGTTGTTTCGCAAAACAAATATTATTTATGCAAGAGGCCAAGCATATTAATGGCCTTGCTTTGCACAATTGTCAAGAGTGGAGTTAATTTGAAGATTCCTTCATACTAATAAAGGAACAAATAGGCCTTACTGAGCAAAGGGGAATGGCAAAAGGTGTAGAAGTAGGTCCCGTGTAACTTTTTGGATTATGTAGTAGTATCATTATCTAGTTTCCTTTTCAGGAAGTATGGGCATTATTTTGGGACTGATCAAAAGGAAAGACAACATTTAATTTGGATGGAGAAATAGTCAGCACTTAAGCAGCAAAAGAAAAGTATGAATGTACAAATACTGACCAACAGCAAATGCCATTATTTTTTGGAAGAGGACGAGTGCAATAGAACAGCAAACGAAACTGAGATGCTGTTAGGAAAACAAAGAATGCTTCAACTTGAGACCCATACTTCTTCTTGATCTGCACAACCAAATTTAACATCACATCATTAGCTATCACCTTTTACTCCTCTAACTCAATAGAAAAGGGCATTTTTGGAGAATGAAAGTTAATCCATTCAATTTTCTCAATTGAAACACGATTCCCTTGTTCAGGAAAAGAATTAAACATTTTGAAACTGCATAACAAGAACTATGTCACAAGATTGAATAATTCGAAATATCTTGAAAATGTTAGAAGAAATTGTCTGACTCCTCGAAAAGGGATAGTGTCATTTAAAATGGAACATAGGGAATAATAACTTAAATTAAATTAAACAATGCTGGAAAAAGGAAATATCAGCATTATTGTTAAATTTGATCAGATGGATGATTTCTTTTGCAACTGATGCTAAAACATTTGTGGACTTCATAGATTCCCGAAAGTTTTACAGTGAAGCAAAGATCCCTTTTGCTGTAGATATTTCTTGCACTTTCTTTGTTTCGTGAATTTCATACTTATCACAAAACTGCAAGATTCTTAGAGGCAAAAAATACTTCAGTCACACCCAATAGAAAAGCAGTCATATTGAAATACAGTCACTATATTCTTGTATAAAATCAGATACCTGAATGAGAAAAAATCATAATGTAGACAGCACGATACCACCCATTACCAGTCGTACTACACAAACGAAGCGGAAAGTCAGTCACCAAAGAAATAGCACAATAGATAAAGGAAAAGCATGTGAGAGGTTTTTAGGCTCGTTATAAAACAGAGTTAATGGTGAAATAACAGAAATCACTCTTTTGATTTATAAAGAAAGGAATTATTCAAAGAAATAAAGCCATTCAATGTTCATATGAGAGTGTATTTTTCTACCTTAAATGCGCTTAAATTGGCTTTCACCTGAAAACAAGCCATACTAATTATTTACTGTGTTTAATTGTTAGGATGGTGCCAAGAAAAGAAAAGCAAGCGTGAGATTACTTTACACCATTCCAAAACTAGCGCTAGCCATGTCCCACTTTAAAACTTTTAACGATGTAGCATATTCATGTGATATGTCAAGGGTGTATCAACTGCCGGAAAAATGGATACACGTGTCCTATAGTTACAAGCTTATAACTTGGGTAATTGTTGTTTTAGCGTAAAAGCACTAGTAATCTTATTCTCAGATTGTGAGCTCTTTCCTACTCAAGCTAAGTCATTCATTGAACTTGACATTTCTGTTTAGATCAAACTATGACTGCACAAGAACCACTGAATTTAACAATACGTACATAATTACTTTAGCATCAGCTCGAGCTTTCCGAATAACTATAGTTCATTTAATCACTGCTCCATCTTATATCATTAACTTTATTTCACAGAGCAACACAATTACTGACTTTTATTCATAACCTGTTCACCACTATGAGTAACCTGCATTGTCCAAAAGGTGATAACTTAGAAGACTGAAAGCAGAAGATTGTAAATATTTCTGCCTTTGGTGTCCAAACCAAGACAATGTGAGGTTGGAGCCTCGCTAAATACTATGCTATTGAAAAATTGTAGGAAGTAATGCAAAATTTCTTCTCTTCTTTTTTCACATATGCCAAAATAAAACAAAGATGTTTTTTGACTTTAAAGTGATGAAAAACGCAATTCAGACAATAGTTGTGTGTCAAACGTAATCACGTAAAGATTGAACGAGTAAAACCTCATCATGGTTACCAAACACCTTCATATAAGATTTAAGTGACACACAAATGTTCCCTCACACTACCATACCTGCATAGAGACTATACAGTTTTGGCAAGTGTAGCAAATTCATTAGGAGAACAATTGGAGATGCCAAAATAGATGCAAGAATAGCCCCTGCAATGTAGATAGGATTTGCAGAAAAATCAGTTAAGTATTGGAAATAACATACACAAATAGAACTGGAGACTGTATTCTACTTTAACTGACACATGTTTTTGAAAAAAAAAAAACACCTAGCTGACACCCAAGAAGTCAATGCAGTTATTTTTCATGATTAATCCATGTCTTTATTTAGTAAGAATGCCCACGCCAACTTTTTTGCCTTCTCCCAGAAGAGTAACCCTTTCATATCAGTATCTTGTCTCCACAATTTTCACCCGAAACCCCTTCTCCAGGCAGGGCAACAGCAGATTTTTCCTTTTGGTGACTCAAACATTCAGTCTCATTGTTGGAGGTGGACAGGCTAAACTAGAGCAGCCCTCTCTTAATTCGATTTTATACCACTATTTCCTCTGCAAAATAGTCATTGAATGGAAATAGACAATTTCTTGATGCAGCACTAATTGGCAATAAATTGGTAGGTCATGTCAACAATAGAAGGTGCCATTTCCAGGCAAAGACCTAAAGTAGATAAATATTCATTGCTATTGGATGGGTTCCTACGAAAAT
Organism: Solanum ossicruentum; assembly: GCA_025774065.1. Classification (NCBI taxonomy): domain Eukaryota; kingdom Viridiplantae; phylum Streptophyta; class Magnoliopsida; order Solanales; family Solanaceae; genus Solanum; species Solanum ossicruentum. The sequence goes on from JAOTQR010000007.1 coordinate 12,193,982, forward strand.
GAACTTTCACAGAGAAAGAACAGACCTCTTTCAAGAAAAGTGGTGTCCTAGGATTGCTGTTTATGTAGGAAGATGTGAACAGTGTGCATAAATGATAAGAGAGGTTGCTTCAGTGTCAAGAGCACTCATTTGCAACCAAATGGTTGAGAATTTGAGTCACCAAAGAAGAGAGAAGTAGGAAAACACATTGTTGGCCCCAGGTGAATGGGGGTTTTCGGGTGAAATCTTCTCGGTCAAAAGAAAAACCCACACACATACACACACACACAATATATCTGCACAAATGTGTGACATCAAAAGAAAAACACATGCACAATCTCTGTACAAGTGTGTTACATAAAAAGAAAAACACACCCATGATATCTGCACAAGTGCGACTGATACGAAGACTTGAACTGGCTGCATAAGTGCTACTTACTTTTCTGATTAGAAAATTCTGATATTGGTGATAAGCAATAAGATAAAAATCTTTTGCGGTACTTTGTCAATTAAAGATGGACAAATTGTTCCCTTTTTAATAAACTATATCAAATTGGGCATTCGAGCCGAACAATCTCTCGATAAGCTTATCTGAAGTAGAAAACTTGCCGGCAAATGTGCGAGGTACAAGTCCAGCTGATCGTGCTAAGGTTTCGGAACAAAGAATAGAAAAAATCAATGAGTACACTCCGTAACATGAAATTCACCAGAAATGTGGGTGAAAAACTTAAAGGGGGATATAGGAAAGTAGAAGATCATTACCTTCTCTATCTTATGCCTGTGGTACAACATATCATGCGTAGCCTAATCAAATAAGGAGAAAAATTTTAGAATCCTTAATTATAGGGATTTTGTTAGAATCCTTAATTATAGGGATTTAAGAATTATAGGATCAATTATAGGGATATGATGCCAATCAGATATTCTGTAAATATTCAGCTGTCTTGTATAGAGCCCCAAGCTCCTGTATATATTGACCTAATGCCATACCTCTCAAAATACAGTAAAGAGAGAGTTTAGCCCGAGGACATAGCCACTACTTGCCGAACCTCGTAAATCATTTGTGTTCTTTTTTCTTTATTTTTCTCTACAATATGTGATAGCAATACCGCCAATTGTTAAAGTTTAATCGAGGAAGCGAGAGTCCGATGATACATGTCCTACACTAGTGCCTTTGTCATCAAATTCGTCCTTCAAAAGATCTTGACCTCCCTATTGCTTTTCGCAAAGGTACACGTAGTTCCAAATGCACATATTACATTGCTAACTTTGTGTCCAGTGGACACTTATCCTCTACACCTAGATCTTTGATTGCTTCTCCAGACTATATCCTTGTGCCCAAAACAGTGAAGAACACTTTGATTCATCCTACATGGTCTGATGCAATGATTGATGAAATACATGTCTTAGAGGAAAATCACACGTGGAATTTGGTGGATTTACCCAAGGGAAAGAAATCAGTGGGATGTAAGTTGGTTTTCACAATTAAAGCTAATTTAGATGGGTCTATAGGAAGCAAGAGTTAAGGCCAGACTTATGGCTAAAGGGTATGCTAAGACCTATCGAGTGAATTATTCAATCACATTCTCCCTATTTGTTAAACTCATTTATGTTTGCTTATCCATTTCTCTAGATGTTTCTGAGAATTGGCCTTTACATCAGTGGGATATTAAGAATGCATTCTTTCACTTTCATAGTGTACATGGAGCAACCACCCGATTTTGTTGCTCGGGGAGTATGGGAAAGTTCGTCATTTGAAGAAATCATTGAATGGCTGAAACAGAGTTCTCATGCTTGCTTTGGCAAGTTCAATGAGGTTGTACAAGGTTTTGGCATGACAATAAGCAAATGTGATCACTCAAGTCTTCTACCAGCAATCAACAGCAAGCATTATCCTCCCTGTATATGTTGATGACATTGTCATCACACGAAGTGATTTTGTAGGCATCTCTTCTCTCAAGTCTTTCTTGCATGCTAGGTTTCATACAAAAGACTTGGGTCAGTTGAAACAATTTCTAGGTATAGAAGTGCACAGAAGAAAGAAAGGAATTCTTTCATCTCAAAATGTATACTTTCTACTTGCTTCCAGATACCAGAAAGTTGGTGATTAAACCTTGTAGTACTCCAATGTTCCAAATGTGAATCTTATAAAAGACGATGGTGATCCTTTTTGTTGATCCAGAGAAATATAAAAGGTTGGTTGGGAAATTAAGCTACCTTACCGTGACTCGTTCAGATATTACATTTGGGATAAGTGTTGTTAGCTAGTTCATGTTTGCACTTACGGTCAAACATTGGGAAGCTTTAGAATAGATTCTATGTTACTTAATAGGATCTCCTAGACTTGGCATATTGTACAGAAATCACGGTCATACTCGCGTCGAGTGTTTTGTAGATGTTGATTGGGCTGGATCCAAAATCAATAGAAGGTCTACTATGGGTTATTTTGTCTTTGTTGAAGGGGACCTAGTGTCATGGGGGAGTAAGAAGCAAGGTGCTGTATCTCGATCAAGTGTAGAACCCAAGTATAGAGTTATGCCAAAGTCTAGGTGTTAGATTAGGAGGTTACATCATCTTTTCACTAAAATTGTATTGAAGCATCCTACACTATCAAAACTCTGGTGTGATAATTAAGCTGCCTATCGTATTGCCTAAAATCTGGTGTACCATGAAATAACTAAACATATTGAGAATGATTATCATTTTATTCATGAGAAGATTCATGAAACACTGGATTTGATGTGATATGAAGGACCACGTGGTTATCACGCATAAGTTCCATCTGACTAATTTCGCCAAATTTTGGCTCTCTCAGCAACTGTTTGATCCAAAGTAGCTCACAAGTTGCTACAACCACTGCTCGATATTCTGCTTCTGCACTAAATCGAGCAACCACACTCTGCTTCTTACTCTTCCATGAAACCAAATTACCTCCGACAAAAACATAATATCCGGATGTAGAACGTCTATTAAAGGGTGATCCTGCCCAATCAGCATTTGTAGACCCCATGATATGCTCATGGCCTTGATCCTCAAAGAGTATTCCTTTACCAAGAGATAACTTTATATACCGCAGAATACGAACAACTGCATTCTAATGGCTAGCACAAGAGGAAGTCATAAATTGACTTACAACACACAACAAGAGAGATGTCAAGAGATAATTCAACTTTCTAACTAGTCGTCTATACCTTTCAGGATTACTGAGTGGCCCCCCCTGTCCTGGAAGAAGTTTAACATTTGGATCCATAGGAGTGTCAAATAGGTCTACATCCCATCATTCATGTCTCCTCAAGAATGTTTAAGGCATACTTGTGTTGAGAAACAACAATATCTGATCTTGACTGAGCAACCTCAATACCTAGAAAATATTTCAATCTGCTGAGGTATAAAGTCTGAAAATTCTTAAAGAGATGTTGCTTCAAATAGGAGCTAATAGAAAGCGAGGAATACTCACCTCTTTTCTAAGAAAGCCATGGGAGTCCATTAGTGAGACCATCTTGATCAATGCCCATGACGATAATATCATCAACATAAACCAAATAAATACACTAATTAGGTGCAGAATGTCGATAGAATACAGAGTGATCATAGGGCTTGAACTTCCAATTCCTATATTTTTGGAGCTAAAAACACCACATCCAAAATACATTTTTTAAAATTTTGAGTGCCTACAGTGCTCTGAAATTGCCGAAATTTGCCTACGGTGGTCTGGAAATCCTAAATTCACGGGAAACTTGCCACTTGAAGGATAATTCATCAAAACCCATAAAATTCCATAATTGAAATTGATTAGAAGTGAAGGATTTATTTGCCCTCCATAGGTTACGGGTACACTGACAGAAAGAGATGATGACACAAATCAACCTTGACAGTCGCCAAAAGTTGACGCATGACGACCTGTCAAAAGATTCTCACCAATGCTCTGCTAGAAATATTTTTGAACTGTGCATGAACATTAGATGAACAATATTACATAGAGATCCTATTTATAGATACTACAATATAATCCTTTAATAAGTAGGATACTATTTGTTTTGGCTTTCCGAAAACAGCCTCTCTATTTCTATGAGGTAGCATTAATGTCTGAGTACATTTTACCCTCCCCAGACCCCAGTTGTGCTATTCCACTGGGTATGTTGTTGTTGTTGTTGTTTACTAAGTATTTCTATTCCTATTCTAGGTAGGATTATATATTCCTATTCTAACATATACATTATATGGACTAGGTTATAACAACCACATTTGGCCAAGGTTGTCCCAAAGAGGATAGCCCTAATGCCTGTAGTGAAAGAATAGGTTTTTCGTTAGTGTGCTAAGGTTGCAAGAACCTAGTTGGGTGAATCTAACAATAGTAGCTTCAACCATTAGCAAGTTTTTGGTGTTTTTACAATCCGTATGAAGATCCTATTAACCACATCATGGTCGTTCAACTTACAAACAACAAAGAGTTCATGTAACATAGACTTAAGAACTGAGTGAATCTAACAATAGTAGCTTTAACCATTAGCAAGTTTTTGGTGTTTTACAGATCCGTATAAGTACCTATTAACCACATTATGGTCGTTCAACTTACATCCAACAAAGTAAGAGCTCATGTAACATAGACTTAAGAAAAGGGTACTCTATGAAGTTTAGCTTTATTTTAAGAAAGGTCTAAGGAATTATAATATGGAATTCTCCTGTTTAGCTTTTGGGTTGACTGTCTTTTATGTTTTGCTAAAACTTAGTTTGTTCTTAGCTTCCTACCAAAAATCATGGTAACTGATCCACCACTACTTTAGCTTGTGTTATTTTTTCATTTTCTAATTAATGCACTAGTCCTTCAGCAACTTCACCAAATTTGCTTATACTCTCACCAACTTACGTGGAAACTTCAAATCATGATATTTAAGTAATCATAATATATAAAGACTAACTTTTTTCATTGCATAAGATCTTGCTGTGGGAGAGTGCTCAAACCTCATCTTGATTGGAAATATTCCATCGAACAACATCAAGTTGTCGACCAGTAGAAATGTGCAGCAATTGCTTTGTCTCATCTTCTTTTGGACCTGTATGAAGTTTTCAAATTCCAAAACATTGTATAAGAAGTAGCTCAACAATAAACTACATCAAAAAACAAAGCATGTAAGGCTTGTCTAGTTTGGTCTTTCAATAGTCCAAAATCATATCATGGAAGGCAAGTTGAGTAGGGAAAAAATTTAGTCCTGTTTCATTCCAACTCTAGATAGTTGGGGCTGAGTTAAGTTTCAAAAGATCTTCCCCATAGTTGGAATACCGGAGTCAAGAAAGTATTAGCAGGAATATCTACCCATGGTAACATGCTTATGTAAGTAAGCGATTTTATATTTAAGGCCAATAAGTGGTTTTAGTTATTAAAGGATGAGTATAGTTTTAAGAATTTGATACCAATTGAAAAGTATTATCTCATGTATAATTGCAGGGGATATTATGTTTCTTCCTATTAATATAGTCAGAATGATCATATAACATATTCTCGGGAACAAACTTAGCAAGAATTACACATGATGACAAAACTTATACCCCTTACCATTACAATAGAGACTCTCGTAGTCATGCACAGTTAAGCAACCTGATTTAGTCACTGATGCTAGATATATACCCTGCCAAAAATGTAGATGCAGTAAAATATAAAGAATTGAGACACAGACCGAGAAACGTAAACTAAGAGAAGGGGCGGGGTGAAGAGTAGCCAAAGCCATTGAAATTTTGATTTTATACATTGAGAAAAATTCATTTATTATTGATAGACTAGGAAGGGGGGAAAATAACTGAAAGAAAGACAGTCAGGTGAATAATATTTTGGAGTTATAAATATTTTGAGCATCTATAATTCACTACTTGAGTTGCTCCTTTTTGCCATCATAACTTCTCCTAGTCCTCTAAATCCAGTTTGTCCATGCTATGCATAACAGAATGGTCCAGCATCCTAAATCCTAACAAACTTGTTGAATTTCCAGGAATAGCACATTGCACACCAAAAATTTCCATAAGCAAGGTCCAAATCTGCCAGGTGTAATTATAATGCAGAAAAAGAAGATTAACAGATTCACAAGAGTGTTACATAGATAGCATCTGCTACAAAGTTTAAAGCCTCTGTTCTCAAATTCTCCTGTGACAAACATGCATCGTGGACCACCACCCAAACAAAACAAGCCTTTTTAGTCAGCACAAAGTTCTTCCAAATCAACCTCCAGGGCCACATAGATCCCAATCAGTGTCTTGCTTAATGAGTTCTCTATAATAACAGTTGACAGAAAAGCCCTTTCTAACAAGGGTTCCGCGCAATACATCTCCCCTCCCCTGATTTATCATCACTGAATGCATTTTTCGCAAAAATAGGTCCACTTTATGCATTTCGAATCAAAGAAATTCCCCCTGAACTGAAAATTTCAGCCATCTTCATCAAAGACATCAGTCATTAGCACAATTGTGTTATTCACTGCACTGTAAAGGCAAGGAAATTGCTCTTTTAGCAGTTTAGTACCATCCCAATTTCCCTTCCACAGCCTCTCTTACCATTATCAACTACAATGCTGATATTCTTGATGAATTCTCCTCAGGAACTATCTGTTTCACACAGCTACTCCGTAAGGTATATTCAAAGCCTTAGGAGCCCAAAACCCTCTTCTTCCATATTTAATCTACAGCTCAGGTTTCCAAGGGGCTACTTTTCTATCGTTGAGTCTCCATATTCATTGGCATAGCAAACTTTGGTTGTGAACCTTTTAAGCTCCTAACTCTTAAGCCCCCTTCTTCCTTGTCTGGAACCAAATGAAACTTCTTGTTCTAAGCACTGTCCTCCCACAAAAATGCCTCTTTATCTTGTCAATCTTCTTCTCCATACTAACAGGGAATAGTAGCAAGGAAATCAGGATGCTGGAATACCATCTAACACACTATTAACCGGAATAAGCCTTCCTCCAAAAGAATGGTATTGTTGCTTCCCAGGAGTAAAGTATCTCCCAGTATAGTACACATCTTCATTGGGAAAGGCATCCAAAGTGTTCCTCAAGGAGCAAAAGAATAAATTGGATAAAAATTTCTGACACTGATTATTAGGTTCCTATTGCTTATTATTTAAAAGGGGAAGGCATATGGTTAAGAAAAAGCTGCTTGAAAACATTAAACAGAATTCTATATTTAGAAGAATAAAAAGGTAAAAAATAAAAGTATAGTCATAAAAGAGCAAACAGATGGTGTGCTGGCTTTGCAGTAAGGATAATGGACATACAAGGACATGCACAAACATAGTTGAGTGAGTGATTTATGTAAGAGACCTGACGTCCAAGTAGCTTTTCTCATACTCAGCAACCGAAGTAGAGTTTGGCATGTTCTAGGGACAGTTATAGATAAAAATCCAAAGATCCATTTTTGGTATTCCTACCAATCCTTATATTCGATAACTAACATAAAACTACTCATCTCTATAACATTTAACAGGAATACACAAATTATATGTATTCACAAGGAATGAAGAAGTGCATTATGAAAGCCTACTTTACTTCTAGTTAGCCAACATAACTAAAGAACTTCTAATCGAGTTTGACATCTAATCTAGTCCACAATATAGAAGCAATGAACAAACTGTTCCTTTCAACCATCAGATAAGTTACAGGTCAATACGCAATTACCTATGGGGGCTGGAAAAATATAGCAGCCAAACTTTTCCAAAAAGAAGAAGAACATAACAATTTGATAATGAAAGAAATGTGACCAACAAAAAAAGATTAAATAGCAATGCTTCAGATCAATTTCTAGAGATTAGTAATCCAGCAGTTACCTTTATATCAAATTCCAAAGCCGAGGTACCCTCTCTGAAAACAGAAGGACATGAAATCAAGAGAGGAGCAATTGACAAGACAAAACTCGGACACCAGTAATAATTTAGTTGCTTCCAATCAACAACCAAATAAATGGAAACAAATTAAAAGACCACACTTACCTGCCTAATGGATTTTGACTATAGTTAGAATCACCAGCCCCACCAAGAAACCAGTTCACCTGGAACCTCACATAAGAATAAATGAGGAAGAACAAACTAAAGATATATAACCAAAGAAGAATAAAACCATCACGTCTAAATTACAACAGTGATGCAAAGTTTCCCATCAAAATCAAGGGAAATGGTTAAAGTACAAACCTCCCTAACCCAAACTAACAAAATTTAGTCACTACAAGAAAAAATGATCCTATGTTTTTCAAAAAATGAATGTGTTTATCAAGAATTCAAGCAACACAATTGGAAAGAGAAAGGCATAGATTAGCAGTACATGCGTTTGACAAGGCGCTCCATTGATGTGATAAGTATGAGGTAATACCATAACCTTCAGATATAAAGAAAAAAAACAAGCAAAAAGAAAGTTACAACACAATTGAGCAACAAAGTAAACATTGAAAAAGAAATATATAATTCACCTCTGAATAAGACTGCATTAGTAATCCAGAAACATCGTGCTGGTACTTTTGACCAAATTTTCCGTTCAATTCCAGTAGACTTCTCTTCCATTGAGACCTAAAATCAAGTAAATTATACCTTTTTTCTATCTTAAAAAGTTGGACCAATGTAAATAATAAGAACAAAACGTTACCTCTTACTGGATTTAGGGTTTATGGGAGAGGGAACCATATATTTGTCCATACTCCTGTATCGGTAATTTTGTTCAGAGTTGATGATAGGCAATTGTTTCAATTAAACTGATGGATTTTCCCGCCAAGGAAATTTGTTTTGTGTCCTCATGAATCATGTTCGACTCTATTTTTTGGTCAAAATCAACTAAAAAGTTTCAAAATGCTCTTAACTGTCCGAAATAAAATAAAAATATTATCGGTTAATAGTTTGATTGATTTGGTCATAGTTTGGTCTTAAAAAAAACTAAGCTTATGTCATTTAAAAAGGAAACTATTTATATTTATACATGTCTTTATAGTTATGCCCCTACAATTAGAATTCGCATACCTTTGTATACTAATAAGGTATATATATACCGATAGAATATCAAAAAAGATTAAGTTCGATCATATATGATACCAATATGATATTAATATATTGATAGAGTATTATAAAGAATATATTTTCTACTGACTTAGAATTTTTTATATAAGTTTGTAACTTTAATAATTTCTTCTTAATTATTTTAATTATTAAAAAAAGAGATCAAAACTATATGATACCGATAGGTATCAATACACTGACAGAATATCACAAGAATATATTTTCTACTAATTTAGAAATTAATAAATAAATTTGTGACTTTAATAATTTCTTCTTAATCATTCTATTTCTTAAAAAAAAAAAGAGAGTACAAAACTATATGATAACAATAGGATATCAATATACCGATTGAATATCAAAGATAATTAAACTTCAGTCCTATACGATATTGACATAGTATCAATATACTGATGGAGTATCACAACAAATATATTTTCTACTAATTTAGAATTTAATAATTTTTTTTAACTATTTCATAAAAAAAACCATAATCATATATAATACCATAGAGTATCAATATACCATCAGAGTATCATAGAGGAATGAACTCATTCTATATAATACCGATATGGTATATATGTCATCTTTGTATCACAAAGGATTATTATTTCATTATATTCATGCTAACATCAGCACGACGTCATGGGCAAAATAAAAAAGAAAAAATAAGGTAAGAAGGTAAATATATTGGGTCATGGGTCCATTAAGGTAAATAATTTCATATTATGTCTATTTTGTGTAGTTTTCCCCAAAAAAATTTAATAAATATATAAGTATTATTTTCTTTAAAACACATTTTATTCTTAACAAAAATAGTACTTTTAAAAAATTTAATTTTGATTCTTTTCTGGTAATATCACCTTAACTACTAATTAAGTAGGAAATAACAATTTCTTCTTCTTAAACTTAGTTTATCAATTAGAATGACTAAATGTACCTTTTTAACTGAAAATATATATTCATGTATGTAAAATCACACTAACCTTGTCATTAATTTTATTTTGACCAAAAAAAAAAGACGCATCTAATAAGACAAAAAATATTTGTATTTCTTATTATTTTTCAAATTGGAGGAGGATAAGTATTTGCCAATAAAAGAATAATTATAGAATTAGAATGTATTTTAAGGAAAAAATAAGTATATTTTGACTCATGAAGTAACAATAGGGGTATTTTTTAATCAAACTATTGACGGAAAAGGCATTTTTAAATCAATTTATCAATTGAGTGCATTTTTATTCAATTTCATATAGTTCAAGGGCAATTTTGCCATAAAATCAAAATAGTTGAATTTATTATTAAAAAAAAGTAGTGTTGCACCACAACTGTATATATTATTGAAAAATGGTATCAATACTATTTAGTAAATTTATTTTTCAAGTTTAAGTCTTATTAAAATAAGGGAAAAGGAACAAAGCTGTCTTTAAACTATGTGAAATGAACAAAAATATCTTTCATTTATAGTTTAGTCTAAAAATGTCCTTATTTGTTATTTAATGAGTCAAAAATGCTCCTTTTTCAAATAAATTTATTATTTATTTTCTTTTTGAACATATTATATTTTTAATAATATTTTTTATTAGCAAATATTTATTCTACTTCAGTTTGAGAAAACTTTAAAAATTAAAATATTTTTTGTTTTATTATAATTATTAGTTTTATCCGTTATCTAATCATTGTTGGGTTTACTATGGTCTTATATTTATGATATATATTATTTCTTACAAGGGTACGATATTCTATTTTGATTGATAAAATGAGATTAAAAAAAATATTTTCTTACTTTTTATTAGTTAAAATGATTATAAAAGAAACAAAACCAAAAAAGGGTTTTTTAAAAATAATGTTTTTATTAGGAACATAATATGTTTAAAACGAAAAGTATATTTATTTAATTAAAAAAGGCATTTTTGACCATTAATAACGATAAGAGAATTTTAGGACCAAACTATCAACGGCAAAGGCATTTTTGGACCAAAGTATTGATGGTAAGGACATTTTTGGACAAATTATAAACGAATGATATTTTTGTTTATTTCATATAGTTTAGGGGCATTTTACCCTTTTTCTCCTAAAACAAGAAGGTATCAATAAATAGGTTAATAAATCGAACCTAATTCGTCCAATCCATTAGCCAGCAAATATATTGTAATGATTACACAAATCATATATTGTTAAGAGCTAATTACATTTTATCCCTACTTTTTTCACATTACAAAAATATAACACCCCACACCTTAAATGTACTAGTCCTATGCACGGGAAACGTGATATGGCTTGGTCAAAATTAGCGCCTACTTTTAAAAGTGCCTGAATCTTAATTAGAGGGTGATATGTACTTCTAACGCATAAGAGGGTCGAGTGTATACAAGTTTTAAGTCAAATCGAGGAGATCGCAGCCTTAAATGAAGTGAGAGAAGTGAGGTGTTTGTTGCACTTAGGAAGCTAGCAGGTAACTCACCTACTTGCTTAGCTTAAATTTGCTAGCTAGACGGAGATGAGGTCCGACATCGAATCTATCCAAGTCAGATAATGAATAAAGTCCATGTTAAAGGTGTAACTTTAGCCCATGTTTTAGCATCATAAATGAACTATATAAAAAGAGCTCAAATACACCACAATTTCTTCGATAATTTAGGCCCAAACTAACTAAGAGAAAGGGGAAAAATGGGTAGCAAATGCCCATCAATGTGGAGCCCCTTAAGGCCTAAGTGGAAGGGGGGAAATGATACATTAATCACTTGATAAAATAAGGCTTATAATGAAAAAAGCAAGTCGGCCAAATGCTCCCTTAAAAGGGGCTTATAAGCAGCTTACTCAAGTCACTTAACTTGGACAAAAATCAGATTGTTTTTCCAAGTTTCCTCTCAACTCTTTCTTGACTTTACAAGCAGCCACAAGAGACTTTTAGGGTTCTTGGAGAGTCCCTACAACTTGAAGGTAAAGTTAAGCAATTATAGTTGTTATTTAGTATGGTTTCTTCATGAAAAACAAGAAGTATATGCTAGTTATGCTTGTGCTGGAAATTTGGACAGCATGTGTCCTAAGGATTGGTTTGCACTTTTCTTGTTACTCAAGAGGATTTTCTCTTCTTGGTTGGCTGAATTATGAAGTAAGACTTATATTTTTAACAAGGTGTGGTTTGTTAATGATGTAACTAGGCTGCTGCACCACTATTACATTCCGCAAAAGTGAGTTCTTATATGATATCGCAATTGTGTTCTTAGTACGAACTTGTGGGCTGGTAGTTGGTTGTTCCACGACCTCGATCTACTTTGGGACTATTTTTAGACTGTTTTAAGGCTGATTTTCTATGTAAATAATGTTGGATACAGTCTGGTTAAAGTTGAAACGGGTTCGGGATTGTTGACATCGAAATGTAACGAGACGATGTAATGTTATGCCGCCTATTAGTGTGCTGTGTAAGATCGTTACATGTACATAATAATAGTTATTAGAAAATACGATTATAAGTGGAAAGGTTGAAAGAATGCCTTTGGGTTGCTAAATACAAGCTTGCTGCCCCGATGTCACTTTTTATAATATTGGACTGCCAAGAAGTGTATCTTAGCCGCTAATACCAGTATTATTGTCTACTCTATTGTAGATAAATATTTGAGGGAACAGGAGGTTACTCCGAGGTAATAACGAGGTCATATATCGAGGTATGTAAGGCTACTTGATTTCGTATCATTTGGCATGAAACATAGATCTCTCCTTGGCACATAAAGGCACTTACCAACTCTGACACAACTATCAACCATGTCTCCACTATTTCACATGTTCATATGCTCTCATACATACTCACCTTCAAATCTGCATACATACGTGGATACCAAGTTACATGGGTTATTATTGCTAAATAAAGTTCATGAGTTATTTCGTCTTATACGCATTTCATTAATTATGTAATGTACTCTTTTCATTGTCATATTGTCTTGTATGATTATTTGCATGTCAGATGCTACATGTACTGTCCTACAGATCTAAAACTATGACCACTAAAAGAATCATCTCAAAAGTAATTGAAAGATAAAGTATATTGCCTATTGATGAGTGGTAACCCGAGGGGTGGAAGAATCACCTAGCCAGGGTCAATCCTATCACGGGGGGTAGCCTAAGGGTGAAAGGAAAAGCCTAGCCAGGGGCGATCCCGATATAGATTTACCACTGATCAGCTAGTCATTGGTATTACATGTTGTGCACATATTACACAGTAAAGGTAAAGTAATAAAAAGAACATTAAGTACATGATTCCACAGTATGACTAAAGGTGGTCTCTTATCCAAACACCAGTGTATAGTTTCATTTGAGTTATTACTTCATATACAGTATTTCCTGCTTTACATATTCAGTACATTATCTTGTACTGACGTCCCTTACGGAGGACCTGCAGTTCATGCTGCAGGTACAGGTGCTAGTAGCTCTCCCGAGTAGGAGTATAGGATATCCAGCTACTGTTACCAAACTCCAGGTTGCTTTGGAGCTTTATGTGTCTAGAGCTTATATTTTTTTATTGTATAGTTAGTCGAGGCGGGCCTGCCTCGACCCTTATCAAATACTTTTCCTTATCTAGAGGGTTTGTAGACTATGCAAATTAAAGTGTGGTCATGTCTCATACTTTAGACAACGTGGCCCCAACGGCCTAGCTATATGCATTTCCTTTTGGCTTGTTATTACTGTTTACTTTCTTAAAGACATGTTGAATGTAGAAATCTCTTATAATATGTATACAAAGTGCATGGATACAGGTCGGTTCTCCTGAGCCTTATCGACAACGGGTATCAGTCCGCCTTAATGGACTTTGGGCGTGACAAAAGTGGTATCAGAATGGGTCATCCTAAAGAGTCTACAAAGTGGTGTCTATGTAGAGTCTTATTTATCGATGTGTTGTGCACCACATTTATAAGAAGGAGGCTATGTGGCATTTAGGAGTTGTTACTTTCTTTTCATCCTTTAGGTCGTTTCATAGAGCCAAGTGTAATAGGTGGATTGTGTCTAACTCCCAAATTATTTTGTACAACAAGTATGCCAAAAACCAGGAAAAACAAAGGTAAAAGGAAGGAAGTAGAAGTGGTGGTTGGTATACCAAGTCGGGTAAGACAACGAAATGAGGCTCAAGATGGGTCTCTGTCACAGACATCTCCAGCTCCTGTTGAACTAGGAAGTACTGAAATCCGCCCAGAACCACCTATCGATGCTACCATGCAGGATCTGAGAAATGCAGTCCAACTATTGACTCGTATAGTTGATAGCCAAGGAAAAAGACAGGAAGGTCCAGTTATAGGTGCAGGTGGTGCAAATAGGGAAGTTAGCACGAGGATTCATGACTTCCTTAATTTGGACCCTCCATCCTTTACTGGGTCAGATCCTAATGAAGATAACCACGACTTTATTGGTCAGATTCAACGCACTTTAGATGTTATGCATGTGAGTGGTACAGAATCTATTGAGCTAGCAGTGTATAGATTAAAGGGTGTGGCTATATTGTGGTATGAAGCTTGGAAGAAATCTAAGGGTATAGATGCACCTCCTACTACTTGGAAGGAGTTCAAAGAGGCATTTCTTGACCATTACTTGCCATTACAGATCCGAGAGGCCCATGCAGATCAGTTCTTGAACCTCCACCAAGGGAATATGAGCATGAGGGAGTATAGCCTTCAATTTAATTCCTTGGCCAGGTATGCTCCTAATGTAGTTGCTACTATGGCAGATAGAGTTCATCGATATGTGGATAGATTAGATACATATCTGGTCAGAGACTATACCATTGCTTCTTTGAATAAAGACATGGATATAGCCAGGATGCTAGCTTTTGCATAGAATTGGAGGATTAGAGGAAAAGAAGAAGGACATAAAAGTTGGAAAGGGGGCAGGCCAAAAGGGCTAGATCTACGGGGCAATTCACACCATCCCAAGGTGAGCTTAGGCATCGGTTTACTAATAGACCGACTAGGCCATCATCCTCCTACTCTGCAAAGAGTGCTCCACCACAACTTCAAGGGTCTAGAAGCAATCAGTTTGGTCAACGAGGTGACGGACAAGGTGCACGAACAACAGGATATTCGATAGGCCAACAAATGACTCCTAGGTAGCCTTGTAAATAGTGTGGAAAAAGTCATTCAAGTATATGTCGTGTTGGGATAGACACTTGTTATTGGTGTGGTGCGCTAGGGCATATGATGAGAGATTGCCTGAGGAGGCATATGGGTGATATAACACAATCTACTGGGTCAGCTGTTGTATCATCATTGTCAGTTCCTCCAGTAGGTAGGGGTCAACAAGCACCTACGGTCGTGCTAGAGATGTAAGAGGGGCAGCTAGCTCTAGCGGAGTCTAGAATCACACTTATGCTCTGGGGAGTCTACAAAATTTGGAAGCTTCACCCGATGTGGTCATAGGTACGTTGTCTATCTTTTCACATATTATATATGCATTAATTGATCCTGGTTCTACACTATCATACATTATCCCACTAGTTGTTGGGAAGCTTAAGAGAACACCCAAATTATTGAACAAATCATTTGAAGTGTGGACACTAATCGATGAATCTATTATGGCTAGAAGGGTTTACTATGACTATGTAGTAATTATTTGTGACCGTGACACATTGGCTGACCTTATTGAGCTAGAAATAGTGGAATTTGATGTTATAATAGGTATGGATTGGTTAGCTTCTTGCTTTGCCACCGTGGATTTTCGAACTAAGAGAGTGAACTTCCACTTTCCAAATGAGGCAGTTCTTGAATGGGAAGGCAATATTAGGGTACCAAAGGGTAAGTTTATCTCTTATTTTAAGGCAAGAAAGATGATATCTAAGTGATATATATGTCATTTAGTTATGGGGGCAGAATCGCCAACTCTTCAATCAGTTCTAGTGGTGAATGAATTTGTTGATGTGTTTCCTAAAGAACTTCTAGGCTTACCTCCAGAATGAGAAGTAGATTTTGGAATTGACTTACTTCTAGGCCTTCAACCTATTTCCATCCCTCCATAGAGAATGGCCCCTACAGAATTGCGTGAATTAAAGGAGCAGTTAAATGACTTATTGGAGAAGGGCTTTATAAGACCTAGTATTTCACCTTGGGGTGCATTAGTGCTATTTGTATGCAAAAAGGATGACGCCTTGAGAATGTGTATCAACATCGACAATTAATAGGGTGACAATTAGGAATAAATACCCTCTCCCCAGGATTGATAATTTATTTGATTAATTACAAGGTTCTAAATGCTTTTCAAAAATTGATTTGAGATCAGGGTATTACCAAATAAGGGTGAAGGAGAAAGATATACCTAAGACTGCGTTCAGGACACACTATGACCACTTTGAATTTCTTGTTATGTCATTTGGGGTAACAAATGTACTAGCAGTTTTTATGGATCTGATGAGTAGGGTATTCAAGCCATTCTTGGATGTGTTCGTGATAGTATTTATAGATGACGTCGAAATTATAGTTGTGCATTTAGTATGGGTTTCTTTATGTAAAATAAGAAGTATATGCTAGTTATGCTTGTGTTGGAAATTTGGACAGCATGTGTCCTAAGAATTGTTTTACACTTTTCTTGTTACTCAAGAGGATTTTCTCTTCTTAGTTGGCTGAATTATGAAGTAAGACTTATGTTTTTAACAAGGTTTAGTTTGTTAGTGATGTAACTAGGATACTACACCACTATTACAGTCCGCAGAAGTGAGTTCTTATATGATATTGCAATTGTGTTCTTAGTATGAACTTGTGGGCTGGTAGTTGGGAATTGTTGTTCCACGACCTCCATCTACTTTGGGACTATCTTTGGACTGTTTTAAGGCTAATTTTATATGTAAATAATGTTGGATACATTCTGGTTAAAGTTGAAATGGGTTCGGGATTATTGACGTTGAAATGTAACGAGACAATATAATGTTATGCCGCCTATTGGTGTGCTGTGTAAGATTGTTCTGTCTTGTACCTTGTGAAATGTTGTAAGACTGTTAAGGGTCTAAAACAAGCTGCATATTACATGTACATAAGAATGGTTATTAGAAGATACGATTATAAGTGAAAAGGTTGAAAGAATGTCTTTGGGTCGCTAAATACAAGCTTGTTGCGCGGATGTAATTTTTATAAGATTAGACTGCCAAGAAGTGTTTCTTAGCCGCTAATACCAGTATTATTGTCTACTCTATTGTAGATAAATATTTTAGGGAAAAGGAGGTTACTCCAAGGTAATAACGAGGTCATATATCGAGGTATGTAAGACTACTTGATTTCGTATTATTTGGCATGAAACATAGATCCCTCCTTGGCACATAAAGACACTTACCAACTCTGACACAACTATCAACCATGTCTCCACTCTTTCACATGTTCATATGCTCCTATACATAGTCACTTTCAAATCTGCATACATACATGGATACCAAGTTACATGGGTTCTTGTTGCTAAATAAAGTTCACGAGTTGTTTCGTCTCATATGCATTTCATTAATTATGTAATGTACTTTTTTCTTTGTCATATTGTCTTGTATAATTATTTGCATGTCAGATGCTACATCTACTGTCCTACAGATTCAATATTATGACCACCAAAAGAATCATCTCAAAGTAATTGAAAGATAAAGTATATTGCCTATTGATGGGTGTTAACCCGAGGGGTGGAAGAATCACCTAGCCAGGGTCAATCCTATCACGGGGGGTAGCCTAAGGGGTGAAAGGAAAAGCCTAGTCAGGGACGATCCCGATATAGATTTACCACGATCAGCTGGTCATTAATATTACATACTATGCACAGATTATATAGTAAAGGTAAAGTAATAAAAAGAACATAAAGTACATGATTCCACAGCATGACTGAAGGTGGTCTCTTATCCTTATACTAGTGGATAGTTTCATTTGAGTTGTTACTTCATATACAACATTTCTTGCTTTACATATTCAGTACATTATCTTGTATTGACGTCCCTTATGGGGGACCTGCATTTCATGCTGCAGGTATAGATGCTAGTAGCTTTCCCTAGTAGGAGTACAAGATATCCAGCTGCTGTTACTAAGCACCAGGTTGCTTCAGAGCTTTGTGTGTCTAGAGCTTACATTTTTGTATTGTATAGTTAGTCGAGGCGGGGCTTGTCCCGACCCTTATTAGATACTTTTCCTTATCTAGAGGGTTTGTAGACTATGTAAATTAAAGTGTGGTCATGTTTTATACTTTAGACAACGTGGCCCCAACAGCCTAACCATATGCATTTCCTTTTGGCTTATTATTACTGTTTACTTTCTTAAAGGCATGTTGAATGTAGAAATCCTTTATAATATGTATAGAAAGCGCATGGATACAAGTCGGTTCTCCCGAGCCTTATCGGCAACGGGTGCCAGTCTGCGTTAACGGACTTTGGGCATGGCAAAAAATTTTCTAAATTTGATGGAATACGGATACATCAGCATGTCTTAGACATCAACTACATCACATAGAATAATGTATCTGATGCATAAAATCCAGAAAACACTCAAAAATTCAAAAAAAAGTCTTTTTTGATTGGATGAGAATGAATGAAAAAATATTTAATCATCCCATATTAAATCTAGAATTTTGGTTCTAGCCAAAATTTTTACTACTGGCAGGGTTACAATTTTGATGATGCGATACTTATTAGCGAGCATTTGGTATATGAAGATATTTATACTTCTTTTCACATACTGAAATATGAAATTCATACTCTTGTGACAAGCCAAGGCCCTGAAAAGTAACTAATGAAATACCATATTTGGAAGCCCATTTACTCCGCAATTTAGAAAAAAATGGAATTGTGGTGCTGGGATCTTGGGTAGAGACGAGTGATATTTTAGTAGGTAAATTAACACCCCAGATCATGAAAGAATCTTTGTATACCCCGGAAGATAGATTGTTACCCGATATCTCGATACATCGCGTATATTGATGTATTAGAAAATATGAGAGAGTAGAGATTTCTGTAATTCTTTTAAATGGTGGAAAATTCTAGCGAATATGATAAAAGAAATTGTATAATCTTTCAAAAATATTTCACATGGTACAATAAATAATGTTGTATAACTAAATTTTACTTTTTCTAGCATTTGTTTTCCCAATTTCCTTCATATCTCTCCTCTCTCCTTCTCTCACTTACCTCTCTTCCTCTCTTAGGGAAGTGGATTAAAAAAGACTTTTGAGAGTTTAAATCTAAAGAAAGTGACATAAGTCTAAAGAATGTAGTAAAAGTGACTTTTTTTTATTTGAGGATTATATTTATTTAAAAATAGATTTTTAAATACCCTAAAGTTTGGTTATTTGCACAAATACCTAATATATAAAGGGGGAATGGAGAAGCGGGAAAAGAAGAATAGAAGCTAATCAGGTATCTTCTTCCTTTTCTTGATAATTATTTTTCTGTAATGATCTTGAAGGTCATTTTTGATATTTTTGATAAAATTACCATTTTGCCCTTCCCAAAAGTTATTTTGAGTTATTTTTGGATCTGTAAAAGGTTGAATTTTGAAAACCTTATGAAAATATGGAGTTTGCCGAAGAAAGAGTTTTCAAAGCTTAAAATTTTTAGTTTTGAGATCAACTTGAGTTTCGAGTGTCGTAATGCAGTTCCTTTGATTCCATTAGCTTCGGAATGCAAACTTTAGTTTAGGAAAACTGTGGGAACTGGATTTGGAGTTGAAATGGAAATTTTGGACCCAAAGTTGCATTTTCAGGTAAGTTCATATCATAAGTTTGACTTGATTAGTATTCGAAGTTCGAATCTCTAATGCGAATTCTGATGATTCCATTGCGTTAGAAATGTTGTTTCCGATAGGGTTGCATATTTTGATCCGAAAATATCCCTTTTTCCCCATTTTGACTACTACACCATTTTCTTACATTTTTGGAGTTCCAAAAGCTTGATGGTGTAATTTTGAGGACGACTTTTTATCAATTTTCATTTGGGTAAGCTTCCTAAACATAAATTATTTTATTTTCAGTATTTAAATTATGTTTGATTTGAAATTTTGGTTTCAACCCTCCAATTTATATGGGTTTTCAAGAATATGATTCGAACTTTAGATAATGATTTTTCCCTCAATTTCTACTCAAATTTTATGGGTTTTTTCACCCACAAACTTTATTTTTCGTATAGAAACTGATTTTGAGCTCACTTTTTAGATTTGAGATTTTTGAAAAACAATCTATTTTTTTTACCATTTTACCATCGGATCGAATTCCTATCAATATAGGTATCAATTGACTCCTTCTGACGAATATATCTTATTCTTTATAGTAGTTTGGTGTTTTGGAGCTGATTTTGTGGCTTCATTCATCTGGTTTGCTAGCTCGCGATTCGGCCTTCGAGATTGTGGTGTTTTGGAGTATTGTAGAAGGGGGAAAATGCTTGAATTTGAGTTGAATGAGACTTTGATTAAGGCAAGTGGACTTACAACCTTTTGTTAAGTATGATTGAACCTTGTATTATCCTATGTATGTGGGTTTGGGTGATTTGTGGCATGAAATGAGATAGAATTATACTATTATAGGCTTTGATCATAAAATTTTAGATTGGGTAATTGTCAATGTTGTGAATCCTTGACTTGTGAAATAATTGCAGGATTGTGAATACTTGTGAACTTGTGGATTATCTAGTTTTAGATTGATTTGGCTATCGATTGAAGTAAGTGGAACTTAACCCTTGTTGAGTTGATTTTAACTTAGTATTTTTTTTCAATGTGAAACTTGGGGGTGAGTGTACTATTCTAGTGAATATGATTTGGGTAATGGGAAGGGGGAAATGATGACATATATGACTTGAATTATGAGATAATGTCTATTGTTGTTGACTTAAACTTGTGAGATAATATCGTGAATAAGCTTGTGATGCCATTGTTGATAATGTGAAAATGTTTATGATATTCTAATAGTTGAACTTTGAATTATATTAGATGAAATTATCTATTGAATATCTTATGTGAAATGTTGAGCTAAATGCGTATGATGAGATACTATTGAAAGTTATAAAACTAATTGCTTGTAAAATAAGAACTCAAATGATGAATTGTCTTAAGTTATGATGACTAACGGTAATTGAAAGAGTTGAATTTTGTTATATTGTGATTATTATGGAAATGTGTTAATGATGACTCAAACATTAAAAGACAATGAAATGATTGATGACTTATGAATAGAGATATAAATAAGGGAAATAGGACTAAGGGAAGTCTTTGACAATCATAAAATACTCAAGAGTCAAGCTCAAATCATAAGTACATCAATTGTTCAATAACACCTCTAACATAGATTAGAGGGGAGGGCAAGACACTTTCCGGGCTCACCCTCATAGTATCAAGTGTTCAACATAAAGAGACATCAAATAATAAGAGTAGCATAGCTAGTGTCCCCGGACTTAAGGGCTCACCAAAACTTATCTTCTGAAATGCCAAAACTAGCCATATGGAGGATGATCCAGAGGTGCTCCGGTTCCTACATAGTAACATCATGTAAGTATAAAATATGCGTCAGTACATTTGAATGTACTAAGCATGCAGGATGAAATGCGACAAGACATAAGTCAATATAGTCAAAATGTATAAGCATAAGCAATGGATAAGTATATGTCAATATGACATGCATGATCAATGCTTGAAGTAAAACATACTTGTAAATCATATGACTTGTATAAAATGTAATACATATGCGGGAAAAGGCCATAATCATAGACCAAGCAAGCTATTACTTGGAATCCAAGGCATGTTACCCCCTTGGAAGGTGATTGAGGTATCTACCCCTCAACATGGTACTACGGGCATGTCACCCCCCGACAAGGTGGTCAAGGTATCTAATATCCCCTATGTTCCTGCAGCTATATGATGAGAGGGTCTTCCACTAAGAACTAAATGATCAAAAACATCCAACACCCAAGCAGGATTTACAGGTTTTTAATTATATAATTAATCCATAAGGATCAAATACCTATATTCAGGGATCATACAGGCCTGTTATACCCCTCAATATGGTAGTATGGGCATGTCACCTCCCGAAAACATGGTCAAGGTATCTACCCCTCAACATGGTAGTACAGACATATTGTAACAATCCCAAAAAGTACTCAAAAATATGCTTCGAAAATGTCCAGAATCTTAATTTTCATATGTATCAAAATTTGTGTGTTATTTCAAAAACTCAACTTCATATTCTTGTTCAGGGGGTCAAATTTATGGGAAAAGGGTCTAACCCCAATTTTTGAGCGAACCAATCACAATTTTAATTTTTAAAGTGACGAATTCTAGTAGGTAGTCCGCGTTTATGGCGTGACTGTTGACACCCAATTTTTACCCTCCACGGTGTCAAATTAGTCATCGAGCCTTATTTTTATTTTTTAACGATTTTTGAACCATTTTTATTAAAAAAAAATAGCGCGTGGGGGCCACGCGCCCCCAATCTTTTTTCTTTCCCTTCTCCTCCTTCTTTCACGCTCCATTCCATTTTTTCTTCTTCATGAACCAGAACCAGAAAACTAGAGAACCAAAGCCAGAAATCCAAAAATCACGCGACCAAATCCCCTCCCCGACAACCCCAACGGTCACTTTCCCCACAATCCGCCATCGGTCACGCGTACCTTTCCTTCAAATTCAAGATTTGATCCGTTGGAGGCTGAAATCGTGCCCTATTTAATCCCTTATCTTCTTTAGTTTAAGGCAGCGGTGAACTATTCGAAGAAACCCTCTAGAAAATCCTTAGTTTGGAGGTAGCCGTTTGGAACCTCAAAAAACCCCATCCCTTTCTTCTCCATTTTCAGCCAAAAAGCCCAGAAGAACCAGAAATCCCTTAAGCCCCAAAACCCTCGCCGCCATCATCCCCTTCCTTCATCTTCCTCGTCGCCGTCGCCTTCCCTCTCCCCGGCTCCATCTCCCTCACTCATTTCTTCTTCTTCTTACTTTCACAACTCCAACGTTCTTCTCCCAACGTTTCCCGACCAGCGCTGTTTGTATCTGACAAACAACAGATCGCACCAATGGCCCTCTGTCAACCTGACAAGTCCGCTAACCCATCCCCATTGTCGTTTGTCTCACGCGTGCCTAAAATAATCTCGAAACCCATACTCCCCTGTCGAAATAGATCCGTTGCTCCATTATTCTATCTCTATACATAGTCTCCGTGACTCTTCGGAAAAGGGGGGATTTTGAAAAATTCAAAAGTTCCTGGCAACGATTGAGCCATAGGAAACTCGAAAATCAGGGATTCGAAAGATTTTG
>JAOTQR010000007.1:12217301-12236171 GCA_025774065.1 Solanum ossicruentum
TGATGCAAATTTGACCAAACCATAACATGATTTATTTAAATAGCATTAGTACATATAAAATGTGGGGTGTTACACTTATAGACTTCACCATTTTCCCAAACCTCACTTTTCAACTCATTAGGATACTTCATAGACTAAGGGATATTAAAGACAACTTCTTCATTTATCAATCTAAACCTAAGTTGGCCAGATTCCATATCCACTAGAGCTTATCTCGTGGCTAGGAATGGTCTTTCCAAGATGATTAGAACTTCAAAATCAACTTCACAGTCTAGAATCATAAAATTTGTAGGGAATATGAATTTTTTAACCTTTACCAACACATCATAGAGTATCCCCATAGGTTTCTTCATAGTTCTATCTGCCATTAACAATCGTATGTTAGTTGGAGTAGGGCCTCCCAAACCAAGCTTCATATAGACCGCAAAAGCTATCAAAGTGATACTAACACCCAAATCACATAGTGCCCTTGCGAACTCCATGTCTCCTATAGTACAAAGTATAGTAAACGCACCTGGGTCTTCACGCTTTTGAACCAAGGACATAGTAGTGAGCAATGTTGAAGCTCTTGAGAAAGCTCCTGGATCACTGTGTGCTTTTTGGTAACCAAATCCTTCATATACTTTGCATAACCCAGCATTTTCTCCAGAGATTCAGTAAGAGAGATGTTGATGGATAGTTGATTAAGAATAGAGAGAAAGTGTTTGAACTTGCCTTCCTCCTTCCTCTTTTTGAGTCTTTAAGGGAAAGGAGGAGGAGGCCTTGCGACTGGCTTATACTTTTGTGGCTCTTTAGCTACCTCACTCACCCCATCTTTGACATAATCATCTCCTTCAACCACATTCTTATCTATAACTATCTTCTCACGAACATCTTCTACCTCAACTGGTATAGGAGGATCAATGGTGCTCTTGCCATCCCTAGTAGTAACTGCCATTCATTTCCATTTATTCTTTAGATTTTGAATTGTGTTGCTAGGGAACGTACCCTTCTGAAGCTGATTCAACTGAGTTGAAACTTGACTAAATTGTTGCTCAGGCTATTTAATAGCCACATAATGAGACTCTATCTTTTGATTAATAATTGAAATGTCAGATTTCATGCCCTTTAGAGTTTTATCTTGTGTCTCGGCCTTCTCTAACAAATGATCAAACATCTCCTCAATTCTTGAATTGCTTGTACCAGTGTCTCAGTTATATGGTGGCATATATGGACCATTTTTGAAACCATCTCTTCCGCCCCAATCTGCGTTAAGACCCTTGTTCCTATCATAATAACCACCTCAGTTGTCCTTACAAGCTCCATTTCTACCATGGTTTCCTTGACCTTGACACCAATAGTCTTAAATGGACCCTTGGGCATTAGTCCGGAAAACCCTGTCTGATCATTCACAAAGCAAGTATCCTCCTCAAAATAAGGCTCCTCGTATATGGGTACACGTGGAGGTTGATGAACTACTGCATTTACTATTTCTTGATTCTGCTTGATAACAACATCCATGCTTGTGTGAAATTGAGCAATTTGATGCATAACCTCCTCACTGATCTTGGCTTGCTCTGAACCAACACTAACAGTACATGAACTCCTAATAGAAGCTCTATCCTGTTGTCTCCCTGCATGATTCATCTTGACCACTTTCTCTATACGTTCGGCAATTCTTGCAAATGGTTGATCCAAAAATATGCCTTCTATAATGGTATCGACACAGGCTTGAATATTAAGGGCATGGTAAAAGATCTCCACCAAGGTATCATCAATAATCTTGTGGTCAGGGATGCTCCCCAAATATTTAGTAACCCGCTCCCAAGTAGTGCTAATCAAATCACCAGGAAGTTGCTCAAAGTTGTTGATCTGGTCCTTCAATTTGAGCTTCTTCGATCTAGAGAAGTACCTCTTAAAGTCCTTCTGCAAATCTACCCAACTAGTGTTTGACCTCTGTGGGAGCTCAGATATAGCCATAAAGCAGCATTCCCATAATAAAGAATGGGAAAACACGAAGTCCCACAGCATCCATAGACAGATTTTGCATTCCCATCACACTCTTACAAAAAAATGCCACATTGTGCAAGTGGATATGCAGATCCTCTTATGGTAAGCTCGCAAATAGCTCGGTTCTGCAGTATTTGAAGTAACCCACTAGAAATTGTGAACTTTGTGTCAGCAGGTAGTAGTGGCAACACAATAGCCTCGGTCACATCCATTGCATGGGGTTCAACCTATACTGATTCCCTTGTTAATCATTTTCATCGAACTCTCCAGGTTGTGGAATGTTCTCCAAAGGAGGTGGATTATCATTCCCACCAATTCGGTTTAAAGTTGCATTAGCCGCGTTGTTAACATTTTCTTAGGCCATTCTTCTAGTAATTTGTTAGATCTTTGGAACAAGTGGAGTTAAGGGATTGTCTTGACCTCAAGTGTTGGGCACACACTACAAGTATACCCTGCAAAGAAACAAAAACAAAAAAAAGTAAAATACAAGGGAATTAAGGATTAACACTTGAATTATAATTACTAGTGAATTCAATTAAGTCTAGTCATATTTCCCAGCAACGACGCAATAGATGTCTCATATGGTTGAACTTCAGATATCATCTTTCACCGGAAATCTTCACGAAATCCATTCTACGACTCGTAGAGGGTCCCGTAAATCATCAAAAACCATAAATATGTTGCAATTTAGCCCCAAAGTCATGTCAACCTGCTTTCTTACAAACTAAACACCAAAAACACATAAAAATCATAAACGTTACATTGAGAACACACAAAATTCTAAGTCTTAAGCATCAAATATGTTGTATTTTGACAGCACATCAGGCACAGATGGCCACAAGTTGGCAAATATGATGTCCGTAAGCTACCAGAAAGAACCACTATTGCTAGCATTTGGTTGGGTATGTCATGCATTTGCATCTATATATATGTATTCACGACATGAGATACTAGAGCATACCATGCATATTTGATCACTAGGAGGTTGATTGTTGGCCATTAAGGTTACTTGAGTTTTAGTTGCAGGTGGTATTTCTATTACCTTTTTTGCTACTGTTATCTATGGTTTTACTTTCTGCCTTACATACTAGTACATGTGTATTCGCACTGACGTCTCGTTGCCTGGGGATGCTGCATTTTATTTTGTCCGTACAGGTTCAGGTAGGGACTCTGATTGACCCCTCACTAGGAGCCTAGTTCAGGTATGAGTTGGTAAGCTCCACCTCTTCCTAGAACTTTCACAGGATGCTTACATTTTGTTGTACAGTTGGGTATAGTCAAGGCCCTATCCCAGTAGTATTAGTGGTTCTCTTAGAGGCTATTGTGGGCATGTTATTTTTGGGTTGGTTCTTTTGTGCCTTTCAGTCTCTAGCCATATAATTGGCATGTATATAGTGTGTGCCTGTACCTCTGT
The DNA here is from genome assembly GCA_025774065.1 of Solanum ossicruentum. Classification (NCBI taxonomy): domain Eukaryota; kingdom Viridiplantae; phylum Streptophyta; class Magnoliopsida; order Solanales; family Solanaceae; genus Solanum; species Solanum ossicruentum. The sequence goes on from JAOTQR010000007.1 coordinate 12,220,705, forward strand.
TATTGCAGCCTTAGCCACTAGCTAGTACATTATCACTTTGTTTTACCTTTCTTGATGTACTTGATTTGTTGTTGACCTGGTCATGACCTAAACGGTCCAAGATTAGTTTTTTAGACGTTATGCGGCCCTATTTCTTTTGTCCCCTAGTTTAGTTGACTAGCATGTTTAGTGATTTACTCGACCAATAACAGTATCGAGTGTCAGTTGCACCTCCCGTCTTTTTAGGGTTTGACATAACTGTGATTGGGTGGACTTAAAAATGTTACAGATTTTTCCTAAAATCAGAAAAACATATTTGTGTTGTTCAGAAACAACAACAACCAAGAGGGTACAAAAGCAAGCAGTCAGGCAGTTTCTCTTTTTGTCTTGAAACATATTCTTGGTAAACATATTTACGAAATAAAAGTCCAATTTATAATACATAAATCTATTCACACAGGTTCCTAAAATTGAGAATAGAAAATATCAAAATTTCGGTCTCTCATTACATTAACAGTTACATGTGAGAAGGCTCTGATAACAATTGTTAAAGTGTACAATATTCACACAATGGAAGCACAATTCCAAAATAATAACTTACAAACTAACTTGATAATGTAAATGATAAATAACAACAAAATCTGGAAAACGTAACTCTTGAAGCTTCTTGAAAGTTCGTTCTCCGTGAAGGATTCTAGGACCACAATCTTCTAATGAATTCTGGTTACTGGCTCAATTCAACTTGTGTGGGCAAGTTCTATTTTTAGGATTGAATCATCTCTTCCTCTATTTTGCTCCTATATATCTTATTAGATATACAAATAGAAGAAGGAAGACCAAGGAAAAAATAAAAACAGTTTGACCAATTATAGTGAAACTATGACTATTGATTTGACTGATATCTATAGTCATAAATCCCAAATTAGCTAAAAATATTTTTTCTTATTTAATATTCAATACTTCGTTTTTAATAAATAATATTTTTACCATTAAAACGAAATATATATGGAAGGTTATTTTTAAATTCCTTCCAGAATATTTTTTGTATTATCTTGAATTGACCAATAAACCAGGCGCAGCAGAGACCATGGACATATTAATAGAGGCTTCCTATTATAATAATAATTCGCAATTAAAAGAATTATCATATCATAATAAACTACAAACTATTTCACTAAAAGTTTGTAATTGAACTCCTCGATTTAATTTTAAAATTCATCATCACATCTTATTTTAACTCCCCGTGTTAGAATTACCCACACCAATCAATAAATCAAATTTTCTGAAAATAAATTATTTCATCGACTAAATCAATCTTTTACTACTTAACTTATTTCACATAACGGATATTAAAATTCACCTGTAGGGTTTTCATGTGAAAACTTATAAGTAACCATAAAGGGGTGTCTGCAACTCGGGACCTAGACACGGTTCTAGCAACTAACTATTATTTCACTAATGCAATTTATCATTATCCAATGTACTAAGATTTTATTGACTCATTAAAAAAGTCTCACCTTTAAATAGATCAAAATAATAAATCAAATCACATAGATCATAATAATTATATCAAGATTAAGAGTATTAGTACATGCAATGAACTAGAGTATTTATTTATAAAATTTTAGAACATAAATAAATTTTTCTGATTGGTCCGTTCAATACACACAAAATGTACTAGCACAAGAAGTTAGAGTTTAACCACTCCTATAATCAAGATCAAATTATATCTAATCTTGTGGTATGATCAATAAGATGTTTGTCCTATTTCATCTTTGATCGTGAACATTAATTTATAGTTTATATGAACCGATAATATTAAGTTTTCGTGTATGAATTAAAACACTGCATACACAAAATCATCTACAATATAAGTAATGGACACAGACACATATATAAAATGATTTATTTAAACCAAAACTTTATTGTAACAATGTAAATAATCTTTACAAAGGACTCAAAAATACTATAATGCAATTATATTATTAATAGTATATCCAACAACATAACACATCAGAGAAATATAAATTTGATTTGGAGGCGAAGTGCTTCTACAAAGATTGATTTTTTACGCAACTTTGCTATCACAACTGATATCTTACACGTTTTTAGATAAATTCTACTGGTATCAACATAAGACCCCGTGTGCTATACTCATTAAAACAAATAAGGGAAAAGGTCAATATTACCCTTTAATATTTGAAATGAAGCACATATACCTTCTGTTTGTTTTTTGTATAAAAGATAACCCTCGCTTCTAATTAAAGGACCACAAATACCCTCCCTTTTACTGAACTGCACCTAGATCCTACATGGCATCTCACGTGTCAAAAAAATTACTCACATCCACCTACGCAGTCCTATTTGGCTAAGCACCCTCCTTTATGGACCAAAACACAGAGAAATAAGCCAAATATGAACATGAATAATAGTTTTAAATTTTTTTTCAAAAAGTTCCAAACTAACACACCTTTAGGTTGAGTTATGCAGACTGAAATAATCTAATTTCAAGGTCAAACTATAGAATGAATTGTCCATATAGATATTCCAATAGTAATATTGACAACTATCAGTTGCTACTATATAAAATTTCACGAAGAAATATTAGATGGGTATTTACAATTCTGTTAACCACATCTGTTTATGTTGCATATAAAGAAAAAACTAAAAGAGGAAAAAGAGGGGAAAAGAATATAACTTATCAACTTCTAAAAAATTATTACAAATGCATACCAATATTATCAAGATAACAAACAGAACAATAAATTGTTTGCATTTATAGCCTAAAAATAATTTAAAATAGAAGAAAATAAATGTTAAAATTCCACTGAAATAGGAGTACTGACTAATCTTCCCGTTCTTTTCAATATATGTTCCTTATTTCTAGAGGCATTTTTAAAAAATAGGAAATAATAAATAAATCATATAATATATGTATACACATGTTATTATAATGATGTGTAATTATATAAAGGTGTGAAATAAACTTATACATGGTGTATTTAATATATACCTAATAATCGATACTTTACCACAAATTATATATTTATACCATAAACATATATGGTATTTTTTTAGATGTAAAAATTTATTCCATGTATACACTAAAAATATATTCATATTTAGTAAATAATTTTTAAAACAAAAAATACTACAACAACAAAAAACAAAAAATACCTACAACATAATAATTTATATCTAGTGAATATTTATTTCATAAATTTGTACCAAAAATATAACAATAATCACTTTTGCTATAAATTATATTTATACCGTAAAATTACATGGCATACTTTAGATGTAAAAGCTTATACCATGAAAGTTATACCTAATACTTTCGAAATAATAAACTTATACCATGAATATGTATTCGATAAACTTATACCAAAAATAAGTATTTCATAAACTTATAATATCAATAAATATTCTATAAAGATGAATAAGTACTCCATAAACTTATATCATGAATATGTATTTCATATATAATAATAATTGATTATAAAATAGAGTGATATTAAAATAAATACTATTAATATTGATTATAGTAGAGATAAAATAATTGATTAGAATATTTTGAATACATATAAACTATGCAGAGAGAGAAAATATTTGGTATTTTTTTTATAATATTTTATTTAAAAATTAAAAAGAATTTCTTAATTCAAGGTAAACTGATATTGTGTAATAGCATTAAATTAGGGATTATGATTATCTTTTCTAATTATTTAAAACAGCTATATATGTAAAATAAATTTTATATTAGTAATATTAAAAAAATCCTATTCATTCATGTAATTAAGTCTTAAAAGATGATCTTTCCAAGTAACTCCCCTTTGAAAATGATAGTTACAATTTCTTCTCTTCTTTCAGCCATTTAATAATTCTTACAACAAATAATGGCATAATTAATTATAATTACCATAATGAAGTTTTTTCATGAAATGGAACAAGAAATCTGAAATTAGGGTTCTACTTGGGAGAAGACATTAGTGTTTTGGCCACGTAGGACAGTCGTGGGTAATTTTTTGGCACATCGAATGCCATAGAGGATCTAGCTGTAGTCCACTAAAAGGAGGGCATTTGCGGTCCTTTAGATAGACGGGAGGGATATTTTTGTCACTAAAAACAAAGGGAGGGTACATGTGCTCTATTTCAAATAACACGAAGCCATTGCGCATAGTTTCGAGCAGAATTGGGTTATATTATAAAAACCTCTCTAAATCAACATCAATGGCTTGGCATGCTTAGGAGCACTCCCAATAACACATTAATGCTCATCAAAACTGACACAATTTCCTTCCCTTTTGCATCGGGCGCACATGGAACTTCAATCACCATAACATTTACAAAATAAAACCTCCATAACAACAATTTCCAGAACTCTTGAATTAGTTTGCTCACTAGTAATGATGGAGAAACACGTGAATCTTTTAATAAGACTACACCTAGAGCTAGCTGCTATGACTTGAATACAAATGGCACAACAAAGGGAAACAATTATGTTAGAAGAGTTGGTTTAGTTTCTAAAAAGTGTAGAAGAGATTGGGCTCTTGGCTTCCCTGGCAGTCTGCCGCAACTAACCACACATGCAGAATTACTAGCAATTCACACATGCATCAAGACTGCTAATGTGAATTGTTTATTTTCATTGGAAATGAAACCAGACTGAACTGAAGCCATAAAATTATTACTGCAATCTTCACATAGTTATAACACTCTGGCAAATGACTGCAAGTTCATAATGGAGCAATTGGGGAACCTACAAGTCAGGCAAGTGTTTCAGAGAACTTTATCAAGTTGCAGATTTCCTTGCAAAAGAAGGAAATGAAGCGAGAACCTTTTCATAAAGTTATCAATCTATGTACCCCACCCCTTTTGGGATATGCAACTAGAACAAGATATATCAAATTCCAGTACCTCCAGGAATATCTCAAACTATGCATGTAATGTTTTGGGCTCTCTGTGCAACTTATTTGCGCTAAAATACGCCTCTATCTAAAATGACATAACTACGTTACTAATGTTTTGCATGTATAAACATAAAAAAAACTAGAATATTCCCAACTCCAGTTTACAAAAATAAACAGTAAAACACAACCCCAAGGAAATTAAGAATCTACGGTCATTGTGAAAAGAGTACCTGAAAAAAGGACGGAGAGTGGAGAAGCAAAAAAGCCAATGTGTGTAAATAAAACAAAGAGAGTCTATTTGGCCAAAGTTTGTGAAAGAGAACAAATATAACATAGCATACCTGGTAGGAACTCCTTGCGCTGTCATGAAAATAAATTCTTGAAACTATCTCAAACAAGTTAAGATGAAAAAAAACATACTTAAAGACATGCACAAAAGGCACTCATTCTATTCAATCAATCAACTGCATTTTCAATCCCAAACAAGGCACTCATTTTCTATTGAGGTGCCCCCCAATTCACAAATTTACAATATACAAAAGTAAACTAACCTAAAGTGACGTTCCAACAAGCCATCCGATCCAAGTTCTAGATGGCCAAGGAACAACTATAATTTTTGCCGAATGTTTCATCAAGATGTATTCACTTCCAACAATCAAGTTAAAAGAACAACGCACAAAGTAATCCAGTACCCAAATTTGCAGCAGTAAGGCATTAGGGCAAGAAGAAACGATTGAACATCCAAAAACAACTAATCTGACTAAAAGTAGCATAAGAGATGCAGAAGTCGATGTGGACCAATGAGGATAGGTTTCACACTTGCGTACTTAAAAGACATCTCCATTGCCCAACACGAGGTGGTCCCTTGTCTAAAAGCATTAGCAAGCCCACCCTGTTGGCTGTCAACCCAAACAAGTACCTAAACAAGTATATTGATTATTTCAGTGCCAACTCAATTGATTAACTAGAACTGGCACCAGGCAGAATGAGATAACAGATTTTCCTTTTGAAGCAATACAGTAAAAGAACCTAAATAAAATAGTAACAGCTTTCTAATGATCAAAACTCACTTGCATCGATGTGCTTTCCTTCTCCACAAGACGAAGGACATTATCCACTGAGAAGGAAAAAACAGATAAGATATCAGCAGTTATATACCAGAAAACATGACACAGAAAAGCCAAAAGAAAAATGGAAGCTAAAGGGCAGGGAGCAAGGTTGGGAAATCTTTAATATCGCAATGCAAAAAGGTTCTCTATGCTCTCTCTCCATTCCCACACAGAAAGAAAAGGGAAGAAGGATCAGAATACACAAAGTTCAGGGAAATAAAAAATAGAATAGAAAAGTTTATATCTATATAATCTTCTGATCCAAAATCTTTACTCTCCTTAAATTAGTATCCCCCCCCCAACCCTAAAATAACCAGTGAAGGGAGCTGTGAGACAAGCATACAAGTCAATATGGAGAAAGCAATTAGGTACATCAACAAAAGAGCAGCATGTAATAAGACATCAAGATCTCAAACTGAAGTCAAAACTAATCCAATAGCAGATTTCATATAACTTGGTGTGTTGTTCCACCAAAATTCATGTTCACATTTAGTTCTTCCTATTCTTGGATAGGCTCAACATTATTACTTAAACATAAGCTCTTGAGGTCAATATATTTAATGATTCCAAAAAGTTCAATTTTTTTTTTTTTTTTGACGAAGGTAATGTTAAAAAAACGTTAATTTATTCAACTATGCAAAGGAAACTTTTCTTATATAGACTAGCTATGAGTCATACCAATTCTAGCCAACCCGATGATGCCAAAATGTTCCATGGTTCACACCAAATGGACGTAATGCAAGGGATACTATCAACCCAACTCTAGATTTTCCCACAGCTCATGAACCAGAAAAATATCTATCACATCATTTTATTTTCTGAAAAATGAATACAGTGTGAGTTTGCCCACATTTTCGGCCAAGCACGGATGAAGGGGAAGAGTAGTGGTAGATTGAAAGCCATTGTAAAACTGGTCTATTTATGATCAATATTCACAATAGTGTGTACATCCTAAAGGGAGAAACATTGATAGTAAAGGATTCAAATAGTCGATTCCAACTAGCCTGGATAGAGGTGTAATAGTTGTATTCTATTTCCAGAAAGGCTCATCCTATTACACATAAAAACTGTAGAATAAGTTAACAATGAAAATTTGCAAGCTTCATTCTTCCAAAGTCTAACAATTACAAAACCGACACTCACAGAGAATAGTCATAGAATCAGTAAACCGGAAAAATATTAGAGTACTTGATTGAAGTACAGGAGTCGTACAATCACGAAAATGGTGCACAAAATGCAGTATGATCAGCATATCTAGTCCGAGAGCCTCATGTCATAATGATAAGTAAACTAGGCTACTATATATTACAAATACTTGACATCATATACAGGGACACTATTTTGGCATTCATTTTTCGTTATCATCCAAGAAATAGAGAAACAAATTTGGTAAAACTAATTTGAAGAGATGAAAGATGATTTACGATCAAATGCATCATTGCCATGGAATATTGTAACTAAACTAGATGAGATGGAGTGGTTCAGAGAAATGGAAATCAAGGACCATAAACAAGAAGAGGTAATATTTGTAATATAAAGTGGTTCAGCATAAAGGAAAGTGGAAGATCCAGCACATCTCTACGATCCAGAAATTAGAGTGTTCTTTCTAGAAAAACCAGTAATAGCCGAATCATGATACAACAGTTGTTCCTACTGTGGTTGCAAAGGTTTAGGACAAAGATCATATGCACTACATACTTTGATATATGAAAATGAACTTATTGAGCACAAAAATGTAGAATCACAGCAACATCATACCTTAAATATGGACATGAACGAAGAACTCATGATTGCAGATGTCTTCCTCACAGGTGGCTTCCTTGCTGGAGACGCTTCTTTGCACAACTGCTGAGCAATTTCTTTAAGTAATATCAGCTGTGCTTTATCAGTCCGCATAGAAATGATAGCCTGCCTCATTGATTCTCGATCAGCCTCAAGGGCCTGCACCCTAAGGTAAAGCTTCGTGACCTCAGGATCTCCAAAATCTGTACGATTTAGCGAATCTCTTGGGGTAATGACAGAAGCCTTGGTCTCTGAGTTATCATTACATCCAGCACCCTGATGTATAGAGTCAATTGTATAAACCCTGTCACTCATTTCATCCCCAACATCTGATGACTCATCCACCTTCCTCAAGTTTGCATACTCTGTTTGCGAATTTTCTGCCTTTCTAACACTTCCGCCAAACTGCAGAGAATCTGAGATGAAATCTGAGCTTATTTCTTTATTTTGTACAGAAGGAGACTGAGCAACAATTGCTTTTTCAAGGACATTGTTGTTAAATACTTCCCCATCAGTCTGATTACTTGGTGTTGTTTCCAACTGATTGATCCTCTTCTCCAGATATTGCAAATGATCACATGACCGTGGGGCCTCCCCAAATGCATATTTCTCAACATCCACAACCTCATTATCAACCTCAGTGTGAACTTGGTTCTCATTAACAGTGCACTTCAAGGGAGGGTAGTCATAATAAGGAATGTCAAAGCGGCCATCGGAACTCTCACCTACACTGTTGTTCCAGCTAAGATGACCCTTCTCTTTCTCATCATCAACCTCAACCTCAGACTCCAATAACCCATAACTCAACATCCTGTGCTTATACATTTGCACTTCACAAGTCAACGACTGAATCACTTGCTCTCTCTTATACAACAAATCCTCCAATGTCATTAACTCCTGCTGATCATGAGCCATTTTCTCCTCCGTGAACATCTTGAATTGCCTAAATTCCATTTGTGACTCAGCTTTTTCCCTTTGCAGCCTCAAAATCATCGACATCGCTTCATTAGCAGCTGAGGAGGCCGCATTCCTCTCTTCCTCCAACTCAAGATTCAATTCCTGAATCGTCTCCTGTTGGCCACAAACCATTTCCCTTAAAGCAATACACTCATTTCCCATCTCTATACGAGCGGTTTGAGGCAAAATTAAACCCGGGATGACAAATTCCTTCTCAATCTCTTCATATTTTCGCTTCACAGTGCGTATCCAATTCGGCAAAAAGGACCTGTTTGTCACGGAGCAATTGCAGTCGCAATCACAACATTTAACCATGCTGGTAGACGGGGTCATATTTTCAGAATCCATAGACTGACACAATCCAAAAAACTCCTTGAAACCCTAAATTAGGAATAACCCATAAATTGAAAAATGAAAACGAAATAAAAGATTCACAAACCCAAACCCATAAACCGTATCCTGAAATTCCTCCCTCTTTCAAATAGATATGCACGAATCTACCCTTTTCCCTCAAATACGAAATCCTGTGAAACCAAAAATGATTGAAATCGTGTAAAGTCAAAGTTAAAAAAATAGAGCAATGAATACTCGGAAGATATGCACAATATGAATGATAAAACGAGATGAAATACTAGTTAAAAGATGAAAACCGGAAAATACCGGGAGAAAGAAGAGGGAATTTCGGAACCCTAGTTTACTGTGTTTGCTTCGTGTTGCGCGAATCAAATGATGATATGTTTGTTTGCTGAATTTTCTGTTTCTTTTTCTACAGAGGGAAAGGGGTGAATTGGGAGAAACTCGGGCCAATGAGAGGCTACTTCGTTTTTTTTCAAAAGAAAAATATATACAGTAATTCTTTTTTGGTACAGTAATTCTTTTTTGGTCCAAGTAGCTGGTCAAGAATGGCAATTTAATCTTCTTTTCCATAGAGAGAGAGGTAAAGTTTTTGTGTGTCAGCTAAAACGTGATTCTTCTATAGCTAAAAATTAGTTGGATCTCATTCCTCTCTCTCACACACTATTCATATTAGTTTTCTTTAAGAAATAAATTAAAAATTACAGACTAGGACCAGCTAATGGCTCAACCCAACAAAAACAAATATACTTAATTGGTGTGCTTCATTCTTCAAATAATTCTGAATTAGAAAATCTAATCGATTGAGAAAACTAAAATAATATTGACATCATCATTATTTTTTAACTCCTCCAATTGATACAATATCTTTACGTATAGGGGATTGATATGTGTCCCTTGATATTTCTCGATTCTATAATGCGGTAACTCTCCACTCTCTTCTAATGCTATTTTTGTGAAATTTCAAGATATGCTTAAATTTTGGCTCAATATTACTTCAGGTTACCCACACTCTTAGGATCGCACTAAATATCGTAAAATCAAAAATCAAGATTTTTTCCTTTTATTGATACTTGATTAATATTGGAACTTGGAACCTTAGTTGCATGACTTGCATCCAAGTATTCAGGTAGCTCCTTCTCAAACGAAATTAAGACAAGGTCGAAAGGTATTTGTCATTGATAAACATTCTCTTATTGATATGCTTATGAGAGATAAATCTCCTAAAGGAGATTAATACAACACATCGACTATCAATAGTTGTACTTTCAAAAATGAAAGTACTTTAAAGGAAAAACTATGTTAATACTTTTATGACTTGATTATCCAAAAAATTTGTGTGAATTTGAACATTCTATGCATTTTTTTTCCAGTATATATTGTGTGTAAATGGTATGCTTTATTGATCAGTCTAGTCCACTTTGGATGTAACTTGCTAGATCTTAAATTTGAGATCTGTATTTTGTCTATATTGATGATCATTTTGACTTTCGTTAGCAACTCATTGAAAATATGATACTGTGTAGTACTTGCAAAATCAACAGTTAAATTAGTGAAAAGGTCAATCAAAGTGTTCTTTTCTATGAGTAGATATTTAATTTTATTTCTTCCTTCCCCCCCCCCTTTCTTTCGTAACCATTAATCCTCATGACCTCTATATTGATGTTTTCACGAGATATTTCAACCTCCATTCAACACTTTTTTCATTGTGATTGAGTATGTTTTAAGAATAATAGACAAGTAATTATTACTAATACAAAATTTCAAATTCTCTAGTATAACTTTCATGTATGCACATATGCTAGTAGTATATATTGAGCTAGATCATATATACATAAAATTTCTTCTTTTTATCTCTAATGTAAAGAGCAAAAGAACTTGAACCTGAATTTTTCCTTGAAGCTCCACTAGTATTACATTTGTACTGATCTCGACTTGAAAATGTTTATTTCATAAATTTGCACACAATTCTAATAATATAACTCTCAAAGTGCAATATCATCCGACTTTAGATGGGTAGTATACCTTGCAATCAAGGATACTTTACTTTCATATATAATTCTATTTGACATTGTTCCCTAATATATCATATCATTTTTTTATTAGCATTCTTCATAGTTACTACGTTATGATAGAAGCAACAACCTACTTAAGGTAGGAGTTTTGGATCATGTTTTGCCTCACGCCATTATATAATAGTTTGTTTGACCTGTAAAAAAAAGGTCCATGCATTATTGCAACTAAAGCAAAAGCATGCCAAAAATGTTTAGCATAGGGAAGTCATTAATAGTTTTCTATTGTAGTTGTTTATAGCACATGTATGTGAAAATTATAGCAGTTTGGCATCTAGAATATCATCCACTAGAAGTATTAACTTTTGGAATCTTCTTAAAAAAAGAGATTTAATAATAAAGATTCTTAAGTAAAATTACTCCATAATGTTTGTATCAAAAGTTTTTATATTTCATTATTGATTGTCATCTATCAAGGCTTGTCCCATACCGTAATATTTCGTAAGTTGGAAAAATTGAAAATAAGGAAGACAGAGAATTTTTTTTGAAAATGCCAGGGTGAACCAGATCTACATCGCAGACTTAGGGGGATTTTTAATCGTAAAATTTTTGAAAAATAAAATGAGATGGAAGAGTACACGGCATGTTTATACGCAGATATGGTCCAGGATAGTTCAAATTTTAAGTATACGCCTCGTTAAGGATGTTCAATTGAGAACCCGGGTGGTCATAAGCATCTATACCGTAAAATCGATTTTCAACCGCTGGGTGAGAAGTTGAACATCCTGAACGTAAATCAACTTTTGAATTCATTGAACATCCTGAACGTAAATCAACTTTTGAATTCAACTACGTTTAAAAAAAAGTAATTAATTCCTAGAGAAATTTATCCAAAATTGTATTGTTCAGAACCATGTCTGCTTTATGAACCTAGGAACCACTTGTTATCTTGATTTCAATTTTTAATTAAGGGCATTGTGATTTTTTCTACCTACCCAAGACTATACCATGTCATTTGGGACCTTTTTTTAAATTTGTAAGTATCTAAATTCACTCAGTTCCTCCCATTCTCTCATAATTCATCTCCTACAAAAAAAAAAAAAATCTCTCTTGGAAGGTGCATCAAGTTCTCTTTGAAGATAAAGCTAGGGCTTTTAATTCCTCCATTGATTTTCAAGTTTTTTTACATGTAAATCACTCAAAGGTATGTGGGTATTCATCCATGGATTATTTTTCACCCACGTTGCCCAAACAATTCTCAATTTTTTCATCCAATTTCAGGTATGTGCTTTACGAGGTTTTATGATTTTTACTCCATTGCATGAACTATAGTTTATATTATGATTATGAACCTGTTTCAACATGAATTGATTATTGTTGCATGAAATTGATGAATTTCGCATGAATTCTCTACTTCTATCTAGGATTTATGACATGGATGATGGATATTTTCAATTATGCTTCAAATTGATATTATTTTACATGAATTATGTATAATTTGATATGAATTAGATTGTATTAAGATTTACATGCAATTCCTCTCCAATTTTATCTTAAGTTCATGAAAGTTAAAGTGAGTTCCTTTAATGATTTTCAATTGTTATGATTGTTCTTAATTAAGCACAAATTCATTTAAATTGTATGATTATGCATGTTTTCAATCCACTTTCACTACTTTAGTCCATTTCATGTGAACTCATATTTTTCTTGAATTTTTACAATAAGTCATGCATATAAATATTATAAGTCTTCAAGCAAGTTATGATAAGGGTGACCTAAGACCCTAATGACACTCTCTATGGAGTTAGGATTATAAGGATGAAAAGCTTACACCTATATTATATGAATTACATGAAATGAGATATTGTATGAACAAGTTTTACGAATTGAGTTGGTAGATCGATTGCTTTTTCACAGGATAAATTTTATGAGTTATGACAAGTATGAACTATGATTATGGCAATCCTTATGATTTTATGATAAGTATGACTTTTATGATATGTATTTCATGGAATTTTGACTTAGCACCAAGAAGACTTCGAGATGGGAACTCGACCCATGGGGTCTTTAGTAGCAATCACTAATCCCATAGCTACATTGCAATTATAGGAATATTTACTAATATGGCATAGCTAGTGGATACACATATAGCACATGTTCATGCTTACTCATTTAGCAGGTTAGAGTCTACCTTGGCAAGTAAATTCCTTTTTTTCTCATTATATGGGGAGAGATTAGGATTCCATGTCATGGCTCATATGATCTTATTATCGGTTATGGTTGTTATCCCATATAAGTATGGTTCTTTATTGAAACGGACCAGAAATTTGCTTTGGAAATGCCCATAATCATAATTTCCATATATCTCAAAATCCATGCATGATATCAAAAATCCGACTTCATATTCTTGATCAAGGGGAGGAATTGAGTGGGAAATGGGTATAGACCTAATTTCAGAGGACCTATAGCGAAATTTCATTTTCGCCAACTTTTCAATTTCCAGTGATTGTCCACGATGGCTCTGCGACACGGACTCGAATAATGTTATCACTTCCTTAATTTTTCAGTTTCGGCCTAACACATTGGGGTCTTGGCCCCATGCCATTTTTCAACTCTATATCACTCAAGACACTCTTAAAACCCTCTCTAACACTTAAAAAAATATTTCATCCAAATTCAGTGTCCCAAGCTTAATTTCGGATCTTAAGAACTTCATTCAAGCTTTAAGTTCTCATTCAAATCTACATCAAGGAAAGCCCGAATTTGAGATATGTGGGTTTCAACCATTCGGTCCTTTCACCCATGGTGCCCAACCTTCCTTTTTATGAAAATAGCATATCTTCAAGTTGTATTACTTACGGGTATTGCTTATTATGGATTATGATTATAAACTATGTTGGGGTTTCATGAAATGATAATTGGAAATACATATCTACCTATTTCAAGCTTATATTATAAGATGGTTTGTCTATTGTGACTATGCATGTTTTGAGTCGTGAAACTACAATCTGTTATGAGGTTTGATGAGGGATTTCAAGCTATCTTGCATGAGGGTTTTACTATGTGTTGGTGGATTGATTTACATTGGTTTTTTTCACATGATTTCACTCTTGAATTGCATGAATTTGAACTAGCATTACACACCCGCACAAGTGTTTAATAAAATGTCTTGACATGAATTCTTGAGTTATTGATGATCTATTGCATGGTTTACAGGTTAAGTGACTCTATGATGATTAAGGGATTGTATGTATGTATTGAATTCATGAAAAGTATCTACAATGTTGCAAGTTGACCACACCTTGTTGGGGATGGCATGCCTAACCACCTTGTTGAGGGGGTGTCAAGCCTCAACCATTATGATGGGGAGTGGCATGCCCATCTACCTTGTTGAGGGGTATGTACCTTGACCACTATGATGAGGAGTGGTATGCCCATCTACCTTGTTGAGGGTTATTTACCTTGACCACTATGATGGGGGTGGTATGCCCATCTACTTTGTTAAGGGGTATTGTCACACCCCAAAGTACCGTTAGGGCGGACTGGCACCCGTTGTCGATAAGGCATGGGAGAACCAACTTATATCTATGTTCTTTGTATACATATTTTAAGGAATTTTCTATGTTTGACATGCTTCTAAGAAGATAAATAGTAATAACAATCTAAAAGGAGATGCATATAGCTAGACCATTGGGGCCACGGTGTCTAATGTACGAGACATGACCACACTTTAGTTTACATAGTCTACAAAGCCTCTAGTCTAGAGAAAGTATCCATAAATATTCGGGACAGGCCCTGTCTGAATTAACTGTATAATGTATACGTGTATACTTTAAAAACACACAAACCTCGGAAGCAACCTGGAGCTTGGTAACAATAGCTAAATGTCCTGTACTCTATTGGGGAGATCTACTAGCACCTATACGTGCAACATGAAATGCAGATTCCCCGCAAGGGACTTAGTACAAGATAATGTACTGAATATGCAAGGTAGTAAATACTGTGTATGAAATAACACCTCAAATGAAACCATGCACTTGTGTAGAATAAGGGACCACCTTTAGATATACTTTGGGATCGTATACTTTATGTTCTTTATATTGCTTTATCTTTACTATATAATCTGTGCACATTATATACTGTAAATGACCAACTGATCAGTGGTAAACTGTATCGGGATCATCCCTGGCTAGGTTCTTCCTTAACCCCTCAGGCTACCACCTGTGATAGGCTCGTCCCTAGCTAGGTGATGCTTCCACCCCTCGGGCTACCACCCGTCAAAAACTATATACTTTATCTTTCAATTACCTTTGAGATTATTCTTTTGGTGGTCATAATATTGGAGATATAAGGCTGTATTATGC
>JAOTQR010000007.1:12236271-12268875 GCA_025774065.1 Solanum ossicruentum
AGAAATAAATTCTTGAGGCTTGAGATAAGAGATAAACGTTGAAACGAACCTAAAAGTGTCCGAAAATGTACGTCGGAAATATCCAAAATAGTAATTTCCATATATCTCAAAATTTTTGCATGATATCAAAAATCTAAGTTCATATTATTGTTCAAGGGAAAATTAAATGGGAAATAGGTACAACCCAAATTTTAGAGAAACCATAGCAAAATTTGATTTTCTAAGTTTGCACAAAACAGTAAGGGTGCACGATGGTTCCGTGATGCAGACCTATCGCGGACCAATGTATTTTGGTTGCTAGTTTTTTGCAAATAAGGGCTAAGGCCTTAGAGTCTTAGACTTAAGCCTTCTTATGTGTAAAAACACCTATACTTAGTCAGTTTTCAACCCCATATCATTCAAGACATTCCCCAAAAGCCTCTTTAGCACTTAGCCAAATATTTCATATAAAGCCAAGCGTCCCAAACTCATTCCGAATCTCAAGAAATTCATTCAAGCTTCAAGATCTCATTCAAAATTAAGTAAAGTTTATTCATATTGTTAAATACCATCTTGGGTCCCCTATATCAAGCCAAATTCAAAGGAATATCTGTTAGCTAAGTTTTGCACAAGTACCGGTAGGAGGGTCAACTTTAATAGGAAATATCTCTTAGCACATAGAGATATGGGTAGGACATGATAGAAAATTAAATCCCTATGAATTATCTTTCCGACGCACTTGGTTTCACCTTATCTAGAGTTCGGATGAAGAAGTTATGTCCGTGTTTGTAGAACTCGTCTATGCAGGGGTATATACAGGTTTTTGCCAAATTCTATTTCATTAATGGCATTTCTTAAATTTTGTTATCTCTATTGGTATTTTGGGGATTTCTATGCTATCCTATCACTTCCTAAAGAACTAAACTCTACTCTTAAAGATCAAATTCACTCCTCCTAATTGGAACACACTGTCAAATTCTCCCTAGATCCTCTACCAAACTCTAATAAGAATTCAAGGAAACTCAAGAACAAGTTGTGGATTTCAAGATCCCATTCCAAACTTCAAGTCTTTCTTAACTGAATTTCAAGAAATTCAAGGACTAAGGTATGTGGGTTTTATTCATGGGTTCCTTCTACCCATGAAGCCCAATCTTCCTTTTTACGAAAATTGCATGATTTCAAGTTGTATTTCTTATTGGTATCTATTATTATGAAATATGAGCATGAAGTATGTTGGGGTTTTGTCAAATATTATTTATTATGCATAAATATCTATTTTGAGCTTATACTATAAAGTGATCATAGTCTATTGAGACTATACATTATTCAAGCTATGAAATCTATAAACTATTGTGAAGTTTGATATGATTTACAAGTTACCCATGATAGGATTTTACCATGATACTAGTGGGCTGATCTACATGATTTTAAGATGCATTGACTTCACTATTTGATGATCTATACTCTTGCATATTTTGAGCTATGAATCTATGAACCATTGTGGGATTTGATAAAGGGTTTTGATATATATTGCTTGAGGGTGTTACCAAGTATTGACGGGTGGTTTTGCATAAAATTGTTTTTGCATGATTTCACTCTTGAATTGCATAGTTTTACACAAGCACTACATACCCACCAAGTGCTTGATAAAATGTCTAGATTATGTATGTTGAGTTGTTTGAAGTCCTAATGCATGGCATATGAGTTGAATGCCCTTATGATGATGAAAGCAATGTATATCTATGGTATTTTTCTCTATTGTGTTGTGAGATGTCCATTTTGATGGAGGGTGTGATGTTCATTAACCTAATTGAGGGGTTGATACCTTATTAACCTAATTGAGGGATTGATACCTCATTAACCTAATTAAGGAGTTGATACATCAATCACCTAGGATGGAAAGTGGTACAGTCGATAACCATGTTGAGTGGTTGGTACCTTAATCATCTAGGATGGGAGGTGGTAAATTCATTAGCCAAATGATGATCTCTTTCTACACATGGAATGTGTTCTATATAAGTATGTTTTTACTTCAAGAATCATTTATACATGTCATATTGTTATTATGCTATCCATTGCCTAAGTTTATATGTTTCAATTACATTGCCTATCTGTTATTGCATTGTATCCTACATACTTAGTACATTCAAACGTAGTAATGCAAACTCTATGGCTACATGATGTTACCATGTAGGTATCAAAGCTACATTTGATCATCCTCCTCCTCCACATGGCTAGTGGTTCCTATTTAAGCTAGTTGGTGAAACCTTCATTTTGAGGATAATGTTTATGTTCTTATGCCATACATTAAAGACTCTCGTTATTTATGATATGCTTTGACTATGAGGGTGAGCCCAGTTGCTTTTCTTGGCCCCCGCTAAGTTCTACGTTACAAATGTTGTTGGATTACATATTATGCTTGAGATTTGACTCACTTATGTTATTCAAGTGTTTAACTGTTTCCCTTAGTCCCAATTTTCCTTCTTTATATTTCTTATGTTGTTCTATTTTGCTTTTGTGGCCAAGGATGTGTGTAGGATATGCTAAGAGGCTTGTCTATGATTCTTTCAGGTTCCCCATTTGTTGTGTCATGTCTAGACCCTATTTTGGGTCGTGAAAAACTTGGTATCAGAGAACTAGGTTGTTATGTCCTCAGCGTCCAATATACTGCATCAATTAGAGTCTTATTCATGGATGTGTTGTGCACCACAACTATGAGTAAGAGGCTATGAGACGTCTTAGGAAATGTTTCCCTTTTTCATGGTCAATGTCGTGCTATAGAGTTGAGGTAAGGTTATTCCCACTAATTATTATTCCTTGCAATGCTATATCATGCCTAACACAAGAGGAAGAAGAGCCCGTACACCCGAGGAATAATCGGCTCATGGTGAGCTTTGGGATGGTCTCACTTTGCTTGCACGAGTTATAGCTAATCAAGCTAATCAAGGGGCCTAAGCCCCTCATGCTACTACGTTGGCATCTCAAGTGAGAGACTTCATGAAGATGAACCCACCGGAGTTCAATGGATCTAAGGTAGATGAGGACCCTCAAGAATTCATTGATGAGATTTACAAGGTGTTGACCATAATGGGTGTGACGTCGGAAGAAAAGGCAGAGTTGGCGGCTTATCAACTCAAGGGGTTGGCTCAAATTTGGTACACTCAATAGAAGGAGGACAAAGGGAACAGTAATGTGATATTATGGCAGGAGTTTAAGGCAGCTTTCCTCAACTTGTTCTTTTATCTTGAACTTAGGGAAGCCGAATTGGTGGAGTTCATAAACTTGAAGCAAGGATCTATGAGTGTGAGGGAGTATGCCCTCAACTTTAACCAACTCTCAAATATGCTCCACAATTGGTTGCCTACTAATATCTAGAATGAATAAGTTTGTGATGGGTATTTTCGATTTGGTATGTGAAGAATGTCGTACCCGCTATGTTGATTAATGACATGGATTTTTCCCGCTTGATAACATATGCCAAACAATTAGAGGAGGAAAAGATGAGAAAGAGAAGGTGTAAGGAGGCCAAGAGGGCTCATTTTGAAGGAAAGTTCCAAAGTCCCAAAGATAAAGATGATGTTATATGTCCAACGTGTGGTAAGATTCATAGAGGTCCATGTTTGAAAGACACCAATGCATGTTTCCGTTGTGGTGAAGAGGGGCAAAAAAAGAAAGATTGTCCTCAAAAGCAAGGCAAGGTGAAGATGTTTGTCCTCAAGGTAGTGCCCCAACGCACAATCGGTTCTATGCTCTTCAAAGAAGGCAAGGAGGGGATGAGGTTCCCGGTGATGCTACTCGTAAGTTAGAGGTTTTCATTGATTTTATTATGCATGCTTTGATGGTTCCGGGGGTCTCTATTCCTTCTATTATCCATTTTGTTACTAGTAAGATTCATGTCTTCCCCGGGTGTTAGGTAAACCTTATGAAGTGTATACCCCATAGATGAATCTATTATAGTTAAAAGGTTCATAGGTGTTGTTCCATGTTGAAATTGCATTAGATATTGCCTTGTGACTTGTTGGAGTTGACGTGGTGGATATTGATGTTATACTTGGGGGGAATTAGTTGATTGCATATGTGTCCCTTTGGATTGTAGGGCCCGTAGAGTTAGATTCCAACTCCCTAATAAACCCATCCTTGAGTCGGAGATTGTAAAGTGGTAGTGAAGGGGTAAGTCCATCTCTTGACTTAAGGTCCAATTGATCTCTAAGAGTTGCATTTATCATCTAGTAAGAGTTAGGGGTATTGAACCTAAGTCATTTCTATTGAGTTGTTCCGATTATAGATGGGTTCCTGATGTTCTTTTCAATATTGTGAATTTGGTGGGTAGTGTCTTTGGAATTGGTTAATGCATCGGCTATGTCTATAGGTCTCATAAATAAGGTTTTTAATCCTTACCTTGTTGTGTTTGTGGTGGTCCTCGGTGTTGGTATGTTGGTTCATTCCTAGAGGTGAGGAAGAGCTTAGGAATCATTTGACGGTGATGTTGTGAATGTTGATGTATATGGAGTGGCTTTCTAATTATGTAAAGTGGGAATCTTTGAGGTGACGAGAGAAGTCCATCGGTTGGCTAGATTAGTAGTTAGGTTGGAAGACGTTGGCCATGGTGATGTAGAAGTGACTAATAATTCTAGATCTTTCTGGGTTGATGAGGTGAAAGTAAAGCAAGACTTTGACCACGCCATGATAGAGCTGAATACCTTGATAAGAGATGATGAAATTGGGGGGGGGGGGGTTCTCCCAAGAGAGAGATGGTGTCATTAGATACTAAGCTAGACCACGTGTGCTTGTGTTGGAGATTGAGTTAACTTGGGAGACCCCCCCCCCCTCATGTAGGGTATGGATCAATTTGGTAAGAAAGAGAATTAAGTTTATGGTTTGTGGGTCCTTAGAGAGTGTCGAGGAGGATTGGTGAGGTTGCATATGGTTAATCTGGTTCTTCAGGCATCTAAGTTAAGGAGATGTGTTGGTGACTCTAGCACTATGGAACTCTTTGAGGTTATGGGTGTCATGGAGGATAAGATGGCTTAGGCGAATGTCTTGGTGGAGATAATGGATGGAAGGGTGGAAAAGTTGATTAATAAGGATGTGGTGTTCATCAAGGCCCTCTGGAAGGATCGTCAAGTCGAAAGCGTCTCTCGGGAAGCCGAAGCTTACATGGAGGAGCAATATCCATATCTCTTTCATTCTATTCAAGCTTATGATAACACGTCAAGTCCTTTTTATGATTCCAAGTCTTATGTTTCAGCCCCTATACTTAACGACCTCTTGTCAAAGAAAATCTATTCGATCTCAGCCCAAGACTAAGGCCGAATCAAAAGGGGAAAGCATTCATTCCCTCTGAGACGGAGGCAGCTTCAAGGATTCCATCTCCAATACCAATCCAAGCCATTTCATGAATAAAATGTGACCGGCTCTCCTGTCATCAGGTCACCAACTTCCTTGACCTTCTAGCACTGGACAGGCGTCAGCCCCCATATCATTGCATGCATTCATGTTTATGTTGATAAGTTCATGATGATTTTAATGTCTATGTTGAGTTTTTGAAAATGGTATTCAAATGTATTGTTGCATTCTTATTGGGGCTTATTTCTTCATGATTACCCTTCTCATGTACATTTCATTAACATTCGTGGACAAATGTTCCTAAGGGGGATGTAATAACCCTAACTTTTTAATAAAGGGTTAATTGGTAATTTTAACTATTAATAATTCTTATTAAAAGAAAAAAAAAAAGGGGGCCTAGCCCCTTCTCATGCAGCAGCAGGAAAAGATAACAAAAGAGACCAGCGACCCTTTTTTTCAATTAGCACGCTGCAATAACAAAAAAAAAAATCAGGGCAGTCCTTTTACTTCTTCTTTCGTTCTTTTCTCTTTGAAGAAAACACACGTTTCATCAAGGTGATTTGGAAAAATTTATACATAGAATCAACTTGATCTTTTTACCACTATTTTGGGTGATAAAGTGCAGCTATTTTCTTATTAATTGAAAACATATTTACTAGAATTTTCACAAATTATATTTAACAGTGAGATTGATAATACTTTTACTTTTAATTTATAGTCAAAGGTATTGGGTATTAGGGTTTAACCCTAAACTTAAAGGCTAGGGATATTGAGAATTGAGTTTGGCCAACATAATTGATATTCTATAACCAATATTTTTCATAAATTGAGGAAAGTAGGGGATGTTTTGGTGGGTATTCTACACGTGCAAAGTTGTGGAACTTGTCGTTAATAAGGTAAGTGAGATTTTAAGTTTTAGTACTTGTTTTTCAAACATGCTTTCAAAAATATATTTTTCTCTATCTGGTGTATGTGTTGGGACAAGCATGTTCCTGACAGATTTGATATTTCTTTGATAAACCCTAGATATATTATTTTTGAGAAAAATATCAAATATTTTCATGAGTTATATGCGGTGTGATGTTGAATACCCTTCTTTATTACTGTGATGTGGTTACTAGGGGCATACTTAGTTGTCATAATATGTTAGGGGCATACCCATGGTACTGTAATATGTTAGTGGATTTGTACATGCTACTATAGTACATTTTAAGAGCATTGTAGATGCTGCCATAGACTTGTCGGTGTGATGGGCTGATCTCCTTCACTGTCGTTTATGACAGGTTTTGAGTGGGGATTGAATTGAGACATGTTGTGACCCTTTTTGAACATTTGTTTGAACTTACTGAGCTTATTGTGAAGTATATTCTTATGTATATAATTTATGTATATGTGTTGTATAGATGTGTTTTATAACTCTTGTTCCAGGGGCATTAAATTAGCGAGTCGAGGATCTTACTGGGTTATATTTATATATAGCTCACTCCGTACTTGCATGTCAATGCAGATACTATTGTAGAGGGTGAGACTTGTGCCTGACGAGTTTGTTTCCATAGATTTTTTGCTGAGCTGAGACTTTGCATTGTTCGTGGAGGCTACTACTTAAACTTTATTTTGTATAGTTTATATTTTTCTTCTTTTTGGGGGTTGTATGCCCATCAGTTAAATTCATATCACTCTATTAGATGCTCCATCTTATTGTGGGATTTGGGCTAGAGATATTTTGTCAAGTGTCCTTTTCCATTCATAAATTGATATGCGATTTTAGTTTGCTAGTTACTCTATTGTTATGAGTTTTGGAGTTGCACATATATTCTTAGTGCTTGGATAGTTTGGGTCTGTATGAATATTTAGTTCTCATGACAAATAGTGTGGGCTGGTGCCAGTCATATCTTGGGGGTATTTTGGGATATGATAAAGTTGGTATCAGAGCCTAGGTTTTAAGTCCCGGGTCATTGAGTAGTGTTTGGTAGAGCCTTGTTCAAGGCTATATAGGCGCCCATACTTATGAACTTGAGGTTACTAAACATTTAGGATATATTCTCTTTTTTCATTTCTTATTCATGCGTCGAGTTGAATCAAGCTTAAATTTTAAATATGTTTTTCGTATATGGCTAAGAGACGTGGCTCTTCCTCTGCTGTTCTATCTAATGCAGGTGTTGGACGTGGTGGGGGACCTGGCATTACCTTTATTGGCAATCAAGGTAGGTCTCATCATACTAGAGCTCGAACTAGGGCATCTGTTGCTCTTCAATCAGGAGTTACGAATGAGGGACAGACCCGAGTTATTTCCCCAGAGCAAGTGCAAGAACTGGTTGCTCAGGATGCCCCACAGACATTGTCAGCTACTACACCTACTATCTCTTTAGCTACAGATGTTTTAATGAAGTTATTGAATGTGTTACAGGCGTTGGTGCCTAATCAGGGTGGAATTCCAGCTCCTCAAACTACCACCCAAACGTACGAACAAGTCCAGATGAATAGTGATGTGACTCAGACACTACATTTGGCGCCTCAACAATATAGTCATCCGGTTGAAACTACAAGGCAACCTAAAGATCTTAAGAATTTCATGGACCTTAAGCCACAAGAGTTTGACACCAGCTTCTATTGAGCCTCAGAAGTTCCTTGATCTTTGTGAAAAAATACTTACTACCTTGGGTGGAAGGAGACTTGCGGTGTGTAATTTACCACTTTTATGTTCTCAGGATCTGCAAAGGCATTGTGGACTTCTATTCAGAGAGCTAGAGAAGTAGGGTCACTACCTATCACCAGGTTAGAATTTTCAGCAATGTTTAAGGATAGGTTTATTCCATTGAGTAAACAAGATGACATGAGACATCAATTGCATGATCTATGTCAGGGCAATATGACGGTTACAGAGTATGAGGCCAACTTCACTGAATTGTCCTGGTATGTCCCATTTTTTATTGCAGATCCAAGGGAGAAAGTGAAGAGATTTATGGATGGACTAGAGCACTGTTACCACAGTTCTCTGATATGAGATATACGAAATGGTACACATGCATATGTGGTTGACACCGCTCTTTGTTGTGAATCCTATTGGGAGATGGAGAAAACAGAGTGAGAAAAAATGAAGGCACGTAATACAGGTGGATTTAGTGGTGCTCCATCTGGAGGAAAGACTGGATTTCATCGTGGACAGTCTAGGCCTACTCAGTCAGATTCAATGGTTCAATCTTCCCAGAGTAATTATCCAGCTAGAAAGGGCTAATAAGAGATGCAGAAAAAGGGTGGTAATTCCTTCCAGTTTGGACAAAATCCAAGGTGTTCCAATTGCAGGAGGAATACCAATGGTCACTGTTTTGGTATTGACGGTCCTTGTCTTAAATATGGTAGAAGAGGTAATATTGCTAAATTTTGTCCCAAGGGAGATTTTGGTACTGGTCAGGCTACTACACAGGTGCATAGAAATATGGCAGATACTCAGGCTCGGATTCGCCCAGCTAGGGCTGCTCTATAGGTTGCTCGTGGATAGGTCGACAAGGTGCACAGGTCGCTGAGGGAGCAGGTGGATGACCGAGATTATTTTCTATGGCCAGAAAAGATGTCGAGAGATCTAATGATGAAGTCACAGGTATTATTACCATCAATTCTCATGAGGCATATGCTCTTATTGATCCTGGTTCTATGTATTCACATGTATCCCCATCTCTTGCTATATTTTTAGAACAATAACTTGAGAATCTTAATATGCCATATATAGTTATGTCTCTAGTTGGGGAGAATTTATTAGTGGATAGAGTGTATAGAGATTGTGTTATACCTGTGTAGGGTAAGGACACAATAGTTGTTTTATTAGAGTTGTCACTATCTATTTTGATGTATTGGTTGATTTTTATGCTAAGGTAGTACATTTTAATTTCCCTAGAGAACCATTATTAGTATGGAAAGGTATGACTCTCTAACATAGGGAAAGATAATATCTTATGTGAAGGCACGCCGAATGATTAATCATGGGTGATTTGGTTTTCTTGCTACTCTCCATGATACTCGAGGGGAGGATGTTACTATCGATAGTGTTCCATTTGTGCGAGAATTTGTTGATGCTTTTTCAGAAGACTTACCTGGGTTACCTCCGAAGAGAGAAATTGAGTTCAACATTGATATACTGCCAGGCACTCAACCTATCTCTATTCCTCTGTATCGTATGGCTCCAGGGGAGTTGAGAGAATTGAAGGTCCAAGTCCAAGCACTACTTGATAAGGGGTTTATTAGGCCTAATGTATCACCTTGGGGTGCCCCAATGTTAATTGTAAAAAGGAAAGATGGCACGATGAGAATGTTCATCGACTATAAGCAGTTGAATATGGTAACATTCAAGAATATATTTCCATTGCCTCGTATTGATGATTTATTTGATCAGTTGTAGGGTGCTAACCACTTTTCCAAAACTGATTTGAGATCAGCTTGTCATAAACTGAGAATAAAGACTGAAAGTATCTCAAAGACAGCCTTTCGAACCAGGTATGGGCAATTTGAATTTTTGGTGATATCTTTTGGATTAACTAATATACCTGCAGCATTTATGGACCTTATGAACAGGGTATTGAAGCCATACTTAGACTAGTTTAGGATTGTATTTATTAATGATATTCTGGCCTACACTCGAGATGAAGCTGAGCATGAACATCATTTGAGAGTTGTATTGCAGACACTTAGAGAAAAAAAGATTTATACTAAGTCCTCAAAATGTGAGTTTTGGTTGGGGATAGTTTCCTTTTTAGGACATGTGGTGTCACAAGATGGGATTCAAGTCGATCCTAAAAGGTAGAAGCTGCTTAGGATTGGCCACGACCTAATACTCCTACACAGATACGCAGTTTCTTGGGGCTAGATAGATATTAGAAATGGTTTGTGGGGAGTTTCTCAAAGATATCCGCTCCATTGACATGTTTGACTTAGAAAGGTGTGATTTTTCAGTGGTCAGATATATGTGAACAGAGTTTCCATAAATTAAAGACTGCATTTAGTACACCTCCTATTTTGAACTTACCTACAGTGGAGGGTGGTTTCACCATTTATTGTGATGCATCTAAAGTCGGATTAGATGGTGTTGTAGTGTAGAATGGTAAAGTGGTGGCTATGCTTCTCGATATCTAAAGATTCATGAGAAGAATTAGTTGACACATGACTTAGAGTTGGCCGCCATTATATTTTCTCTCAAGATATGGCGACACTATCTTTATAGCGAGCCATGTGAAGTCTATACTGATCACAACAGTTTGTAATACATATTCAATCAAAAGGATCTGAACATTAGGCAATAACGATGGTTGGGGCTACTTAAAGATTATGATCTTACTATCTTATATCATCTTAGAAAAGGCGAATGTGGTGGTAGATGCTTTGAGTAGAAAGTCTATGGATAGTGTGGCTTGGATTGCTATTGAAAAGCGACCTATGACAAGGGATATTCAATCTTTAGTCAATCAGGGAGTTTGAATTGATCATTATTTCCTGGCAAGTTTCTTGCAAGTATGGTGATGCAATCATCCTTAGTTGGAGAAGGCAAGGCTTGCCAATATAGACATCCCCAACTTGCATGATTGCGAGATCGAGTGCAGAGTGGAGGTGTGATGTCGTTCTCAATTGATGGCAAGGGTATTTTGCATAGATTGTGCATTCCCGTGGTAGGTGACGCAAAACGGCTAATACTTTAAGAGGCTCATTGCTCGCGATACTCCATTCGTCCAAGTTCTTCGAAGATGTATCAAGACTTGTATAGTTTGTACTAAGGAAAGGTATGAAGTCTGATATTCTGAAGCATGTGACTAGTTGTTTGAATTTTCAACAAGTCAAATATGAACATCAAAAACCTAGTGGAGTAATGCAAAACTTGATTATCCCAGAGTGGAAGCGGGAAAGGATTACTATATACTTTCTTACTGGATTGCCGAATACTTTCAAGAAGAACGACTCAATTTGGGTGATTGTGGACAGATTTACAAAATCTGCCTATTTCATACTAGCTCGGGTTATTTATACGGCAAAGCAGTTAGCCGACATTTACCTCCGAAAGATAGTTCGGCTTCATGGAGTGCCTATTTCACTAATATCATGTTGGGGTGCACAGTTCACTGTTGAATTTTGGAAGACTTTCCAAAGTTCGTTGGGATCACAAGTTGAGTTGAGTATAGCTTGTCATCCCCAAACTAACAGACAGTCTGAGCGGGTTATTCAGATCTTGGAGGACATGCTTAGAGCTTGCGAGATTGATTTCAATGGGCATTGGGATGATCAATTGCCTTTGATAGAGTTTTGTTATAATAATAGCTACCAATTAAGTATACAGATGGCACCATATGAGGCTCTATATGGTCGCAAGTCTCGATCACGAATTAGATGGTTTAAACCTGGCGAAGCACAATTTCAAGGTCCAGATTTGGTTCAGCAGGCTTTAGAGAAAGTTGCAGTGATACGAGAACAGCTTCGGATAACATAAAGTAGACAGAAATCTCATGCAGTTAAGAACGTCTATGACATGGAGTTCATGAAGGGCGAAAAGGTATTTTTGAAAGTATCTTCTATGAAGGGAGTTATGAGATTTAGTCGGAAGGGTAAGCTGAGTTCTAGATATATTGGTCCTTATGAGATTTTAGATCGGATTGGACTGGTGGCATATCAACTTGCTTTACCTCCGAGATTGTCCTCTGTATATCCTGTATTTCACATGTCCATTCTTCGACGGTATATTCGTGATGATAGCCATAACATCAATCTAGAGGATGTGGAGCTTGATGAAAATTAGCATATGAGGAAGGTCTGATATCTATTTTGGATAGGCAAGTGAGGCAATTGAGGTTGAAGAAGATAGTTTCAATGAAAGTGATATGGCGCAACCATCCAACCGAAGAGGCTACTTCGGAGTCCGAGGCGGACATGCGAAAGAGATATCCTCTCCTATTTGACACTTCAGGTTTGAGTCTAGACACGTTCGAGGATGAACACTATTTTAAGTGGGGGAGAATGTAATAAACCTAACTTTTTAATGAAGTGTTAATTGGTAATTTTAACTATTAATACTTCCTGTTAAAAGAAAAAAAGGGCCCAACACCAATTCTCACGCAGCAGTAGGAAAAGGAAAAAAAAGAGAACAGAGACCCTTTTTTCAATCTGCACACTACAATAACAAAAAAAAATAAGGTTAATCCTTTTCCTTCTTCTTTTGTTCTTTTCTCTTTGAAGAAAACAGACGTTTCATCAAGGTGATTCAGGGAAATTCATACATAGCATCAACTTGATCATTGTACCACTGTTTTGGGTGATAAAGTGCAGTTATTTTCTTGTTTATTGTGGCCTCTTGTTAGTTTAAAACATATTTACTAGAACTTTCACCAATTAGGTTTAACAATGAAATTGAGAAAACTTTATCTTTAATTTATAGTCTAAGGTATTGGGTATTAGGATTTAACCCTAAACTTAAAGACTAGGAATATAGAGACTTGAGTTTGGCCAACATAATTGATATTCTATAATCAATATTTTTTCCATAGATTGAGGAAAGTAGGGGCTGTTTTGGGGCGTGTTCTACACGTGCGAAGTTGTGGTACTTGTCGTTAATAAGGTAAGTGAGGCTTTAATTTTTAGTGCTTGCTTTTAAAAATGCTTTTTAAAGTATATTTTTCTCTGACTGGTGTATGTGTTGAGACAAGCATGTACTTGACAGAGTTGATGTTTCTTTGATAAAGCCTAGATATGTCATTTTTTAGAAGAATATAAAAAATTTTCATGAATTATATGTGGTGTGATGTCGAATACCCTTCTTTATTACTGTGATGTGGTTACTAGGGGCATACTTAGCTCCCATAATATGTTAGGGGCATGCCCATGCTACTGTAATATGTTAGGGGCTTTGTACACGCTGTTGTAGTACATTTTAAGAGCATTGTACATGCTACCATAGACTTGTCGGGGTGATGGGTTGCTCTCCTTCCCTGTCGTTTATGATAGGTTTTGAGTGGGGATTGAATTGAGACATATTGTGAACCTTTTTGAACATTTGTTTGAACTTACTGAGCTTATTGTGAAGTATATTCTTATATATATTATTTATGTTTATCCGTTGTACAGATGTATTTTATAACTCTTGTTTCAAGGGTATTAAAGTAGCAAGTCTAGGATCTTACTGGGTTATATTTATATATTGCTCACTTATTACTTGCATGTCAATGCTAATACTATTGTAGAGGGAGTGACTTGTGGCTAACGAGTACGTTTCCGTGGATTTCATTGCTGAGGTGAGCCTTTGCATTATTCGTGGAGGCTATTACTTCAGCTTCATCTAGTATAGTTTATGTTTTTCTTCTCTTTGGTGGTTGTATGCCCATCAGTTTAATTCATATCACTCTATTAGATGCTCCATCTTATTGTGGGGATTTGGGCTAGAGATATTTTGTTAAGTGTCCTTTTTCTTTCATAAATTGATATGCAATTTTGGTTTTCTAGTTACTCTATTGTTATGAGTATTGATGAGTTTTGGTGTTACACATATATTCTTAGTGCTTGGATAGTTTGGGTCTGTATGAATATTTAGTTCCCCCGACAAATAGGGTGGGCGAATGTCAGTCATATCTCGGGAGTATTTTGGGATATGATAATGTTGGTATCATAGCCTATGCTTTAATTCCCGGGTCATGGTGTAGTGTTTGGTAGAGTCTTGTTCATGCCTATGTAGGTTCCCATACTTATGAACTTGAGGCTACTAAACATTTAGGAAATATTCTCTTTTTTCATTCCTTATTCATTCTTCGAGTTGAATCAAGCTTAAATTTTAAATATGTTTTTTCGTATATGGCTAGAGATGTGGCTCTTCCTCTGTTGTTCGATCTAATGCAAGTGTTGGACGTGGTGGGAGACATGGCATTACTCTTATTAGCAATCAGGGTAGGTCTCATCATACTAGAGCTTGAATTAGGGCATCTGTTGCTCCTCAATCAGGAGTTACGAATGAGGGACAGACCTGAGTTGTTTCCCCAGAGCAAGTGCAAGAACAGGTTGCTCAGGATGCCCCACAAATAGTGCCAGCTGTTACACCTACTATCGCTTTACCAACAAATATTGTGATGAGGTTGTTGCATGTGTTAGAGGCGTTAGTGCCTAATTAGGGTAGCATCCCAGCTCCTCAGACTACGCAAACGCAGGAACAAGTCCAGTTGAATGGTGATGCGACTCAGACACCACATTTTGCCCATCAACAAGATAGTCATCCTGTTGCAACTAATGGGCAACCCAAAGATCTTAAGAATTTCATGGACCTTAAGCCACCAGAGTTTGCTACGACACCAGCTTCTATTGATCCTCAAAAGTTCCTTGATCTTTGTGAAAAAATACTTACTACACTGGGGTGGAAGGGGACTCGGGGTGTGGAATTTACCACTTTTATGTTCTCAAGATCTGCAAAGGCATGGTGGACTTCTATTCAGAGAACTAGAGAAGCAGGGTCACCAGTTATCACCTGGTCATAGTTTTCAACAATGTTTAAGTATAGGTTTATTCCATTGAGTAAACAAGATAATATAAGATGTCAATTCCATGACCTGCGTCAGGCCAATATGATAGTTACGGAGTATGAGGCCAAGTTCACTAAATTTTCCTGGTATGTACCATTTTTCAATGCACATCTAAGGGAGAAAGTGGGGAGATTTGTGGATGGACTAGAGCACCATTACCGTAGTCTTGTGATACGAGATATGCGAAATGGTACATATGCAGATGTGGTTGACACTGCTCTTTGTTGTGAGTCCTACTAGGAGATGGAGAAAACAGAGTGAAAAAAAAGAAGGCACGTAATACACGTGGATTTAGTGATGCTCCATCTAGGGGCAAGACTGATTTCATCATGGACAGTCTAGGCCTACTCAGTCAGATTCAGTGGTGCAATCTTCTAAGAGTGATTATCTAGCTAGACAGGGCCAGTAATAGATGCAGAATAAGGGTGATAATTCCTTCTAGTTTGGACAACATTTAAGGTGTTCTAATTATCGGGAGGAATAACAATGGTCGCTATTTTGGTATTGTTGATCCTTGTTTTACATATGGTGGAAGAGGTCATATTGCTAAATTTTGTTCCAAGGGAGATTCTGGTACTGGTCAGGCTACTACATAGGTGAAGAGAAATATGGCAGATACCCAAGCTTTGATTCAGCCAACTAGGGTTGCTCTACAGGTTGCTCGTGGACAGGGTGCACAGGTCACTCACGGAGAAGGTGGACCACCGCGATTATTTGCAATGGCCAGAAAGGATGTCGAGGGATCTAATGATGTAGTCACAGGTATTATTACCATTAATTTTCATAAGGTATATGCTCTTATTGATCCTGCTTTTATGTATTCATATGTATCCCCGTCTTTTGCTATATCTTTAGAACGATGAATTGAGACTCTTAATGTGCCATATATAGTTATGACTCTAGTTGGGGATACTTTATCAGTGTATAGAGTGTATAGAGATTGTGCTATATCTGTGTAGAGTAAGGACACAATAGTTGCTTTATTAAAGTTGTCATTATCTGACTTTGATGTAATAATTGGCATGGATTGGTTAGCATCATTTTATGCTTTGGTTGATTGTAATGCTAAGCTAGTACATTCTAATTTCCCTAGAGAATCATCATTAGTATGGAAAGGTATGACTCCTCTAACACAGGAAAAGATAATATCTTATGTAAAGGTACGTCGAATGAATAATCATGGGTGCTTTGGTTTTATTACTACAATCCATGATACTCGAGGGGATGATGTTACTATCGATAGTGTTCTATTTGTGCGAGAAGTTGTTGATGTGTTTCCAGAAGGCTTGCCTGGGTTACCTCCAATGAGAGAAATTGAGTTCAGCATTAATTTAGTGTCAGGCACTCAACCTATCTCTATTTCTCCGTATCGTATGGCTCTAGCGGAGTTGAGTGAATTGAAGGTCCAATCACAAGAGCTACTTGAGAAAGAGTTCATTAGGCCTAGCATATCATCTTGGGGTGCTCTAGTGTTATTTGTGAAAAAGAAAGATGGCACGATTAGAATGTGCATCGACTACAAGCAGTTGAATAAGGCAACATTCAAGAATAAATATCCATTGCCTCATATTGATGATCTATTCGATCAGTTGCAGGATGCTACCTACTTTTCCAAAATTGATTTAAAATCAGCTTATCATAAACTAAGAATAAACACTGAAAATATCTCAAAGTCAACCTTTAGAACCAGGTATGGGCAATTTGAATTTTTGGTGATATCTTTTGGATTGACGAATGTACCTGCAACATTTATGGACCTCATGAATATGGTATTCAAGCCATACTTAAACTACTTTGTGATTGTATTTATTGATGATATTCTGGTCTACTCACAAGATGAAGCTGAGCATGAACATCATTTGGTTGTATTGCAGACACTTAGAGAACAAAAGCTTTATGCTAAGTTCTCAAAATGTGAGTTTTGTTGGGGACAGTTTCTTTTTTAGGACACGTGGTATCACGAGATGGGATTCAAGTCGATCCTAAAAGGTAGAATTTATTAAGGATTGGCCACAACCTAATACTCCTATACAGATATGCAGTTTCTTGAGGCTAGCTGGATATGACAGACGGTTTGTGGAGGGTTTCTCAAAGATAGCCGCTCCATTGGCACGTTTCACTCAAAAAGGTGTGATTTTTCACTGGTCAGATTAATATGAAGAGAGTTTCCATAAAATAAAGGTTGTATTGACACAGCACCTATTCTGACCTTACCTACAGTGGAGGGTGGTTTCACCATTTATTGTGATGCATCTAGACTCGGATTGGATGGTGTCTTAATGTAAAATGGTAAAGTTGTGGCATATGCTTCTCGATAGCTAAAGATTCATGAGAAGAATTATCCGACACATGACTTAGAGTTGGCTACCATTATATTTACTCTCAAGATATGGCGAGCCGTGTGAAGTCTATACTGATCACAAGAGTTTGCAATACATATTCAAGCAAAAGGATCTGAACCCGAGGCAACGACAATGGTTGGAGCTACTTAAAGATTATGATCTTACTATCTTATATCATCTTGGAAAGGCGAATGTGGTGGCAGATGCTTTGAGTAGAAAGTCTATGGGTAGCGTGGCTTGGATTATTATTGAAATGCGGCCTATGGCTAGGGATATTCAGTCTTTAGACAATTAGGTTGTTTGAATTGATCATATATTTCCTGGAAGGTTTCGTTCAGGTATGGTGATGCAATCATCCTTAGTTGGAGAAGACAAGGTTTGCCAATATAGCGATCCCTAACTTGCTAGATTGAGAGGTCGAGTGCAGAGTAGAGACGTGAAGTCATTCTCAATTGATGGAAAGGACGTTTTGTGTCAACATGGTAGATTCCCATTGTGGGTGAGGTAAAACGGCTAATAGTTGAAGAGGCTTATAGCTCGCGATACTCCATCCGTCCAGGTGCTTTGAAGATGTATCAAGACTTATGTAGTTTCTACTGGTGGAAGGGTATGAAGTCTGATATTTTGAAGCATGTGACTAGTTTTCTGAATTGTCAACAGGTCAAATATGAACATCAAAAACCTGGTGGAGTAATGCAAAACTTGATTATCCCAGAGTGGAAGTGGGAAAGGATTACTATGTACTTTCTTACTGGGTTGCTGAATACTTTCAAGAAGCACAACTCAGTTTGGGTGATTATGGACAGACTTACAAAATCTACCCATTGCATACCAGCTCGGGTTATTTACACCGCCAAGTAGTTAGCCGACATTTACCTCTGAGAGATAGTTTGGCTTCATGGAGTGCCTATTTCAATAATATCAGATCGGGGTGCACAATTCATTATTGAGTTTTGGAAGTCTTTCAAGAGGTCATTGGGATCAAAAGTTGAGTTGAGTATAGCTTGTCATCCCTAAACCGACGGACAGTCTGAGCGGGTTATTCAGATCTTGGAAGGACATGCTTAGAGCTTGCGCGAATGATTTCGGTGGGCATTGGGACAATCAACTGCTGTTGGCAAAGTTTGCTTATAATAATAGCTTCCAATCGTGTATATAGATGGCGCCATATGAGGCTATATATGGTTGTAAGTGTCGATCACCAATTGGATTGTTTGAACCTGGCGAAGCACAACTACTAGGTCCAGATTTGGTTCAGTAGGACTTAGAGAAAGTTGCAGTGATACGAGAATGGCTTTGGACATCACAAAGTTGATAGAAATCTTATGCATATAAGAAAGTCCATGACGTGAAGTTCATGAAGGGCGAAAAAGTCTTTTTAAAAGTATCTCCGATGAAGGGAGTTATGAGATTTGATCGGAAGGGTAAGCTTACTTCTAGATATAGTTGTCCTTATAAGATTTTAAATCGGACTAGACTGGTGGCATATCGACTTGCTTTACCTCCGAGATTGTCCTCTGTATATCCTGTATTTCATATGTCCATTCTTCAACAGTATATTTGTGATGATAGCCTTAACATCAATCTAGAGGATGTGGAGCTTGATGAAAATTAGCATATGAGGAAGGTCTGATATCTATTCTGGATAGGTAAGTGAGGCAATTCAGGTCGAAGAAGATAGTTTCAGTGAAAGTGTTATGGCGCAACCATCCAACCAAAGAGGCTACTTGGGAGTCCGAGGCGGACATGTGAAAGAGATATCCTCACCTATTTGACACTTCAGGTTTGAGTCTAGACTCGTTCGAGGACGAACGTTATTTTAAGTGGGGGAGAATGTAATAAACCTAAATTTTTTATGAAGGATTAATTGGTAATTTTAACTATTAATCATTCCTGTTAAAAGAAAAAAAGGGCCCAGTCCCTTCTATTTTTAATTGTCACGCAGCAGCGAGAAAGAAAATAAAAGAGACCAATGACCTTTTTTTCTAATCTACACGCTGTAGTAACAAAAAAAATCAGGGCAGTCCTTTTTCTTCTTCTTTCGTTCTTTTCTCTTTGAAGAATCCACACGTTTTATCAAGGTGATTGGGGAAAATTCATATATAGAATCTACTTGATCTTTGTACCATTGTTTTGGGTGATAAAGTGCAGGTATTTTCTTGTTCATTGAGTACTCTTGTTAGTTGAAAACATATTTACTAGAATTTTCACCAATTAGGTTTAACAATGAGATTGAGAATACTTTAAAATATTTTTCATAGATTGAGGAAAGTAGGGGCTGCTTTGGTGGGTGTTCTACGTGTGCGAGGTTATGGAACTTGTCGTTAACAAGGTAAGTGAGACTTTAAGCTTTAGTTATTGCTTTCCAAACATGCTTTGAAAAATATATTTTTCTCTATCTGGTGTATGTGTAGGGACAAGCATGTGCTTGACAGAGTTGATGTGTCCTTAATAAACCTTAGATATGTTATTTTTGAGAAGAATATCAAACATTTTCATAAGTTATATGTGGTGTATGTTGAATACCTTTCTTTATTACTATGATGTGTTTACTAAGGGCATACTTAGCTGCCGTAATAAGTTAGGGGCATACCCATGCTGCCTCAGTATGTTAGGGGCTTTGTACACTCTGTCGTAGTACATTTTAAGAGCATTGTACATGCTTCCATGGACTTGTCGGGGTGATGGGTTGATCTCCTTCGCTGCCGTTTATGATAGGTTTTGAGTGGGGATTGAATTTAGACATGTTGTGACCCTTTTTTTAACATTTGTTTGAACTTACTGAGCTTATTGTGAAGTATATTCTTATGTATATCATTTATGTATATTTGTTGTGCAGATGTATTTTATAACTCTCGTTCCAGGGGTATTAAAAGTAGCGAGTGGAAGATCTCACTAAGTTATATTTATATATAGTTCACTCCTTACTTGCATGTCAATGCAGATACTATTGCAGAGAGCAAGATTTATGGTTGATTTCATTTCCATGTATTTTGTTGCTGAGGTGAGCCTTCACATTGTTCGTGGAGACTACTACTTCAGCTTTATCAAGTATAGTCTATGTTTTTCTTCTTTTTGGCGGTTTTATGCCCGTCAGTTAAACTCATATCACTCTATTAGATGCTCCATGATCTTATTATGGGATTTGAGCTAGAGATATTTTGTCAAGTGACCTTTTCCTTTCATAAATTGATATGCAATATTGGTTTGCTAGTTACTCTATTGTTATGAGTATTGATGAGTTTTAGAGTTGCACATATATTCTTGGTGCTTGGATAGTTTGGGTGTGTATAAATATATTGTTCTCCCAATGAATAGTATGGGCGGGTGCGAGTCACATCTAGGGGTATTTTGCGATGTGACAAGGGAGATATTGAAACGATCCCAAAAAGTGCCCAAAAATGTGCCTCGAAAGTACTCAAAATCATAATTTTCATATATCTCAAAATCTGTGCATGATATCAAAAATCTAACTTCATATTCTTGGTCAAGGGACATAATTAAGTGGGAAATTGGTATAACTCCAATTTTAGAGCAACCATAGCAAAATGTGATTTTTCCAAGTTTACACAAAACAATAAGGGTGCACGATGGTTCCACGATGCGGACCCATCACGGACCAGTGTATTTTGGCTGCCAATCTTTTTTCAAATTTAGCCTAAGGCCTTGGGGTCTTGGTCCTAAGCCTTCTTATGTGTGAAAGCACCTATACTTAGTCATTTTTCAACACCATATCATTCAAGACATTCCCCAAAAATCTCTCTAACACTTAGCCAAATATTTCATCCAAAGTCAAGCATCCCAAACTAATTTCGGATCTCAAGAAATTCATTCAAGCTTCAATCTCTCATTCAAATCTAACTCAAGCTTATTCATCTCATTAAATCAAATCATAGGCCCCCTACATCAAGCCAAGTTCAAAGGAATTTCCGTTAGCTAAGTTTTGCACAAGTACCGATAGGAGGGTCAACTTTAAAGGGGCATATCTCTTAACACACAAGGAATTGGGTGGCCTATGACCTACGAAATTAAAGATTTTTGAATTATCTTTGCAACGCACTTAGTTTCACCATATTTACAGATTGGATGAAGAAGTTATGCCTATTTTTGTAGAACTCATCTGTGCAGGGGTATATACGGATTTTTGCCAAATTCCGTTTCATTAATGGCATTTCATAAATTTAGTTATTTCTATTGGTATCTTGGGGATTTATATGCTATAGCAATACTTCCTAAAGACCTCAAACCTACTCCTAAAAATCAAATTCACACCTCCCAATTGGAATATACTCTCAAATTCTCCCAAGAGCCTCAACCAAACCCCAATAAGAATTCAAGGAAACTCAAGAACAAGCCATTCCAAGCTTCATGTTTTTCTCAATTCAATTTCAAGAAATTCAAGGTCTAAGGTATGTGAGTTTCATTCATGGATTCCTTTCACCCATGAAGCCCAATCTTCCTTTTTATAAAAATTGCATGATTTTAAGTTGTGTTTTTTATTGGTATCTATTACTATGAAATATGAGCATGAAATATGTTGGGATTTTGTCAAATATTGTTGATTATGCATAAATATCTATTTTGAGCTTATACTATGAAGTGATCTTTGTCTATTGAGACTATACATGATTCAAGCTATGAAATCTAAGAACTATTGTGAAGTTTGATATTATTTACAAGTTACCCATGATGGGGTTTTACCATTATTTTGGTGGGCTGATTTAAATGATTTTAAGATGCATTGACTTCACTATTGCATGATCTATACTCTTGCATGTTTTGAGTTATAAATCTATGAACCATTATGGGATATGATGAAGGGTTTTGATGTATATTCCTTGAGGTTGTTACCAAGTTTTGATAGATGGTTTTACATTGAATTTTCTTGCATGATTTAACTCTTGAATTGTATGGTTTTACACAAGCACTACAGACCTTCCAAATGTTTGATAAAATGTCCAGATTATGTATCTTAAGGTGTTGACGGCCTAATGCATGGTATATGACTTGAATGACCTTATGATGATAAAAGGAATGTATATCTATGGTATTTTTTTCTATAGTGTTGTGAGATGACCACTTTGACGGAGGATGTGATGTTCATTAGCCTAATTGAGGGGTTGATACCTCATTAACCTAATTGAGGGGTTGATACCTTATTAACCTAATTTAGGGGTTGATACCACATTAACCTAATTTAGGGGCTGATACCTTATTAACCTAATTGAGGGGTTGATACCTTAATCACCTAGGATGGAACGTGGTACATTCGATAACCAAGTTGAGGGGTTAGTACCTCAATCACCTAGGATGGAAGGTGGTAAACCCCATTAGCCAAATGATGATCTCTTTCTACACACGTAATATGTTCTATATGAGCATGTTTTTACTTCAAGCATCATTCATACATGCCATATTGTTATTATGTTATCCATTGCCTAAGTTTATGCATTTTGATTACATTGCCTATCTCTTATTGCATTGCATCTTACATACTTAGTACATCCAAACGTTCAAACGCATACTCTATGCCTACATCATGTTATAATGTAGGAACCAGAGTTCCATTTGGTCATCCTCCTCCTCCATGTGGCTAGTGGTTCCTATTCAAGCTAGTTGGTGAGTCCTCCATCCCGAAGATAATGTCTATGTTCTTATGCCATGTATTAATGACTCTCTTTCTTTATGATATTCTTTGATTATGAGGGTGAGCCTAGTTGCTTATCTTAGCCTCCTCTAAGTTCTACATTACAGATTTTATTCGACAAGTTATGTATTATGCTTGAGCTTGGACTCACTTATGTTATTCAAGCGTTTAACTCTTTTACTTAGTCCCAATTTCTATTGTTTATGTTTCTTATATTGTTCTATTTTTCTTCCACGATCAAAGATGTGTGTATGATATGGTAAAAGTCTTGTTTGGGGTTCCTTTGGGTTCCCCATTCATCGTGTCACGTCTAGGCACTATTTTGGGTCGTGACAAATCTACCCTTAACCACTGAATCATGACCTACCCACTCAAGGATAGGCTTATTAGGAAATTAAAACTTAACATTATGGGTTCTACAATCAACAGAAGCATGGTATGCATGTAACTAATCCATCCCAAGAATACCATTGAAATCTACCATGTCAAGCTTAACAAAATCACAAGGCAAGACTTTATGCAATAAAAACACGAGACAACCCCTATAGACTCTTCTAGAATAATGGACTCACCGATAGGGGTAGATACGTCGAAGGGTTCACATAACAATTCGTGACAAATATGAAGTATATTAGAAACAAATAGAGTAATGGAAGAGAGAGTGGCACTTGAATCCAATAAAGCATACACATCATAATCATAAATATTTAACACACCAGTAACAACATTGGGCGACTCATCCATCCATTGCCTCCCTTGAAGAGCATAAAACTAATTATGACGTGGAGCACCCCCTTGTTGACCACCATGTCCTTTGATCACCATAGGCACCTAGTCTTTGAGGACCATCTCTGCCCTTGTTTTGAGAATAAGGACAATCAACAATTTAGTGGCCCATCTTGCCACACCCAAAGCATGCACCCATATTCCTCAAACATGTATCATTATGATTCCTTCCACATTTAGGGCACTTTGGAAGAGTCATCCCACTATTACTACCTTAAGATTTAGGGTTGGGCATCCTATCATGGGAAAACCTTTGATTTTGAGTATTATGTGACCCTTGGCCTTGTTGAAATCGACCACCTCTAGTACCTTGAAATCCACCATCATACCTAGACCTCTTGGACTCCCCACTCCTCCTTTTTCTAATCTTCTTCCCTTCAAGTTGCTCAGCATAAGTCATAAGCCAAGACAAGTCCATATTACCAACAAATATAACGATGTAACATCTTCATTGACCAAGACAGATATTCCCGATACAAACTTGTTCATTCTTTCCCTAGAGTCAACAACAAAGTGAGGAGCATACTTGGAGAGCTTGTTGAACTCAAGGGAATACTCCCTCGTACTCATGGAGCCTTGCTTGAGATTCATGAACTCTATCATCTTTGTCTCCCTTAATTCAATAGGAAAGAAATGTTTAAGGAAGACGAATTTGAATTCCTCCCATGGAATAGGCTCATCATTCTCTCTCTCCATATTCCATTGAGGAAAAAATTTTGACAAAGGCCTTTAAGTTGATAGGCCACTAGGTCTGCTCTCTCTTTCGAACTCACCCCATAATATAATGAACTTTGTCCAGCTTGTCAATAGATTCTTTGGGGTCTTCTTCAACTTTGGAAGTATGAAACTCCAGAGCATTCATCTTTGTGAAGTCTCTCACCCTTAAAGCAAAGGTTGGGGCATGAGGAGTTTTGTCCCAATGAATGGCCAATAGGGTGACAACATTACGGTACTCGGCATGAGTGACCCCAACCTCTTCTTGAGGAACTTGTGGGGCAGGTTCACCCTTGGGAATGGGAGCTCCTTCTTATTAGTGGCATGATCTAGAAGAGCAAAAGACCAACCATTAGAGAAGGAGAAGTGAATCATTTCCTAAATTGCATCATAGCCTCTTATTCATAGTTGTGCCACGCTTTACAACAATCAATAAGACTCTACTTGAAGGGGTGTATTGGATTTTTTAGGACTATTTACATATCTAGTACTCTGACACTAAGCTTTTCATGACCCTAGCCTAGGGACTAGACATGACACAGTGAATGGCGAACCCAAAGAGACCCAAAACAAGACTCTAAAAACGTGTAGCACATCCTTGGTTGTGGAACCACAATCAAACAACAAGCAAATAATTCTAAGGGAAAAGAGACTTCGAACTCAAGCTATGGGGATGTTATGGAAAAGAGGATTAGCATGACCACATAGCAAATAATGACTAAGGGGCAGGTAAGCAAGACTCACGCTATGGGGACAATAGGGAATTATGACTTCCATAAGATATCAACAACAAGTAACAATATATAGAAGGGGATAAGGAGTAAGGGAAGTCTTCCATAATTACATAAGCATAATAGGAGTTAAGCTCATAACATACATATTCGTATCCAACAAAACCTCTAACGTGAGTGGAATAAGGCCAAGATATCTCTCGGGCTCACCCTCAATAGTAAATGTCCAAAAGTAAACAAGTCTTAACAAAGCAAGAAAAGAAAGTGGATGTCGTCCCCAATATAGAGGATGCACCAATAGCAATCTTTAATCAATCTGTCTAGCCACGTGGAGGAGGTGGATGAATAAGAGTTTCGGTTCCTATATAGTTAGATCATGTATGCAAAAATATGGGTTAGTACTTGGCATGTTCTAAGTATGCTGGGTGAAATGCAATAAGAAAACGTAATCCATAATTAAACAATATGCATAATCATAATCAACGGATATAGGCTCAATATAACATGAATGATTAATTCTTAGTCAGAATATGCATGAAGAACAAGCAAGTCACATGACATATCCTACATAGGTGGGAAGGGACCATAACCAACATGTAAGACCAAGTGAGCTACTACTTGGAATTCCGATGTTTACTTCACACCAGACAAGGAGTGGTCTACTTTGCTAAGGTAGAAAAAACACTCACATTAAGCCGTAGCCTTTTTGGGAAGTGTCACCAAATACCCTTACCTTACGATGTAGCCTTTGCGATAGGGTTCACAAGATATCCTTACCTTACGGCATAGCCTTTTTGGTAGGTTCAACAAAGATCCTTACCTTACGACACAGCCTTTTCGGTAGGTATAAGCCCATATAGGGAATCTATATCACAAACCTATGGTGGCACATAGTTTAGGGACAACGGGAGACTACCAAGATCTTCTTGGTGCAAAGGTCACAATCCCACATAATACTTAAATTGTAAAATCATAGTCATAATATGCATAGTCTCAAAACATCATAATATCATCGTAGAATAACTCATCAAAGAAAGCTTCATGGCATCAAAAATAGGGCTTCATATCATTCATAATATTCATAACGTTCTCATGAGTTCATATCATGGGTATTAGCCCTCAATTCATCAGAACATTCTTATCTTGCATAATTTGCCATAATCATATAATTGATATAAGAAACTTGTCACATAATTTTAGTTAAACATGGTGGGTATATGTATGGCAGCTTAAAATCATGCAATTCAAGAGTACAGGATATGAGCGGGGTAAAATCAACTCATTTAAAAGTCATTCAAATCAACCCACAAAAATTATAGTAAAACCCCCTAATTTGGTTGTCGAGGAATTCAACTAAAATCCACAAGTTCTTTCATAGCATTATATTGGATCAAAGAGTGCATAGCTTTAGTATCATAAAACCCATGATAATATCAACCCTAATGGGTGTTCATGCATAATCAAATCATTTCTTGAAGAAATCAAACTTGAATCATGTTTGCAATGCATAATAAGAAGAACCCATAAAATATCAAGTCTTAAATTCATGAAATTTATTTAAAAAGGAAGATTGGGCTTCATGGGTGAAATAATACCCATGAATGAAGACCCACATACCTTAAACTTGAAATTAATGAAAAAAAACTTGAGAAAGACTTGGAGATTCACTTGAGTTCTTGAAATCCAAAGAGAGTTCTTGAGAGTCTTGAATTTAATTGAGAGATGTGGTGAGGATTAGAGAGGATTTTAGGAGAGCTTTTTATCGATTTAGGGCTTAGAATGGCTGAAAAATGAGGGAATTCCCATCCATATGGGTGATGGGTTATTGCACAATTTCCCTAAGTTGAAACAGAAAAAGTTCAAAAATATTTTACTTATGGTGAACCAAGTCTGTGATGCGGACTTGTTCCTCTGTAGGTTATTTTTGTGCGAAAGTTCAATTTTCTCCTATTTTGACCTATTAATGAGTTTAGGTCACCCTTGTACTTTGGGTGACCAAGTACATAACGCAGACTGATCCGTACCCAACTGGATAAGCCCCGGAACACCCGAAAAAATTATTTTTTGATACGGATGACCTAAAAATTGAAAATCGCTCTCCTTCCTATAAAGTTTTGCCTCCTAAAAAAGAATACAAAGTTGAATTCATGAAATCATGTATGAATTTTATCATATTCAAGAATTATGGCATAGGGACATTTCTGAGTCGTGTGGGAGGTGTTACATTTTGGATTTATTGTCCATTCTCTTTTATGATGCCAAAAGGGGAAAATGATAATGTTTTCAGAACCAAACAATTGCACTGACTTGTTGGCGATAGGAGGAACTAATATAGGGACCTTGTAGCTCGTTGATTATCGATAGGG
This sequence comes from Solanum ossicruentum, assembly GCA_025774065.1. Taxonomy (NCBI): domain Eukaryota; kingdom Viridiplantae; phylum Streptophyta; class Magnoliopsida; order Solanales; family Solanaceae; genus Solanum; species Solanum ossicruentum. Next base: position 12,263,716 of record JAOTQR010000007.1, read on the forward strand.
GAAACATGTGATATGATGAAGAATGCTGACTTGTTGAAAGTAATTGCTAGACAATGTTATGTGTTTGTCATCATCAAAAAGGGAGAAAATGATGATATGATGTTTTGTTGATTTAACAAACAGTGGGAACATGGAATAGATGAGGGGCCTGGTCCCATGTGTGCTGATATCCTGAAAGCGACACATGATAAATAGTACTTTGTGCACTTGCAAGTTTGTATTTTTTTGGTGCGCGTCAGCCTACTCTACAAAAATTGTCTAGCCAATGAAATTTCTCCAAATGGTTATGATGTTGGGTATATATACCCAACCTTTCTTGAAGAAAAATCTTCAGAGTTTTTACAGACATTGATTGAGCGTTCTAGGTGAGGCTTTCAAGTAGTACACTAAGCAAAGTCAGAGTTGTATTTTAATTTGTGTATTTCATTGTGCTAATGGTGCTTGAATCTCGTGAAACGATTCCTAATCTACAAAGGGACATGATATTTTAAGCAAGATTTTTGCTAGTCATTGCTAGAGTTAGCTATGACGAGTGTTGAAGTTTAAGTTGGCTAGAGTTAGTCGATTTAGTGGGTAGCAGAGCAACTATTAGTTGGCCCGTACATGTAGAGTTATCACAGTGAGGGGGAAGGGACCTAGAGTTAGGTTCCTTGGTTGCAAGAGGTTATAATTCAAAGCTTTGCTCCGTTGAATATTAATAGAGTTTGGGCTAAAATCTTATGAGTACAGGTCGTGATTTTCTCCTCCCTTGAACAAGAAAGTTTCTATGTTAAATAGTTTGCCTCGTTTTACTTTACTGCATTTACTGTTTTAACTGTTTCTGTTCACTATTGTTTTGACAAGGGACTTCATCCCCTGTACTCAGTGAAACCCTACGTTTCCATCAATGGGAAGCATAAATAACTAGAGAAAGTACTCTTTCTATGGTCAACAAAAAGTCTTCGAGTTGGTCAGGTCCATACATAGCCTCTTTGACTAGGATGGTCAACACGATGTCGATTATTGTGATTTAGTATTTTTAATGCTATTTTAAAATATATAACAAATTAAGAAAAATTAAAATAAATAAATTGAAATCAAAAAAATACTAAATTTTCTGAAAATACCTAGAAGTAGATATGTCGTAAATAGCCACCCAATTCCAGCTGAATTGGGCTTCACATTTTTGGAACAACAAATCACCTTTAGCTGCAAGCACACGTGTGGTCGAAAAAGCTATGTGCTTGTCGCCTATTTTTATAATGCAAACTGGGTCCCCTTTTAATTTCTTCTCTTCGATAGGTAGATATTGCAATCTAAACAAAACTAGCAATAGAAGTAATTAGAGAAGGAAAAGCTTGACGGGTTATTGCATCACTAGTACCCTTTATAAAGTAACAATACTCTTCGGATTCGCTGCAAATCACTTGCTCTTCGTTTATTGGTTTTTTACGAGCGGAAGTTTTCTGCGTTAATCTGCACAGATGCCCTTGCTAGGATGAAGTTTTAAAGACAATGACAACTCAATATTAATTGGAACACAACATATCCTGGCACTGCTTATATATCCTATATTATATTCATGAGGCATTAGTTATACCACAAAATTAGTTAATTTCCAAGCAATAGAATAGAAAAGAATCGCAAGCACTACTACTTAAAATTCATCTAAGGAGATGTTGACACCCACTCTGTAAAACCACATTTTGGGGCCATGCAGGTGTAATGCATAGGGGCCTTCTTTTCCCACTTACTCTTTCCAGAGACCTCAAATGAAAACTTAGAAAAATTTCTTTTTCTTTCCGAGCTAACAAATGAAGAAATTGCATCCCAGAAAGTGCTGTTCAACTAATTAAATTCTGCTCTATTTTTATTTAAAATAAATAAGTAATAGATATTTATGTGATCATAAATTATTTTATTAAGAGTAAAACGAGTATTTTAAAGTTTCATTGCTACTCGATAGTCTATATTTAGTAAATTGTCCGAACTTTTTCATAGTTTAAAGTAAATGTATCTTTTTAAGTTTAAAAAAGTTTTTGAAACTTTTTTTTTTCCATATTTATCATTAATTCAGTAAAATTTTTAACTACTTTACATTTTTTAATATTAATTTAAAATATAAGAGTAGAAAGTAATGTTTTAATTTATGTCCAAAATCGCTAAGGAAGTATATATATTTGCATGTGGTGGGCAATTTTCAGCTTTAGTTTACCCAAAAGCACCTTGGAGCAACAGTCCAATTGAGATACATCCGTTGGTTTGCTCTCAATTCATTGTTATCCAAAAATTATGGGTTGTCTTCCTCATGTAGTAGAAGACTGCTTAGGTATCCTCCAAGTTTACAGTGATGGATCCATTTGCCGATTAAGTGATGAACAAATTGACTTCCATAACTTTCCTGTCAAAGACGATGGCTCAGTTGTCTGGAAAGACATCCTTTACAACGAAAATGAAAAGTTGTATCTCCGTCTTTACAAGCCAACAAAATGTACCGCAGACAAACAGCTACCAATCATTTACTTCTTTCATGGTGGAGGTTTCTGTGTAGGTTCTCGTACGTGGCCTAATTGTCATAATTGTTGCCTACGTCTCTCGTCTGTGCTCCAAGCACTTGTTATTGCTCCTGACTATAGGCTAGCGCCTGAGCATCGCCTTCCAGCTGCGATGGATGATGCATTTGCGTCCATGAAGTGGCTGCAGAATCAAGCTTTGTCAAATAGTACTACATATGATCATGATCACTCATGGACAAATCATGATTATGATCGGGTTTATGTGATTGGTGACTCGTCTGGTGGGAACATGGCACATCATTTGGCCTTGAGGCTTGGGGTTGGCTCGCCCCAATTGGCACCGGTTAGAGTACGTGGTTACGTTCTCATGGCGCCATTTTTCGGAGGAAGTGAAAGGACTAGGTCGGAAGCAGAGGGACCTGAGGAACCTTTTCTGAATATGCAAATTCTTGACAGGTACGTAACTAACCAATATGAACTGCTAGCTCTACCTATTTAATTCTTCCCCAATTTCCCCTTTTTCTTTATATGCCATTTTAAATTTACGGATTTTTAATAAGATAATTTAATGTTTCTTTCATTTTAAAAAGGATGATTTAGTTTAATTTGATATGGAATTTAAAAAAAAATAAACAAGATTTTTTGATATTGTGGTACTAATTAAAGTTACGTCAAATACATCAAATCACTTTTAATCTAAACATATACCACATCAAAAGTTGAAATGAAAGTATTGCCAAAATGAAAATTGATCATTCTCTTTTAAACCAATAAAAAGAAATAGGTCATTCATTTTGAAATATTAGGAATATATAATAATAATTAAATAAAAATAAAGTATTACTTTTGTATAAAGAGTTTTGACTTAAAAATATGCCCTAGTAGGAATTGATCCTGCATGCGGCTAGACCCAAGCACTTTAGAACTATGTTCCTTTGTTAGTCATGAATTTCGATCGACAGTTATGGAGGAGACTTTCCTTCGTTTCATTTCTCTCTATTTTTTATAAGTTTTTATCTTGATGATTGACACATGACACATGATTTACTATAATCATACAATCTTAATGATTATGATTTCTCGAGAACCTCCAACCACTATTGTAAATCCATCTCTATTTTGCATTACTACGAAGAACTTAACATAATTTAAACTAACTTTCTAGCTAGGAATTATACTATTTTAACCAGAATACAGGAACCAATGGCGACGCCAAGCAGGGTATATATCGAGAATTCCATGTTCATACATTTCATCCGAAATGGAGCGTCTCTTTTAGGAGTAGATACAAATGTTTTATTTCTCTAAACAAAACAAAACAAATGTTCTGTTCAGTCTTATTTTATGTAAAAGATTTTAATTGCACAGAAGATTTTAAAAATTAATTAAAGAATAAGATTTTTAATATGTAAGTTAAATACAAGAATAGATGCAAATATACTCTCTAAATTTGTAATAAGAATTCTACATGTTTTTAATTTATTTTATTCCTCTCTCCCTATAAAAGTAAAACTTTTATGTTAGGATCGAGAATTCAAGAAAAGCGAAATTTAGTCAAATAATGTTATGATGATAATAAAAAAAATAATAGTGAGTTTATAATGATGAAAGTAAAGCAAATAAAAACATGCTCAATGTGACCTACGTCCATAAGCGGAGAGGAGAATTTTACTATATCAACAAGAGTACAAAGAGAGTACAAAATTAGATATAAAACTTTAAATAATCCCAAATACCCAAGAGAATAACCTCACAAGATCACTCCAAAGAAAGGGTTCTCACAAGTGTTTTCCAACACTCTCTTACAAAAATACTCTAAATGGAAAGACAAAGAAAGAAAGCAATGAAAAGGATTTTCTTATGTTTCAAGGATGCTTCTCAACTAATGAATAACTCTCCTATACAACAACAACAATGACATACCCAGTAAATCCCACAAGTGTAGTCTGGGAGAGTAGAATGTACGCACACCTTACCACTACCATAGAAGTAGAGAGGCTGTTTTCTGAGAACCCTCATCTCAAAACCCGTAAGTAAGAAAGAACTAGATATGACAAAAGGAAGGGAAAATAACAGAAAAAGCAACTAATAATGACAGTATGTAAATAAGATAAACTAACACATAATACTACAGGTAACACAAACACATGACAAAAAACATCTAACCCTACCATTAGCCTGCTACTCTAATTCACGGCCTCCACTTTTTTCTATCTAAGGTCATGCCCTCAGTGAGATCAAGTTCCGTCATATCATGTCTAATCACCTCCTCCCAGTACTTCTTCGGTCTACCTCTACCCTTCCGAGTATCTCCCAAAACCAACCAATCTTACGCACCTCCTACCAAGATCATCGGTACTCCTTCTCTGCACATGTCTAAACCATTGCCGTCTCGCTTCCCTCATTTTCTCGGCCACCGGGGCCACCTCTAGCTTCTCCCAGATGGTCTCATTCCTAACCTTGTCACTTGTGGTGTGACCACAGATCTATCTCAGCATCCTCATCTCTGCGACATGCATCTTCTAAACATGTGCCTTCTTAATTGGCCAACACTCCACTCCATACAACAACGATGGTATAACCACCATTCTGTGAAACTTACCTTTGAGTTTAGGTGGTATCTTCTTGTCACACAATACTCCAGAGGCAAGCCTCCATTTAGTCC
>JAOTQR010000007.1:12274370-12289620 GCA_025774065.1 Solanum ossicruentum
TGAAAGGTTTGCACCTTTCTGAAAAGGTTTGATCCTTTTTGAAAGGTTTGCACCTTTCTGAAAAGGTTTGATCCTTTTTGAAAGGTTTTCATGATATTGCAGGGAAATTTAAATTAATCCGGGAAAGAAAAAAGATTTGCACCTTTTCATGACACCATTTCCCATTCACCAATATCAAAAAACCCAACAAGTCCGCTATACATTGCAAACACCAATCACAAGTTCAGTTTTCACTTAAACAATTGTTAAACTAAAAATACACTCACTGTATACACCTATTGCCATACGGAAGGCTGATTATTCACTTTTCTCTGTACGTTTTAAAACATCCAGATACCCCTATATAATTAACCCACTTAGAAAAACCTAATTACACATTTACACCTAAACAAAAACCTTTTGAGAGCAGCCACCTAAGGAACCATTGCATCCCTTCACCATTCTTATCCCTTTAGTTCCCGTGTTGAAAATTTATTCCATAAATAAAAGTAACTCCGAAAGAATCACTGATGATGACAACAACAAATTACCAAACAGATTTGCCAACAAACAAACGGATGCACTCTTTCGGAAGAGTTGGATGGATTCTGTTTAAATTAAACTGTCAAAAGCTGAAAGATTATGATCTATATTTGCAGTATTTCAACAACGGTAAGATTTACCTCTGAGACTTTGTTAGATTTCTCTTTTCCTTTTACCACGAAACAAGGCTTGCCAACAAACAAAAGAACACACTCTTTCAGAGCAGTTGTATGGATTCCGTTTATCTTAAACTGTCAAAAGCAAAAAGATTATGATTTATGTTTGCAGTGCTTCACGAACTGTAAGTTTTTTCTCCAACGAATTGTTGGGTTGCATCCTTCTCTTAAAAAATAAATATTTGATTGGATTTCTTTCTAAGAGTGTAAGGCATGAAAACATTGTTATGCATTGGCTAATTGTGGAGGTCAATACCCCATCTATTTTCATGCTTTCACAATGCTACTCAATTCAAAACATGGATATATATGGTCCTAACATAAAAAAGAAAGTCAAAATGAATAATTATTTATCAACTGGTATGAATATCAGTGGGAGAAGAAATTAAAGTCCTCAGCAACATATCAATTTAAACTAAAGTTGTCAATAATGTAAACGAACAAACTATTGATTAGCAGCTATTTTAGAAAATTGGGACACCTTCATCAGCAGGAAAATTTAGAAAAACACAATCTATGCTCTGCAATCATTTTTTACTAAAGCTTTGAAATATGCTTGCTAGCTACTCCCTTCTCGGTTATAGTATCCCTTTGTTTTTGGGATAAATTGAGGGTGAGGACAAGACTGTGCTTATAATTGTCTCACTTCCATCTACCTATAAATACTTCAAAGAGATTATGTTATGTGGAAATGACGAAACTTTGTCTTACGAACATGTTAAATTAAACTTGTTGTCCAAAGAAAATTTTGATCTTGAAGTTCATTCTAAAGATAAAGTTGAGGGCTTGTTGGTTAGAGGCAGATCACTAGACAAAGGGAGTACACCTAAAAAGAATTTCAGATCTAAATCCAGAGGTTGTAATTCCAGCAAGACATATTGTTGTGTATCAAAAGTCTAAATTGGCTTCTACTACAAAGATTTTCAATGGATGCATATTCCCACCACTTTGTCAAAATTGTTAGGCAAATAAAAGTCCAAGAATTTAGCTAGAAGTTTTGTCAAAATTGTCAGGCAAGGAAAGTCTAAGAAGTTAGGTATAAGTTTGATTTTCTTGTATTTCATTGATGTCATTAGTGACATCAATTGATGTAGGATTTTTCCTATAAATATGGGAGTTTTTGCTCATTTGTTGTAACACCAAAATAGACAGAGCAATAGAAAGAAGAGAGAATAATCCACAAGCTACTCTTAGTTTGTGAGGAAAAAAAATAGTTTTAGAGTACAATTATGGTAAGGTGTGTGAAATAAAAGAGTATTTATTGTTATACAATGAAGAGTTATTTTTGACACTACCAAGTTGTCATCAATACTATTATATCACATTTACACCACTGTAATATTTGGTGTCGTGACTCTATTGTAATCGCTGCTTAGCGAGAATATTTTGCGCATGATTGTTATTTTTTCCAACAACGTGGTATCAAATCCATGACAAATAATAGTCCGTTGTCCTTCTAGTACCCCAGTCTCACAAGAGAAAATTATGAAAAGTGGTGTCTACGAAGGAAAGCCATTCATGGGTCTCAAGATGTTTGGAACATTATAGACAAAGGGTATACAAAACCCGTTAACGAAGAAACTTTGTCCCAAAATAAAAAAGAGGTCTTTTTAAAGACAAGAAAGAAAGATCAACAAGCCCTCACCCTTATCCATCAAAGTTTGGATGATGGCATGTTTGAAAAGGTGGCTGATGCAACCACCTCAAAAGAAGCTTGGACGATTTCACAAAATTCTTTCCAAGGAATTGATAAAGTAAAGAATATAAAACTTCAAACTCTAAGGGCTGATTTTGAAGTTTTAAAAAAGAAAGTATCCGAATCCATTTCGGATTTCTATCAAAAGTGATGTTATTGTTAATCAACTAAGATGGTACGGGGAAGAAGTAGGTGATGTGCAAGTGGTAGAAAAGATACTTCTCTGTATAACATCTAATTTTGATTATGTGGTGTATCCTATTGAGGAATCTAATGATTTAGATTCTATGACAATAGAGCAATTAGAAGGTTCTTTACAACCCCATGAAGAAAATGTGAAAAGGAGAAAAGAAGAACCACTAGAACAACTTCTTAAGACTCAGACATCCTTCAAAAATTTTGAAGGTGAAACAAGTTCTAGAAGAAATGGACAATAGCAAGGCCGTGGAAGAGGAAAAAGTTATATTAACAAATATAACAATGAAGATAAGTGCCATCAATCATTCAGAGGTCATGGCCGTGGACAACAAAGATGTAGAGGGCATGGAGCCTACCAAGGTACCAATGAAATGAGGCATGACAAATCTAAAATTGAGTGTTATAACTGTCATAAATTTGGACATTATTCTTGGGAATGTCATAGTAATGTTGAAGAGAAAGCTAATCTTGTCGACAACAATAATGATGAAGATGAATCAACATTGCAATGACACTCAAAGAAGAGGATAGAAATGATTACAATTCACGGTATCTTGACAATGGAGCAAGCAATCATATGTGTGGATACGAAGATATGTTTGTGGAGATAATGAAGACGATGAAAGATAATGTGTCTTTTGGAGATACCTCAAAGATCCAAATTGAAGGGACAGGTATGATTCTAGTATCTTGTAAAGATGGTGGTCATAAATTGTTTAATGAGGTTTACTACGTGCAAAAATTGAAAAGTAATATCTTGAGTTTGGGTCAACTTCTTGAAAAAGAATATGATATCCATATGAAAAATATGCATCTTTGGCTTAGAGATTCAAGTAATAACTTAATTGCTAAAGAGCATATGGTAAAGAATAGGTTGTTTCCTTTAAATCTTGAGATCATTGATGCAAAGTGTTTGAAAGCTAATGTTCAAGATGACTCATGGTGTTGGCACATGCGATTTGGGCACTTGAATTATGAAGCACTCGAATCAATGGGAGACAAGAACATGGTTGATGGAATTCCGTCAATTTACCATCCAAATCAGTTGTGTGAAGCTTGTCTTCCTGGAAAACATGCAAGGAGGAGTTTTCGGAAGGAGACCACATCAAGAACAACTAAGCCACTACAACTTGTTCACACGGATATATGTGGACCAATTGATCCACCTCATTTTGGTAAAAGTAAATATTTCTTGCTCTTTTTTGATGATTTTAGTAGAAAGACTTGGGTATACTTTTTGAAGCAAAAATCTGAAGCTTTTGTTGCTTTTAAAATTTTTAAAGCACTTGTAGAAAAAGAAAGTGGTTGTGAAATTAAAGAACTAAGGTCCGATAGAGGAGGAAAAATCACTTTAAAAGAATTTATTGACTTTTTTCAATCTCATGAAATTCGTCGCCCTTTAGCGGTACCTTACTCGCCCCAAAACAATGGAGTTGCAGAAAGAAAGAATAGAACAATTCTTAATATGACTAGATGTATGTTGAAAGCTAAAAGAATGCCAAAAGAATTTTGGGTCGAGGCTGTTTATTGTGCATTTTGTTTGAGCAATAGATCTTCAACAAGAAATGTGAGAGACCAAACGTATCAAGAAGCATGGAGTGGACGAAAGCCAAGTGTCAAGCACTTGAGAATCTTTGGAAGCATAGCCTATGCTCCTGTTTCACATCAACGGAGAGATAAACTTGATGATTGAAGTGTCAAGTATGTGTTTGTTTGCTATTATTCAAGTTCAAAGGACTACAAGCTATAAAATCCAAAAAATAACAAAGTGATGGTGAGTCATGATGTGGAATTTGATGAAGCAACAACATGGAATTGGGAGGCTCAGGAAAAAAGAACATATGATTTTCTTCCATACTTTGGAGATGAAGAAGAAGAGGAGATAATTCCACCTACACAAGATGCAACCCCACCTCCTTCACCAACAATGGCTGCATCTCCATCACTCAAGAAAGTTCAAGTAAAAGGCCTCATAGGATGAAAAGCATCCAAGAGCTCGATGATAACATAAATGAAGTTACTAATTTTGATGTTTTGTGTTGTCTCTTTGCTGATAGTGAACCAATGAATTTTGATGAAACTGTTGCAGACAAAAGGTGAAGACATGCCATGGAGGAAGAAATCCAATCAATTAAAAAAGAACAACACTTGGGAATTAACAACTCTTCCCATGAATTATTGAGCAATTGGAGTCAAATGGGTGTACAAAGTGAAGAAAAATGCTTATGGAGAGGTGGAGGGATACAAGGCAATACTTGTGGCAAAAGGCTACAAGCAAAAGCATGGCATTAACTACGACAAAGTCCATGCACCTGCAACTCGTATGGAGATAATTCATCTGCTGATCACTTTAGCAGCTCAAATGAAGTGGAAAATCCATCAACTAGATGTCAAATCGTCATTCTTAAATGGATATCTTGAAGAAGAAATCTATGTTGACCAACCATTAGGCTTCGTGGTCAAAAATCATAAAGATAAGGTGTTGAGATTAAAGAAATCCTTATATGGATTGAAGCAAGCTCCATATGCATGGAATAGTCGCATTGATATGTACTTTCAAGACAATGGATTTACTCATTGCCTTCATGAATATGTTCTCTACATTAAAGTCCATACTAACAGAGATATTCTGCTTCATTGTCTTTATGTTGACAATCTTATTCTGACGAGTAATAATCCGATTTTGTTTAAAGCTTTCAAGAAAGCTATGTCCCTTGAGTTTGAAATGACGGACATAGGGCTCATGTCATATTACTGAAAAGACCCCAAAAGTGCTAGAAAATGTGCCTTAAAAGTGCCCAAAATTATAATTTCCATATATCTCAATATCCATGCATGATATTAAAAAAACAACTTCATATTTTTGATGAGGGGGAAAATTGAGTAGGAATAGGTCTAACCTCGATTTTAGAGTAACCTTATCAAAATTCAAAAATCCAAAAAATGCAATTTCCAGTGTTGATCCGCGCTGGAGTGATGCGCCTGGGCCACGGACTAGTGTTATTTTTTGCTAGTTTTTGTTGTTCGATTCAAGGCCTTTGGGTCTTGGGTCTAAGTCTTCCCATGCATAAAAATGCCTATACTAAGCCATATTCCACCTTCATATCATATAAGACATTTCCTAAAACTCTCTCAAACACTTAGACAAATATTTCACCCAAAATCCAAGTGCCAAAACTCATTCTAAATCTTAAGGAAATCACTTAAGCTTCAAGTTCTCATCTCAATCTTCATCAAAGAATTCTCTAAAGTTGAGGTATATGGCTTTCAACCATTGGGTCCTTTCACCCATGGTGCCCAAGCTTCCTTTTTACATAAATTACATGTTTCTAAGTTGATTTTACTTATGGGTCTCCTATTATAAATTTGACTATGAATTATGTTGGGTTTTTGTAAAAGTGTGACTATTAATGCATGTTTTGAGCTATGAATCTAAGATCTTTGATAAGTTTTGAGGAGGAGATTCAATGTATTTTGCAAGGTTATATTGCCAAGTGTTGGAAGGTGAGTTACTTCAAGTTTTCTTGCATGATTTCACTCTTAAATTGCATGGTTTTACACTAGTATTACACACCCACCAAGTGCTTGATAAAATATCCGGTTAGGGTTCTTGAGATATTGATGATTCATTGCATGATCTATAACTTGAATGACTTTATGATGATGAAAGGAAGGGATATATGTGTCTTTTTCATGGAAAGTATCTATAGTGGTGCAAGTTGACCACACCTTATTGAGAGGGTGCTATGCCTCAACCACCATGGATGGCAGCGTGTGACCACATCAATGAATTCAGGGGTTGATACATCAATCACCATGGATGGTGGGGTGTGACCACCATCAACCAATTGAGAGGTTGATACCTGAAACACCATGGATGGTGGGGTATGACCACCATCAACCAATTGAGAGGTTGATATCGAAATCACCATAGATGGTAGGGTGTGACAATCCATCATAATGTTGATCTCTTACTACACATGTAATATATTCTATATAAGCATGTTTATTTCAAGTAACACTCATGCATGCCATATTTCTATATGTTCCTTTATTGCCTAATTATTCATTTTGATTATGTTGCTTATCTCTTATTGCATTGTATCCTACATACTTAGTACATTCAAATATACTAACACATACTTTATGTCTATATAATGTTACTATATAGGAACTGGAGCTCCACTTGATCATCCTTATCCTCCATGTGGCTAGTACTATATTATTAAAGCAAGTTTGGTGAGTCCTCAAATCTAGGGACGATATCTATTGTTCATATTTTATGTAAAGACTCTCTTTATCTATTTGTATGCTTTTGACTATGAGGGTGAGCCCGGAAAGTTGTCTTGGCCACCGCTCAAATCTAAGTATAGAGGTATTGTTGGATAAGTTATCTAATGATGATATAAGCTTGCTTTTTTTTGACACTTTGATGTTTTATGATATGAAAGACTTCCCTTAGTCCCTTTGCCTTTATTTCTATTCTTTTATTGTTGCTTAATTGCTTACGCGGCCAAGGATGTGTAATGATATGTTAAGAGGCTTGATTGGGGTCCCTTTGGGTTCCCCATTCGTCGTGTCACGTCTAGTTCTTAGGCTTGAGTCATGACAAACTTGGTATCAGACCAGTAGGTTGTTAGTGGTCCTCAATACCCAACACATCGCATCGATTAGAGTCTTATTCATGGTTGTGTTGTGCACCACAACTATGCGTAAGAGGCTATGAGATGTTTTAAGAAATATTTCTCTTCTTAATCTATGTCATGCTATAGATGTTAGGTAAGGTTTCCCCTCTAACGAATTTTTTTTTCTATGCTAGATCCTGCCTAACACAAGAGGAAGAAGAGCCTGCACACCTGAGGGACAACCGGCTCATGGAGAGCTCTAGAATGCTCTCACCTTCATAGCTCAAGCCATGGCTAATCAAGTCAATCAAGGTGCCCAAGCCCCTCATGTTCCCACTCTAGCATCTCGAGTAAGAGACTTTATGAGGATAAACCCACCAGAGTTCTATCGATCTAAAAATGGATGAGGACCCTCAAGAATTTGTTGATGAGGTGTACAAAGTGTTGGCTATTATAGGTGTGAGATCGGAAGAGAAGGCAGAATTGGTAGCTTACCAACCAAGTGGGTGGCTCAAATTTTGTATACTCAATGGAAAGAAGAGAAGGGGATCAACCATATGATTCTTTGGGAGGATTTTAAGATGGCTTTCCTCAACCGGTTCTTTTCTCTTGAGCTGAGGAGGCTAATATGATGGAGTTCATGAATTGGAAGCAAGGATCGATGAACGTGAGGGAGTACTCTCTCAAGTTCAACCAACTCTATAAATATACTCCACACTTGGTTACCGACCCATGGTCTAAGATGAACAATTTCGTGGTGGGGTGTATCTGATTTGGTGAATGAGAAGTGTCGGGCGGCTATGTTGATTAGTGATATGGACTTTTCCTCCTAATGACTTATGTCTAATAATTAGAAGGGAAGAAGTTGAGAAAGAGGAAGGGTAATAAGGCCAAGAGGGCCTGTTTTGATGGTAAGTTCCAAGGTACCAAAGGTGGCCGGTTTCACCAAGGCCAAGGGTTTACTCATGTTCCTAGCAGGAGATTTGCTAATGACTACTGAGGGACCCAAAGAGATAGTGGTGTCATTCCTAGAGCTATGTGCCCAAGATGTGGTAGAGGCTATGATGGTCCATGTTTGAGGGACACTAATGGTTGCTATAGTTGTGGGGAAGTGGGTCATAAGAAGGTTGATTATCCTCAGAATCTAAACAAGGGTAAAGATGTTCGTCCACAAGGTTGGGGTGCTAATGCGGTTCCCTTGGGAGAGGAGGCCACGAAGGTGGTGCCCCAGGAAAAATCGATTCTATGCACTCCAAGGGAGACAAGGGATTGATAAGGTGACCGATGTCGTCACTGGTATGCTAAAAGTCTTTGATTTTGATGTGTGTGCATTGATAGACTTGGGTGCCACTCTTTTTGTTACTCCTTTTTTTGCGAAAAAGTTTCATGTTGAGCCCGAATTGTTATGAAGTCTTATAATGTGTCCACTCCTATTGGTGCATCTATTGTTGCTAGAAAGATCTATAGAAATTATCCCATTTGCATCTTGTATAAAATATTTCCTTGTGATCTTGTTGAGTTGGATATGGTGGATTTTGATTTCATTCTTAGGATGGATTGGTTGCATGCATATTATACCTCTATTGATTGCAGAACCCATAGGGTCAAATTCCAATTCCCAAATAAACTTGTCCTCGAGTGAGAGAGTCAAGATGTGATGGTCAAGGGTAGGTTTATATCTTGCATTAAATCCCAAAGGTTGATCTCTAAGGGGTGTCTCTGTCATCTTGTGAGGGTTAGGGATGTTGAATCTAAAGTACTTCCATAAAGTCAGTTCTGATAGTTAATGAGTTCCTAGATGTCTTCCCAAATGACCTTCTCGATGTTTCTCCCGAAGGGGAAACAAATTTTATCATAGATTTCCTTCCCGACACTCAACCTATTTCTATTTTTCCTTACCATATAGCCCCCACGCAGTTGAAGGAGTTGAAGGAGCAATTAAAAGATTTTTTGGAGAAGGGTTTTATTAGGCCTAGCCAATCACCTTCGGATGCACTAGTGTTGTTTGTAAAGAAGAAAGATGGGTCCCTTAGAATGTGTATTAACTACCAACAACTTAATAGTGTCACCATCAAGAATAAGTATCCTCTACCAAGTATTGATGATTTGTTTGACCAACTTCAAAGGGCTAGTCACTTCTCTAAGATTGATCTTCATTATGGGTATCATCAAGTGAAGGTGAGGAAGTGTGACATTCCAAAGATGGCCTTCTAGACTATGTATGGGCACTATGAATTTGTGGTTATGTCTTTTGGATTGACTAATGCACTGGCTATCTTCATGGATCTTATAAATAGAGTCTTCAAACCCCACCTTAATTTGTTTGTTGTGGTTTTCATTGATGATATCTTGATCTCCCTCATAGTGAGGAGGAGCACATGGGTCATTTGAGGGATGTGGTTTGGTGGGAAGGTATGAAAAAAGACATTGCAAAATTTGTACACCAAAGGTTGGGTGGCCTAACCCAAGATATAGAGATTCCTACTTGGAAGTGGGAGGAAATTAACATGGATTTTGTGGTTGGGTTTCCTAAGACTAGAAAGGGTTTTGATTTTATTTGGGTTGTGGTTGATAGGATGACAAAGTCGGCTCATTTCCTACTGGTTAACACTACTTATAGGGCCTAAGACTATGCTAAATTGTACATTTATGAGTTGGTTAGATTGCATGCGGTGCCCTTGTCTATCATATTGGATTGTGTTGCTCAATTAACTTCACACTTTTGGACGGCCTTCCAAAGGGGTCTTGGTACCAAGGTTAAGCTTAGTATGACCTTTCACCCTCGAACGGATGGCAAAGCCGAAATAACTATCCAAACTCTTGAGGATATGCTTAAAGCTTATATTTTGGAGTTTAAGGGTAGTTGGAATGACCATCTTCCATTGATTGAGTTTTCTTATAATAATAGCTGTCCTTGTAACATTAGTATGGCTCCTTTTGAGGCCCTCTATGGTAGGCATTATAGGTCAATTGTTGGGTGGATTGAAGTGGGAGAAATGGCATTGTTAGGTCCGAATCTGGTCGTGGAGGCTATGGAGAATGTGAGGTTGATTAGGGAAAGTTTTAAAATAGCCCAAAGTCATCAAAAGTCCTATGCCGATGTTAGGAGACGAAAGTTTGAATTTAAAGTTGGTGATTGGGTCTATTTGAAGGTCTCACCCATGAAGGGTGTGGTCCAGTTTGGCAAAAAGGGTAAGTTGAGTCCAAGATTTGTGGGTCCTTATAGGGTGTTGAGGAAGGTTGGTAAGGTGCTCTATGAGTTGGAGTTGCCTAGTGAAATAGACTTAGTTCATCCGGTCTTTCATGTGTCCATAATGAGGAAATATGTGGGTGATCCAAATGCTATTGTCCTATTGGATGTTGTGGGTGTTGTTAAAGATACCTCGACTTATAAAGAAGTTCTAGTAGAGATCTTGGATAGACAAGTGAAAAGGTTGAGAAACAAGGATATGTCTTCCGTTAAGGTCCTTTGGAGAAATCAACAAGTCGAAAGTGCTACATGGGAGGCCGAAGCAGACATGCAAAAGTGATATACCAATCTCTTCCATTCTACTCAAGCCTAAGGTACAAATTCTAAGTGTTCTATGTGATTTCATGTCTCATGTATCAACCCTATATGTCATTTGCATGCATCTATGTTTATGTTGACAAGTTCATGGTGATTTTAACACTTATGTTGTGATTTTTGAAAATGGTGTTTAAGTGTATTATTGCATTCTTGTTGGGGCTGATTTCTCCATGATTACTCTTCTTATATACGTTTCTTTGACATTCGAGGATGAATGTTCCCAAGGGGAGATAATGAAATGACCCCAAAAAGTGTGAATCTAGTGTATCATGATCGAAGCAAGCATATAGACACAAGATATCATTTTATTCGAGAATGGATTTCCAAGAAAGAGTAGAGCTCAAGCATGTGAAATCTCACGACCAAGTTGAGGATATCTTCACAAAGCCTCTCAAGTTTGAATATTTTCAGAGATTGAGATCGAGCCTTGGGACAAAGAAGAAAAATCAAAATTAAGGGAGATTTGTTGATCCATAGTCTAAATTGGCTACTACTACAAAGATTTTTAGTGGATGCATATTCCCACCACTTTGTCAAAATTGTTAGAAAAATAAAAGTCCAAGAATTTAGCTAGAAGTTTTATCAAAATTGTTAGGCAAGAAAAATCTAAGAAGTTAGGTATAAGTTTGGTATAAGATAGGTATAAATTTGATTTTCTTGTATTTCATTGATGTCATGAGTGACATTAATTGGTGTAGGATTTTTCCTATAAATATGGAAGTTTTTGCTCATTTGTTGTAACACCAAAATAGACAGAGCAATAGAAAGAAGAGAGAGTCATCCAGAAGCTACTCTTAGTTTGTGAGAAAACAAAATAGTTTCGGAGTAAAATTGTAGTAAGATGTCTGAAATAAAAGAGTGTTTGAGACACTACCAATTTGTCATCAATACTATTATATCACATTTACTCCATTGTAATATTTAGTGTCGTGACTCTATTGTAATCGCTACTTAGCGAGAATATTCTGGGCGTGATTGTTAGTTTTTCCCAACAATTTTTACTGCAAGAAATCTGGACATATTATTTCTGAGTGCTACAAATTGATAAATAAAAAGGAGAGAGAAGGAAATATCAAAGCATCGAAGAAAATTGTTGAAGCCAGAGTTGTTGAATTTGATTTTGAAGGAGATGTTTTATTGGCTATCTCGGTAAATAAGAGGAACTCTTCTGAATGGGTTTTTTTTTATAATGGATGTGCATATCATAAATGTCCTCATAAGGTCTGGTTTTCAACATATGAGAAAGCTGAATGTGGTGTTTTTCTAATAGGGAATGATGCCCAATACAAAGTTATTGGAATTGGTTCTGTACAAATTAGGACTCACGATGGTGTTATTAGGAACTGCAAAGTTGTTAGAATTGGTACTGTACAAATTAGGACTAATGATGGTGTTATTAGGAACTTGACCAACATTCGTCATGTTCCTTACCTGAAATGCAACCTAATTTCTCTGGGCACTCTTGAATCTCTTGGATGTAAATATTAAGCTAAAGGTGGAGTTCATAAGGTGCTTTGGTCCTGATGAAAGGAGATGTAGGACAATCTATTACTTGCAGGGTTCAACTGGGACAGGGTTTGTAGCCGTTTCTACTTCATTATCTGATGATTATCTCACTCGTTTATGGCATATGCATCTGGGTCATATGAGTGAGAAAGGTATGAATCTTCTTAGCAAAAAAAGACTTCTTGATAATTAAGGTATAGGAAAGTTGGTTTCCTGTGAACATTGCAAATATGAAAAACAAAAGAGAGTGAGTTTTTCAATAGCTTCACATCATACACATGGTATTCTTGATGATATTCGTTCTAATTTATGGGGTCTTTCAAAGGTTCCATTTCTAGGAGGAAAACATTAAATGATGGCCCTTATTGATGACTTCTCTCGCAAAGTCTGGGTTTGTTAGATACTCCATGATTTTATTGTGAGATTTGGGCTAGAGATATTTTTATTAGGTGACCTTTTTTCTTTCATAACTTGATATACAATTTTTGTCTGATAGTTATTTCATTCTTATGAGTTTTGGAGTTGCACATATTACATTTCAATGCTTAAATAATTTGGATACATGTATGAATGGTTGTTTCTCCTAACAGATGATAATAACGGGTGTTAGTCACATCAAGGGAGTATTTTGGGATGTGACAATTGTAACAGAATGACAAAATAGGTCAAAAATCATATCTCTAAACATATGAACCATAAAACACATATGATGTGTTTGCAACAAATTATAAAGTAATGGAAAATAAATTGCGATCACCAATAAAATATGGAAAAACATGATTTTATTCATAACAATGTGGGTATAAATCTGTTCCTCCCTTGATTCTTCTCTCCTGAGATTTTTCCATGATGTGAGGGTCGTTCGTGCCACATTTCTTGAATTAGGATGAATTGGACTTGATCAAGTATTTGATTATCAAAAAGAATCTGGTATAGTTTGACCTCTTTATGAATATCCCATGAATTTGTGAGATATTTGAGCTCGAATATCCCAAGAATTGTGGGATATATGCGATTTTGGTCTCTATGAATATTTTGAGATGCCTTTTTCAAGTTATCCTTTATATAGTCATCAATTAAGGTTTAGGATAGAGTAGCCTCCAAGAAACCATGACTGATGTAGGACTAATTTTGTAGAGTCATACAAAATTTCAATGTCCACATGATGATAAAAAAATGAAAAGCGAGCTCCATAGAGTTAAATGTTGAATACTAAAATAAACACACATAATATAATAAATCGAAAAGCAGTTTATTCCAGAGGATAATAAACTGAACCACAACTCTAAATCAAATCATAAATCTTAAAAAATAAAATAAGAAGAAATACATCAAGTGGATTTTCTCTTGTCGTCGAGTTCCCTCAACCATTTATAACTTTGGGTAATAGTTCTTTTTCGGGCTTCTTCGTGGTCGAGATTCTACAATTTATTGTCTAAATTCCTCAATGTTTTTTGGGAATGAAATTGATATTCCTCTCTGTCAATTCAAAATAATAGTTATGAAAAGTTGCATCCAAAACGGGGTACTCAAAGTGAAGAACATGCACTTCGCTAGGATATGGAGTACTCGACTTCATCGAACATTTATGTTCAAGTTGAGTCACAATGCTAGAATCAGAATAAGAATCAGATAAGAACAATGACTCCCAAATGGAATTTGAATCATTCGTATTCATCGTGTTTTTTTCCTTTTTTAACCTAAATAGGTGTCCCGACCCAAACTAGGGCCTAGATGTGACGCGGTGCATGGGGACCCCGAAGGAACCCCAAGCAAGCCTCTTAATATATCATTACACATCCTTGGTGACGGAAGCAATTAAAAAATAATAAAAGAGTAGAAATAATGGCATAGGGACTAAGGGAAAACCTTCATTTTATAAAACATCAAGAGAGTCAAGTTTATAACATCATTACATTCTTGTCCAACAACACCTCTAAACATAGAACTTAGTGAGGGCCAAGACAAGCAACCGGGCTCACCCTCATAGTAATGACAATAGGTAATCCAAACATACAAGATATAATCTAAACATAAGCATGAGAGAAGATAGATATTGTCCCCCGACATGAGGACTCACCAAAATACTATCTTGAACAATTCGTCTAGCCACGAGGAGGAGAATCAATAGGGGCTTTGATTCCTACATGGTGATATCATATAAGCATAGTGTCACACCCCAAAGTCCCGTTAGGGCGGACTGGCACCCGTTGCTGATAAGGCTCGGGAGAACCAACTTGTGTCTATACGTTTTCTATACATATTATAAGGAATCTCTACATTTGACACGCCTTTAAGAAGATACACAATGAGAACAAGCCAAAAGAAATTGCATATGACTAGGCTGTTGGGGCCACGATGTGTAGAGTATGAGACATGACTACACTTTGCTTCACATAGTCTACAAAGCCTCTAGATAAAGAAAAACATCTGATAAGGGTCGGGATAGGCCCCATCTTGACTAACTATACAATGTAAACATATAAGCTCTAGGCATACACAAATCCCTGAAGCAACTTGGAGCTTGATAACAACAGTTGAAAGTCCTGTACTCCTACTAGGGAGATCTACTAGCACCAGTACTTGCAAAATGAAATGCAGGTCCCCCGTAAGGGACGTCAGTACGAGGTATTGTATTGAATATATAAGGCAGCAAATACTATATATGAAATATAGCTCAAATGAAACTATGTACTGGTATAGGATAAGAGACCACCTTTAGTTATACTTTGGGATCGAGTACTTTATGTCCTTTATATTACTTTACCTTTATTGTATAATTTGTGCATACCATGTACTATATGACCAGTTGATCAGTGGTAAAACTGTATTGGGATCGTCCCTGGCTAGGTTCTTCCTTAACCCCTTGGGCTACCACCCGTGATAAGATTTTTCCCTAGCTAGGTGATCCTTCCACCCCTCGGGCTATCGCGATCATCCCTGCCGAGGTTCTTCCTTA
>JAOTQR010000007.1:12289720-12301075 GCA_025774065.1 Solanum ossicruentum
AATCCTACACTCGAGATTTTTAAATTAATAACGAAATTGGTGGGTCTTTGGGTCTAGGCTAGACATATAGTAATATGAGTTTTGTGAGTTTTGAAATCTTATGGTGATAATTATTTGACTAGATCGTGGTGCTACGGATTTCATTCAAAAAGGAAAGGCCAAAGTGCTTGATTGATCGTGATTTGACTAAGGCAAGTGGACTTTCAAAACTTTATAAATCTCGTAGAATTCCCAAATTTTTCCTTTTTCCTATGTGTGATACGTGAAATATTTTAATATTGTAAGAAATGAGATGATTAAAAAATGTGAATGTGAGTTTGCGTGTTATTATGGTACTTGAATTGATAAATGTGGTGAAGTGATGAGAATTTTGTATTTTTAAAATATATATATTGTTGTGGTTGAAAATTTTGAGTGGATTTGCTCGTGGAATTTATATCATGCTCATTTATTCTATGGCATACATATGTGCATTTATTCCGGATATTAATATAAGTGAGATGAAAAGAAAAAAATAATATTGAGACCGAGGTCTTTATCGATCGAGATATTGTGATGCCAAGGTAACATGCCGACGAATTTACGATTATATTGTGATGCCGAGGTAACATGCCAGTGAATTTATGATGATATTGTGATGCTGAGGTAACATGCCAACGAATTTATAAAGATGTTGTGATGCCGAGGTAACATGCCGGCGAATTTATGATAATATCATGATGCCGAGGTCTTTGGCGGCAGTTATTGCATAATGCATTGTATTTCACCCTTGCATACTATTGCATTGCATGGTGTTATCCTTATGATTGATTTTGCTATCACTTGTAGCTTGTGCTTTGGAATTGTGATATGGTGAAATACCATCTTTATTATATATTATGTATTGTTGGGTCAGAATAACTTTCTGTGCAGGTTGTAGTCCGGGAAATCGACTGGGACGAAAGGAGTTTGTGTATTCTATTAGACTTCCTTGTTTTGTTAGTTGACTTGCTAGGTGTCGTGTGGTATTTGGTACTCACCCCTTGCTTTTACACCTGTGTAGGTTGTGGACCAGGGCAGTGAATAGTATTTCCTTGATCCATCGAAGATTCCCAAGAGACGTAGAGAGGTAGTTGTTGTCATCTAGCTGACTCTCTTGTTCATATTTCTTCTGTACTTGTTCTATCCGAGAAGAAGGACAGTGTGGACTTGTATTTTTTGATTTTTGTACTGTTAGTGGCTTGTACGTGTGACAATCAATCCTTGGATGGTATTTAAGTTTATGGGAATTTCTCAGTTTTAGTTATCTACTCTAGTTAAATTATTTCTGCGCGTTATGTTTATTATCCTTTTGAGTTAATAATGACTTGTTCTAGTGGGATTGAGCAAGTTCCATCATGCCCAATTTTTAGGTCATGATACATTGAGTTTGCTTACAACAATAGCTACCACACTAGTATTAGCATGGCTCCCTTTGAAGTTGTATATGGTAGGCATTGTAGATCCTCGGTGGGGTAGTTTGAAGTGGGGGAGATGGCCTTGTTGGGCTCGGATTTGGTTTTGGAAGCTTTGGAGAAGGTGAGGTTGATAAGGGAGAGACTGAAGATGGCTCAAAGTAGGCAAAAGCCCTACTTCAACATAAGAAGGAGAGATCTTGAGTTTAATATTGATGATTGGGTGAATTTGAAGGTCTCACCATGAAAGGTGTGCTCCGGTTTGGCAACAAAGGGAAATTGAGCCCAGGGTTTGTGGGACCCTATAAAATTTTGAGGTGAATTAATAAGGTTGTCTATGAATTGAAGTTGCTTACGGATATGAGTATGGTTCATCCGGTCTTCCATGTGTCTATGTTTAGGAAGTATGTTGGTGACTCAAGTACTATAGCCCTTAGAGGTAGTGGGTGTTGTGGAGGATAACTTGACCTATAAGGTGGAAATATCAGATAGGTAAGTGAAAAGGTTAAGAAACAAAGATATGGCATTCATCAAAGTCCTTTGGAGGAATCATCAAGTTGAAAGTGCCACTTGGGAAGCCAAAGCAGACATGAAGAAGCGATATCCGTACCTCTTTCACTCTACTAAAGCATAAGGTAACAAATTAAGTCTCATCTATGATTTCAAGTCTTAAATTTCATCGCCCATGTCATTTTTGTATGCATACATGTTCATGGTAATAAGTTTTGGTGATTTTTCATATATATGTTTGAAACTTTTTGAAAATGATGTTTAAGTGCATTTGTTGCATTCATGTCGGGCTGAAAATCTCCTAATCACTCCTCTTACATATGTTTTCTTTATATTCATAGATAAATGTTCCCAAGGGGAAGATATTGTAACACCTCTCTTATGCTTCGAAAATGCCCTATAGTGTATTTCTTTAATATCTCAAAATCTGTGCATGATTTCGCAAATTCGACTTCATATTCTTTTTCAGAGAGCAAAATTGTGTAGCAAATAGGTGGCCCTCGATTTTTAGATGACCCGTAGCAAAAAATAATTTTTCGCTATCTGACCAGAAACAATAAGGATCTGCAACCAGTCTGTGACGCGGATTGGGCGCGGATCAGTGCAATTCTTCCTTCATATCATGGACTAGACGCTGGCTAGTTCATTTGGTTTCTTCATTTTTTCAGCTGCACTCAAGGGCATTTGGGTAATAATACAATGCCCATTGAGATGGGAAACCCTCATTCCTTAGCCTCTTTTCAACTCTAAAGCTCTGAAAAATTTCTCAAATCTTCTCTAAAACATCATCAACTATTCTATTAAAGTTCAAGAATATGAAAAGCATACTTTGAAATTTCAAGGAATCAATTCAAGCTTCAAGTCTTCCTCAAATCCTTCTTCAAGAACTTCAAGGTAGAGGTATGTAGGTCTTCATCTATGGGTTCTTTCACCCATGGAGCTCAGCCCTCTCTTTTTATGAAATTTTATTATTTCAAGATAGGATTCTTCAAGGGTACTTCTTATTATGCATTATAAATATGAATTATGTTCGATTTTATCAAGTATTGATTGATTATGTATGAATATCTATTGAAAGCTTATTCCATGAGTTGATTTATGTCTATTGAAGCTATGCATGATATGAACTATGAAAACTATGAAAGATTGTGAATTTTTTAGATAAATTTTATCACACTCAAGATGAAGGTTTTACTGTAATGTTGGTGGGTTGATTTGAATGACCTTAAAATGAATTGATTTTACTCCTTATCTTATACTCTTAAATTGCATGATTTTAAGTATGTGTACATATACCCACCATATTTGACTGAATTTTCATGACAAAGATTCTTGTATTAATTAACGACTATTGCATGTTTTGCAAGACAAGTATTTTATGATAAATTATGGGCCCTCAAGCATGTATTAAACTCATGAAAAGTTTGTATGATTTGCAAGAATTATAGGCCCTCAAGCATCTATTAAACTCATGAAACGTTTGTATGATTTGCAAGTAATATGTTGAGCCCTTGTTCTATATTTCTACCTTCTTGTTAGTGAATAATGTCTATAGGAGGGGGCAAGCATAATAACTATTTATTGTCATGTACAAGCTAAAGCTCACTAATAAGGGACAATCATGTTCAATCTCTACCCTCATGTGAAATATGATGCCTACTTGAAGGGGTCAAGTCTATGCATTGCTTTTACCTTCTAGTACAAGGTATATACCATATGTAGGGGTCAAGTATGTGAATGAGCTACTCATGCCAAGTTATCATGTTTTTACAAGTCATCCATGCTATGATTAAATTTATGATTATTTCAAGTATTCCATGGGATTAGACTTAGCACCGAATGAGGCTTAAGGTGGGGCTCGACCCAAAGGATCTTTATATAAAGTCTTGGTCTCTTAATTATGTGCCACTATGGGATTATATTATTTCCCTAAACGGTCTTTACTAGTAGATTCAACTAGGACGAGTTACCCACAATGTAGGCTCAAGTTTGGTTTACCTTGGCAAGTAGACCACTCCTTTATTCATCATAGAGTTAATATTGGGATTCTAAGTAGTAGCTCAGTTAAGGTCTTCTACCACATATGTATGTTATGTTATCCAAGTTAAGTATCTACATGCATGTTTTAACTCAAGGATTGATTACACATGTCATATTGACCTTACATCTATTGATTATGATTATGCATCTTGAATATTATGGCTTATGTCTTGTTGCATTGCACCCTGCATACTTAGTACATTCCAAGTATGAATGCATATTTCTGCCTATATGATCTTACCATGTAGGGACCAGAGCTCCTATGGATCTTCCTCCATGTGGCTAACCGGATCGTTTGAAGATAGCTTTGGG
The DNA here is from genome assembly GCA_025774065.1 of Solanum ossicruentum. Lineage (NCBI taxonomy): Eukaryota > Viridiplantae > Streptophyta > Magnoliopsida > Solanales > Solanaceae > Solanum > Solanum ossicruentum. The sequence continues at coordinate 12,294,016 of JAOTQR010000007.1, forward strand.
TAAGTCCTCAATTCCGGGAATAATATCAATCTTACTTTCATGTTTTTGCTAAGACTTGTCTAATATTTTGGGGTATTTATCTGTGAAGGTGAGCCCAGGAGATGTCTTGGCCCCTGCTTTATTCGTAGTAGAGGTGTTGTTGGATATGGATATCATGTATTGAGCTTGACTCCTATTATGTCTACGGTATTATGAAAGACTTCCCTTAGTCCCTTATTTCCCTCTATGCTCTTTTATGTTGATTGATAAGATGGAAGTCACAAGTCCCACTTCCCTTGGACCCTATTGTTACTTGCTTGTTGTCTTATTTTGCTTCCGCAATCAAGACTGTGTAAATAGCATGCTAAGAGGCTTGTTTGGGGTCCCTCCAGGTTCCCACTCATCGTGTCACATCTAGGTCCTAGGCTTGGGTCGTGACAAGAATATATGTAATTATCTGAAAATATAGTAAAATTAATTTATATAGTACAAATGTATCATTAGTAAAGTTACCCTCTCGCCACCTCCTTATTATTTTGATTCATCCAAATCTAATTCAACATGCCTAATCTCAATCCATGATCCATACCTATGTTGATTAATATGGAAACTACCTTTGTAGAAAACTGGGTCTGCCCTATTTTACAGACACATATGATCAATCACCTAATATTATTTTGATACTATGTATGCAAAAAGGTTCACTTATAGGTTAGGATCGGGAATAATTGAGAAATTATAGTTGTGTGGTCCATTTTCATTAATTATGGAATAATGATTAACCGTCATGTTGATTTCTACTATCCCTTTAGTATATTTTATTTTTCTAGATATACCATCAGTTAATCGATAATATAGGTAGGTTTGGTATATATATAAAATTCACCTACTTGACTTGATGGTTGGAGCTTGACATTTCTAGCTCAACACCACGGGTTCAAATCCCACATTTCAAGCTGGACACCACGGGTTCAAAGCCCAGTTGCAGCATTTTCCTTTATTAAAAAAGAGAAATATATATATTATATATATATGTCTAAAAAATATCTCTTTGCCACTCACACTCTCTCTCTCTCTCTCTCTCTCTCTCTCTCTCTCTCTCTCTCTCTCTCTCTCTTCCTTCCTTCCTTTTGTATCCTCACATGATCTATTCGATTCATAAAACTCCTAATCAAAAAAGGAGGAATACAAGTTTCATCAGGATGGAGATACTAATTGGAGGATACTAATATTCCATTAGCTTAATTTAGGCTAGTTTTTAGGCGTTCATTTATCTCAATATATATAACTTAAATAAAATTCTTAATTAGTGAAAATATATGAAATTCTTTGAAAGTATTGAAAGAATTAGTACATATGATTAGATGTTTGTCTAATGAGGTAACTTTCCACCACCATTCGCTATCTTTCTTTCGTATCCCTTAGACCATTGCTACCTTTACATTATAAATTTCTAAATTGAAAGGGAAGGAGTATAATTTTGATTAGGATGAAGGCTTTAATTGGGAGATATCGATATTTAATTGCCCAAATTTAGGCTAATTTTTAGGGAATGATGTATCTCAATGTATCTAGTTTAAAAATGGTATAAAATTTTTAATTGGTGTTAATATATATAATTATTTAAAAGTATAAATAGAATTAACATATACGGTATGAATGTAATAAGGTAGGTATTCATCACCTCATTCTCTCTCTTTCTTTCTTTTCCCTCACACGATTACATCCAGTAAACCATAAAATTTCAAATCGAAAAAAAGGAGCAATACAATTTTGATTAGGATGAAAGCATTAAGTGGGGGATACAGATATTCAATATGGATCCAAAGTCTAAATTGACAACTACTACAAAGATTTTCGGTGTTTGTATATTCCCACTAGTTTGTCAAAATTGCTAGGCAAATAAAAGTCCAAGAATTTAGCTAAAAGTTTTATCAAAATTATTAGGCAAGAAAAGTTTAAGTTAGGTATAATTTTGATTTTGTTGTACTTCATTGATGTCATTAGTGACATCAAGTAGTGTAGTATTTTTCCTATAAATATGGGAGTTTTGCTCTTTTGTAGTAACACCATAAAAATAGAGAGAGCAAAAGAAAGAAGAGAGAGTCATCCACAAGCTATTTTAATTTGTGAGAAAAATAGTGTGGGAGTAAAATTATTGTAAGTTGTGTGAAATAAAAAAGTGTTTGTTATTTTACAAAGAAGAGTTATTTTTGGCATTATCAAATGGTCATCAATATTGTTATATCACATTTACTCCATTGTAATATCTAGTATTGTGACTCTCTTGTATCGCTACTTAGCGAAAATATTTTGGGTGTGATTATTATTTTTACAACATCGTGGTATCAGAGTCATGGAAAATAATAGTCCGCTATCTTTCCAGTACCCCCATCTCACAAGAGAAAATTATGAAAAATAGTGTTTACGAATGAAAGTCATTCTTGGCTCTCAAGATGTGTTGGGACATTGTAGACAAAGGGTATACAAAACTCGTTAATGAGGAAACTTTGTCCCAAAATGAAAAAGAGGTCCTGTTAAAGACAAAAAAGAAAGATCAACAAGCCCTCACCTTCATCCATCAGTGTTTGGATGATGGCATGTTTAAGAAGGTGGTTGATGCAACCACCTCAAAAGAAGCTTGGAAGATTTTACAAAATTCTTTCCAAAGAATTGATAAAGTAAAGAAGATAAAACTTCAAACTCTAAGGACTGAGTTTAAAGTTTTAAAACTGAAAGAATCCGAATCCATTTTGAATTTTTGTTCAAAAGTGATGGCTGTTGTAAATCAACTAAGAAGGTACAGGGAGGAATTAGATGATGTGCGTGTGGTAGAAAAGATACTTCGCTCTTTAACACCTAATTTTAATTATGTGATGTGTGCTATTGAGGAATCTAAAGATTTAGATTCTATGAAGGTAGAGCAATTGGAAGGTTCTTTACAAGCCCATGAAGAAAAAATGAAAAGGAGAAAAGAAGAACCACTAAAGCAACTTCTTAAGACTCATGCATCCTTCAAAAATCTTGAAGGTGAAACAAGTTTTAGAAGAAATGGACAATGGCGAGACCATGGTGGTCGTGGAGGCCGTGGAAGAGGAAGAAGTTATATTACCAGATATAATAATGAGGATAAGAGCCATCAAGAATTTAGAGGTCGTGGCCGTGGACAACAATGAGGTAGAGGGCGTGGAGTCTATCAAGGAACCAATTAAATGAGGTATAATAAATCTAAAATTGAGTGTTATAATTGTTATAAATTTGGACATTACTCTTGAAAATGTCATAGTAATGTTGCAGAGAAAGCTAACCTTGTTGAAAACAAAGAAGAGGATGACTCAACATTGTTAATGGCACTCAAAGAAGAAGATACAGATTATTGCAGTTCATAGTATCTTGACAATAGAGCAACCAATTATATGTGTGGACACAAAGGCATGTTCGTGGAGATAAAGAAGACGATGAAAGGTAATGTGTCTTTTGAAGATACCTCAAAGATCCAAATTGAAGGGATAGGTACGATTCTAATATCCTGTAAAGATGGTGGTCATAAATTGATTAATGAGGTTTACTATGTGCCAAAATTGAAAAGCAATACTTTGAGTTTGGGTCAACTACTTGAAAAAGGATATGATATTCATATGAAAAATATGCATCTTTGGCTTAGAGATTCAAGTAACAACTTAATTGCTAAAGTACATATGGCAACGAATAGATTGTTCTCTTTGAGTCTTATAATCATTGATGCAAAGTATTTGAAAGCTAAAGTGCAAGTTGACTCATGGTGTTGGCACATGCAATTTGGGCACTTGAATTTTGAAGCACTCAAATCAATGGGAGACAAGAACATGGTTGATGGAATTTCGTCAATTAACCATTAAAATCAGTTGCGTAAAGCTTGTCTTCTTGGAAAATATGCAAGGAGAAGTTTTCTGAAGGAGACTACGTCAAGAACAACCACTCCACTCCAACTTGTTCATACGGATGTATGTGGATCAAATGATCCACCTTCTTTTGGTAAAAGTAAATACTTCTTGCTCTTTATTGATGATTTCAGTAGAAAGACTTGGGTATACTTTTTGAAGCAAAAATCTGAAATTTTTGTTGCTTTTAAAAATTTTAAAACACTTGTAAAAAAAGAAAGTAGTTGTGAAATTAAAGCACTAAGGTTCGATAGAGGAGGCGAATTCACTTCAAAAGAATTTAATCACTTTTGTCAATCTCATGGAATTCGTCGCCCTCTAACGATACCTTACTCATCCCAACAAAATGGATTTGCAGAAAGAAAGAATAGAACAATTCTTAATATGGCTAGATGTATGTTGAAAGCTAAAAATATTCCAAAAGAATTTTGGGCCGAGGCTGTTTTTTGTGTAGTTCATTTGAGCAATAGATCTCCAACGAGAAATTCAAGAGACCAAATGTGTTAAGAAACATGGAGAGAAAGAAAGCCAAGGGTCAAGCACTTGAGAATTTTTTGAAGCATAGCCTATGATCATGTTCCACATCAAGGGAGAGCTAAACTTGATGATCGAAGTGTCAAGTATGTGTTTGTTGGCTATATTCGAGTTCAAAGGGCTACAAGCTATACAATCCAAACAATAGCAATGTGGTGGTGAGTCGTGATGTTGAATTTGATGAAGTAGCAACATGGAATTGGGAGGCTCAGGAAGAAAGAACATATGATTTTCTTCCATACTTTGGAGATAAAGAAAAAGAGGAGATAATTCCACCTACACAAGATGCAACCCCACCTTCTTCACCAATAATTGTTGCATCTGCGTCCACTCAAGAAAGTTCAAGTGAAAGGACTCATAGGATGAAGAGCATCCAAGAACTCTATGATAACACAAATGAAGTTACTAATTTTGGTTTTTTGTGTTATCTCTTTGCTGCTAGTGAACCAATATATTTTGATGAAGCTGTTAAAGACAAAAAGTGGAGACATTCCATGGAGGAAGAAATTCTATCAATTGAAAAGAACAACACTTGGGAATTAACAACTCTTCCCAAGAATCATCGTGCAATTGGAGTCAAATAGGTATACAAAATGAAGAAAAATGTCCATGGAGAGGTGGAGAGATACAGGGTAAGACTTGTGGAAAAAGGCTACCAGCAAAAGCATGGCATTGACTATGACAAAGTCTATGCACCTATGGCTTGCATGGAGACAATTCGTCTACTGATCTCTTTAGCAGCTCAAATGAAGTGATAAGTTCATCAACTGGATATCGGCATTCTTGAATGGATATCTTGAAGAAGAAGTCAACAGTGAGCAACTATTAGTCTTCATGGTAAAAAATCATGAAGATAAGTTGTTGAGGTTGAAGAAAGTCTTATATGGATTGAAGCAAGCTCCACGTGCATGGAATAGTCGTATTGATAAGTACTTTCAAGATAATGGATTTACTTGTTGGTTTCATGAATATGCTCTTTACATTAAAGTCCATACTAACAAAGATATTCTGCTTGTTTGTCTTTATATTGATGATCTTATTCTGACGGTAATAATCCAGTTTTGTTTGAAGCTTTCAAGAAAGCTATGTCCCTTGAGTTTGAAATGACAGACATAAGGCTCATGTCATATTACTTGGGTCTAGAAGTGAAGCAAATGAAGGAAGGCATCTTGATATCTTAAGAAAGTTATACAAAAGAGATTTTGAAGACGTTCAACATGTTCGATTGTAATTCCGTGAACACCCCAATGGAAAGTAGAATAAAATTGTCAAAGTTTGATGATGGAGAAAAAGTGGATTCCACTATGTTCAAAAGTCTCGTGGGAAGTCTGTCACGACCCAGCCCCGGGGCCATGACTGGTATCGTTTAGACACCTAGACCAACGTTCAAATACAAGTCTCATCCGTAAGTATACGAACTCTACCGAAATTTTGGCAGAGTTTCCTCTGTTTTACGGACTATCCACACCTGCAGCAGCACCCAGAATATAAAGACAATACACATATATACATATCAACGCGGGCCGACAAGGTCTCCATTGCGGTCCTGCCGCTTAATAAAGTATCAGACATGCACTATCACATCACACCTGAGACTAGGCACCCACTCGTGTCCACGGACCTCTAAATAACCAAATGAAACATATGACGGGACAGGGCCCCGCCGTACCCTCTAAAATACCAAAAGAAACAAAGTAATAAAAAGTACAATTCCAGTTGCAAATACCCAAAAGATTGCCCCTGAAGTAAAGGAGCACAGTGCCGGTAGGTAATGGATCCTAGCTGGGAGGGGCTTTCTCCTGTACGTTGGTGCCTGCGGCATGAAACGCAGCCCCACACAAAGGGGGTCAGTATGGGATAAGTACCAAGTATGTAAAGCGGTAAGTGCAAACCTTAATGACAACAACAATCTACAATAAAAGTAGAATGATCAAAACAAGTGCAACATTCAAACACACTATTAGATAAAAAAATCAACCATGCATAACAAAACAAACCTGTCACAAGTCTTATCTACATTAGTCGTGAGCTACAGGCGTTACGCTCCGTCGTCCTTGTAGCCATGTCAAGGAATAGAGAGATCAAGTGGAATACAGGCGTTACGTGTCGCAGTCCCTGTACCCACGTCAGGGAACCCATATGGTGTAAGTGAAATACAGGTGTTACGTGTCGCCGTCCCTGTATTCACATCATAAGATAGGTGAGCTACAGGCGTTACGTATCGCCGTCCCTGTGCCCCGTATCATGGTGTCAGCCATAGCCATAAATTAATTAAGAAGAACTTATAACATGCAAACAACTTATTTTCAGATCACCAAGTTGGTTAGTGGAAAGCTTTGTCACTTTTTTTTTCAAAATTACATATAAAGAAAGTTTCGCACTTTGTTCAACATTTCATATAAAGAAGGTTTCCAAGAATTCATACAATTCTCATTAAGCACACTAGTCATACATAGGTTCCAAAGACTTGATGGATTCGAAAATAGTTTACTTTAGCCTAGGAGTGACTAATATAACCATATAAGGTATTAACCTAAGTCTAGGAAGGACAAGAGGATTCTTAAATGTGCATGGGTTATCACACTTATTATAACATGCCAAAGAATAGGAAACTTTACGTGCTAGTT
>JAOTQR010000007.1:12308047-12329340 GCA_025774065.1 Solanum ossicruentum
AAAGGGTAATATTCATAATCCTATGGTGGCACATAGTTTAGAGACTAAAGACTTTATATAAGGACCCCTTGAGTCGTGCCCCCATCTTAAGCCTCAATCAGTGCGAAGTTGAACCCCACAGAATACTTGAAATAATCATACTTTAATAATACCATGAGTAACTTATAAAAGACATGATAACTTGACATGAGTAGTTCATAAACATGCTTGACCTCTACTAATGAGCCTAACTTGAACATGAGAGCAGATCATAATCATACATAGCCCCTTGCTTTAACATGAATGGCTCACAAGAGGAAAAAATCTTGAAATAGGTCTAAACTTGATACTTGCAAATCATAGGTACTTTATATGAATTCAATACATGCTAGAAAGCCCTTTATCAACATTAAGCCATTTGTCTTGTAAATTGTGTAAACTACTCTAGAATTCTTGTCATGTAACTTTATCAAACACATGGTAGGTTCATGATACTTCATCAAAATCATGCAACTCAAGAGTAAACGAGATGAGTAAAATCAATTAAAAATCAACCCACCAATATTGTAGTAAAACCCCTAATTTGGGTTCCATATAAAAGTTCATCACAGCTCATAGTTTTCATAGCTCAAATCATGCATAATCTCAATAGATATAAATCAACTCATGCAATACGTTTAAATTAGATATTCATGCATAATCAATCAATACTTGATAAAACCCCAACATAAATTATGTTCATATTTCATAATAAAAGATAACCCTAAGTAATACAACTTGAAATCATGTAATTGTCAGAAAAAGAGAAGGTTGGGCTCCATGGGTGAAAGGACCCATGGATGAAGACCCACAAACCTTAGACCTTGAATCCTTTGAGATGAACTTGTAGGAGACTTGAAGCTTGAGATGGGTTCTAGAGTTCTAAAATTAAGCTTGAAATCCATGAATTTGAATAAGAGATTTGATAAAGTCTTGGAGAGGTTTTAGGGAGAGTATTGTGAGTTATAGAATTGAAAAATGGCTAAGTATGATAGATTTCATGTTTAACAAGGAATGGGGATATGACCCCAATGCCCTTGGACGAAATAAGAGAACCAAGGAAAATATTACACTGGTCTGCATTCCAGGCACGACGTGGAGCAGACGCGGACCACCAACTACACTAGTCCGCGCCCCAAGCGCGTCACGGCCTGGGCATGGACAAACACTAAAAATTGAAAAATTAGTGAAAATTATTTTCTTTGACGGCTCTTCTAAAATATGGGTTATACCCATTTTCCACTCAATTTTGCCCCTGATCGAGATATGAAGTCGGATTTTTGAAATCACACACGGATTTTGAGATATATATGAAATTTATAATTATGAGGCATTTTGAAGCACGTGAGGGGTATTTCAGTCTTACTAAAATACAAGTATGTGCATTTTTTTATTTAAAAATATGTATTGTTGTACCTTAAAATTTTTAAGAGTTTTTTTCTAAAGATTCTTTCCCCATAATTTATTAAATCCAATAAAATATATCTTCTTCATGGTCCTAAATTTTTTTAAAAAGGAAACAAAAGTAAAACAACTAGTTCGTTTTATTTAAAATTAGACTGTTCACATATTTTGTATAAACCAAAATAATATCTTTCTTTATAACCTCAAACCAAACTTTAAAAAATAGAAAACAATTATAAGATTTTTTGTTGCTAAAAAAGAATTGAGGAAGGGGCTTTGTTTTATTCCATAAGAAAATGAAACAAACTAAATATTTTTAAAATAAAAAAAGAGAGAATTGTTAGTTTCAAGGATATAAGTGAGCCAAAAAGATGAATGATAGGCATATCTCGGCCCAAAGATGGATGATAGGGGTATTTTTGACCCAATAGGTGGATGGGGGACATTTTAATACTATATTCAATACTTCAAGGTAATTTTAGACCCTTTTCCGTTTAGTATTTTTACAATCCGTAAACTCAATGTGTACCTCATCAAGTCCTCCCAATAACTCCTAACCTCATTACTTGTATTTCATTTTCTTTTCTAGAAAAACACTTCTTTTGTCTTTATGAATTTCTTCATTCTTCACAATTCTGTCACAATCTGCTTAAAATACTTGTTTCTTTCAAAGCAAACAAATTATTCATTATAATAAGAAGAAAATAGTGATTTCTGTCCTTCCTTAAAGTCATTTCTTTTGTATTTCTATATTAAAGATGATGATATTAGCAATGTTGTAAAAGATCCAATTTCTAGTGATTCTTGTGGACCTTAGAAGACTATGATATCTGGAGCTAAGCATTTTTCATCAGCTCACAAGGTCCGCCTGATTTAGAGTTAATTTTATGAGTTTGATTGAGTACATTATTTTTTACTCGAGTTATGCAGTACACATAGAAAAGAATGTATGAAGATCATACTCATTCTGTATTTACTTGCTCTACATATTGAATTCGCGTATGATGTCTATGTAATTATGTGTTTGGCTTCTTGCAATGGTTATGATTTTGTAGACACAATGAAATGCATGGAATACACCTTTGTTTTCCTTTGATATGATGACATGGAATATCTATGTAGAGCTTTCTCCCAAATATACGGTTCGTAGATATATAAAATTATAAATTATATATAATATTCCTTACTTTATTAATCGAATATTTGAATATCTTTTTCATTCACTTTTTAGTGGTTTTAGTTAAGAAAATGTTCATTGCAAAGATCTTTTTTTGAAGAAATCTTTGAAGGTTTCCTTATTCAAATATGTTCTTGAAAGAAAATATGATTTCATGTTAAAGGAATATATATTATGTTATTGGGATGAGATGATTCTACTAAAGTTTTTTCCTAATAACTCCTAGGAGTAAAAGCAACAAATATATCTTGTGAAACTCAGGTTCTAAAAAATTTTGAGAAAACGATACCGGCTAAACTGATAGTAATATATAGATCCACCAAATTAATGACTAGAAATAGTAAATTTAAATATTCAAATACCTAAGTTCAAATAACATTTTATATTATCTAGGTGCATTTGTTATATGTTTATATAATGTTAACAAGTTTATTTGACTTGTTATAAGAGTGTACCTTTTTAAAATTATATAAATGTGTTTTTATGTTTATTTTCTTGTTTCATTCTCTTTATATCTTCGAATATTTAGGAGATTCCACTTTCTATTTAAAATTTCAACTAACTAAACTTAGAATAATAAAATATAATATCAAAATTTTATTTGCATCCTAATTTTGTTGGTATAACTATGTTTGTGCCTTCCATAAACTTTAATAAGAAATTAAACCCTAACTAAAAAACAAAGTGATCTCTAACTTATAAGTAGGCGTTTGATCATAGATTTTAAAATTACAATTTTAAATTTTAATTTGAAATCATCATTCATTTATGAAATTCGCACATAAGTTTGTATTTAATAGAAAAAGACTTATCATTTTGAATTTTGTACGAAAAAAATTCATGCTCGGTGTGAATATATTATTCGTATCATTTGGAATGATTATTAAAGAATAGCTAGTTACTATTATTATTGGATTTTTTGGACCAATAAATTTTTATAAAAGTACATGTATTTTTTTGAAAAATTGTAATGACATATCCTCGTAAATATTTATTTAAAAATTCAAAAATCTGATGATATACAATTTATTATGCGACACTTTACGATGTTTCTACACGGTCTAATATTATCTTACCAAGTCAGACAAAAAATGTTTACTCTAATTAATAATGTAATGTAACTAATAATGTGTCAATATCAAGAATACACAAACATAATCAATATTAAATAATTTAATTTACATTCTTCTATTATTAATCCATAATAAGAAATTATGAGAAGTTACTTTCTGGGACCTTTCTATTTTCTTAGCTGCCACACAGTATAAGATATCTCAGGTACTTTAGTGTTCTGATTTCCGATGCCCAAGGGAAGAGTTGTTTTAATTCGACAAATTTCATAAATAGCTTAGTTCTAAATTTTAATAAGTCGAAATAGATACAATTTAGGTAATTATATTTTCATAGGTATAGTTAAAATAATATTTATATAATAATTCTCTATACAATTCGCATAGCATTTGTATAATTGATACAATTTAGGCGTATGTATATTTCGCAAGTACATGTCACACCCTGGGCGGGTACCCTTAGTGTGGCCAGCACTCATAGAGTACTACTAGTCCCCAAGTGAACCACTTGATCTCATCACATTCATTCAGTCACAATCTAAAAGTAGAAGACATTAAAGACCAAGATAACTTAATAGGAAGAAATAATCCAAGCAATAATCAAAGGTCAAAGACCAACCAATTTATTAAATCAACTGAATAAGACTAGTATGAAAGAAACTAGCCAAAAATAATATATGATCCCAACTTGACAATCTAATCTATGAAGTCTTTATACATCTAACTAAGTGGTGCCAATGATAGGTCGATGGCTACCTCAAAATAGAATAAGAGCAAATCTAATTTTTTTAAAGAAAATAGGGGGATTTTATTAATAAGAATCAATTACAACACTCATTTGGACCTAGTGCCCAAATTTGAAGAAGCGAAACGACAATAACAAGACCCATTCCCAAAAAGAGATCCAGCCCCATCGAAACAAATATATATTAATAGATACACTTAGCTAAATTGTAGGGTTTCCTTTTTGTTTGCCTTTACATTTCTAGAATTCTCTCTCTCCAGATGTTGTCGCCTCTGGGTAACCCTTCTATTCATGAGTTGCTACATTGGATCTCCAGCTTTGTTCATGCTTTCCTTCTGCTCAGGCATACTATCATCTTAGCTATCAATTAGTAAGATTCTTTACTTTCTTACCTTTCCTTTTGTCTTCTCACTCTTTATTTTGTCTGTTGTATTCACAGTTACCACAGGGTTATGTCTCCATATTTGATGCTAGATCTACTTGGTGATAGTTCATTTCTTTACTTGGTAAGAACATTTGATGCTTTTTTTCGTGTCCTTTATAGCTTCAGCTAGTGTTCTGACTCTTCCTTCTGAGATTAGGTCGTGTCAACATGGAGTGCAAGGGAAGCTTCAGTCCACCACATCCAAACAAGTGGAGAACACTGGTTCTAGGTTTTTAATTCCAAATCTGCTCTTCTGCTTTACTGAATCCTTCTTTTTTTTCTTGAATATATATAGGATAGATAGCTTTCCATTGTTTTGTATTCCTGTTGGATTTGTATATATAGCTTGCATGGAAGAATATATTGTAACCTCCCTAATCGTTTATCCCCTACTAGGTGCTACTCTCAAGTAAGGACTCTATAATTTATCAATATTTATGATTCTCCTGCTTTCTATGTCCATACTTCTGAAATCATGAATTTTTTCACTGCCTTTATCTAGTGCTCTATTTGTTAACTCGTCTGCTAGATTGTTGCATTCCCTCATGATATGCTAAAATATATTGATTTTTTTTACATTTATTTCCTGTATTTTGTCTTCTATAACCTATGGAATTTTCCACTTTCCTTGTAAGATTTTCAATATTAGCATAGCATATGTCTGTATAATCACCTTCTCAATATTTTCTGATTTAGAATGCTTGTATGCCTTTAAAATTGCTTTTGCCTCTGCTACTCTATTTGATGTGTTTTCAATACATTCACATTCAACATAAATAATATTTCCTTTGTCATTCCATAAACAAAAGGAATGTGAGCTTACACCTAGATTACCTCTAAAAGCACCATCCATATTGTACTTGACCCATTCCTCTGGTGGAAAATTCCACATCACTTTAATCACCATTAGTTTAGGACATTGGCGATATAATTTCTCTAGAATTCCTGACCAACTATCTAGGCATTTGAAATGAGGTATTCTAACTTTAATTAACATCAACACATTTTTGGTCATTCTGGTAACTAAAGTGTGTTTTCCTTCATGCTTTTTTTAATTAATTTTCATCCATAATTTCCATGCTATAAAATTTAGAATAACTCTAAAATATGATTTCATATTTATACTGGAGGAAATCTAAACTTTATTAGCTATATGATAATAATGAAAAAAGGCTTCAAAAGTAAGATGGCCTCACAAATAAGTTGAACGCGAATAGATCCTCAATGATGCACTTATTGATGATCTCTAATACTTTCTCTGCATCATAAAATGATGTAGGCCTAAATGGATGTCAGTATGTGGAGTGTATGAATATGTAATGTGGAAGAAGGAAACATGCATCAGGGACGAATAATATCAACTCAGACCACTTCAATTAAGAAGATAAGAACTCAATCAAGTGTCATAAGTTAAAATTAAGAATAAGGTTTAGACGATGACCTATCATATACAATACAATCCAATCATTTAGAGTACCATCAAAGCCTATATAGGTGTTATTTAAACTGACAACCATCACCTATGATCCAGTATTAATACAACAAAGTGATGTCATTGCTCCATCCATCCAATACCTTGACAGGGTTAAGGATATCCCATCAGTGGATTCGCCATCAATAATATTAAGTTCTCTTTTGGGATAATAGATAAATATTCGATTTTACAGTCCAATCATCTTGTACGCTAGTTACGTAGTTATTGAATTTGAGCGGTTATTTACTCTCACTCAATTTAGTGCTTAGTACTCCTCCCAAGACTCAACATGCTCATAAGACATCAGTCCTTCATTTACTTATTCAATTAGTCTCATTGGACATTTGTCAACTCAATTCATCACATCAACTATCAACTCTTTGGTTAGAAAATTCTTTTAGGATTAGTTCATCACTCGTTAAGACTTTCTACCATCATTTATACTTATACTGTCAAGGTATGAAAATAGAGTTAAAATATTTACAGTTTTTTTAGCTATTAAGGATCAAATTATACTCATGGTTTACCCCTTTAAGTGCAATATATAAGAAATACAAGATTGAATTCTTGGATTAATGTAGAATAAAATAAAATCATCTATTTCAATTGTTTAATTCATAAAAACTATCATTCATACAAGATTACCTAGGAATATACTAGGATTTAAGAAAAACTTTCAAGAAACATCTATAGAAGGCTCAGCTTGTTCACAATTCAATCAATCCTATACGTGGGACACATGGAAGAACATAATTCATTTTTTAATTAGCCTTATATACCTGGAAAAGAAAAATCTCTTGAGAAACCTTTGGCTAGCACTTGAAAATGAAGAGCCTAAGATTTTTCCTTAGGAGAACTTTGACCGTAAAACTCTAAAGTTTTTAGGGATTTAGGCTATGTGAGGTTATTAGGCTATATGATAGTCTTTTTAGGGAGATTGTTTAAGGGTAAACTAAATGTTATCATTTGAAAAGGTCAAATAAGCATCAAAATTGTAAAGATGACCTTTAGAATAGTTTCCTTTGCCAAATCGGCGGTCTAAGGGCCCTGCCACTGAATAGGGACCTGGAGTTACCTTTTTTTTAAATAGTTTTTCATCTATCTCGGAATATTTTAGCGGTAAACTGGTCATAACTTTCTCATCCCTTCTGTAGCATTTCTTCTTGCAGTTTTGAACAAAATCATAGATCACTCTAGTATACCCTGGAGTGCCCTACATGGTAACCAACTTCTCCACCTAGTTCACATTTTCAAGCCTTCACCACCATTCTAACAATTGCAACCACAACAAATTTCTTTGGTTATGTACAAAGTATGAGCTCATGTTTTCTTGAGGGACTTGCTAGTTTTTCTCGCAACATGTTTCACCAATGTTGTAAGTGATGTGGTTCTTCTGAATTTTCTCAATGATTTTACTCTTCAAAGATGAACTGGTATAACAAGAAACTCCCAAGTCAGATAAGACAATAATATATCTTTGGCGGTGATGATAATGTCGAAGAAGACAGCATTGGCTGGAGAAATTAAAGCCCTAAGTTAAGGCAGTGATATGTGAATTCATCTATTGTTGCTTAACGAGTTTCTATTTTCAAATTGTGTCATAGTTCTTCAACCGGTGATGTTACAGTCAAAAGTTCAAACAAGTTTCAAACACTTAAAATATGAGGTTGTGGTGACATAACTTTGATCACCATTATTGATAATTCAAGTATCAACACATTTCACTAAGATGGTGAGATTGACGTGATTTTATATAATAGTTATCAAAATTATGTCACCACAAGCTCTCATATTAAGTGTTTGAAACTTTGATTTTCAGATCACCGGTTGAAGAACAATCCCTTAGTACTAAAGACAAAATTTGTACATAGCCACTCGTCAAGCAAAAAAGCAGATGAAATCTCATTTTTTCATCACCTGAATTTGGGGCTATAATTTCTCTAGCTAATGGCATCTTCTCGGACTTGACCATCACAACTTGAGATATCATCATTATCTTCTACAACTTAGGAGCTTCCTTTTATATCAGTTGTGGATTTGAAGAGTAAAATCATTGACAATATTCAGGAGAATCGCGTCACTCTCATAATTGACAAAACTAATTATGGAAAAAGCTCACAAGTCCCTCAATGTCTATTGTAAGAAAATATGAAACACATAC
Organism: Solanum ossicruentum; assembly: GCA_025774065.1. NCBI lineage: Eukaryota > Viridiplantae > Streptophyta > Magnoliopsida > Solanales > Solanaceae > Solanum > Solanum ossicruentum. Next base: position 12,316,521 of record JAOTQR010000007.1, read on the forward strand.
TTTGTACACAAGCAAGGAGATTTTTTGTGGTTGCAGTTGCTAGAATAGTGGCGAAGGCTAAAAAATGGTAAGTAGGTGGAGAAGTTGGGTACCCTATAGGGAACGCCGGCAGGGTGTACTTAGAGAGATCTAAATTATGTTCTAAACTACTAGAGTTATGCTGGAGGAAATATTAAAGAAGGGTTTGAATGCACTAAAATAGAAAGTTTCATTTTTGATGAAGTGAATGAAAGGCCAGATCTCGTTCTTGTTTACATCTAACAATATTTGGTTGAAAAAGGTGACCTAAGGGTGGTTTTAATGTTTGATATGGCTATATAGCAAGTTACCATGAATACTTCAAGATTAGAGCTATTGATAAAACACCATATATGTCATACCCTGGGAGGGCACCCTTTGTGTGGCTAGTACTTGAAGAGCCATCGTTGATTCTCCAAGAGAACTACCTGGCCTCAGTATCACATCACACTCGATAGTGAAGCATACTCAAGATAAGACAATCAAATAAATATGTAAAGCTAAAAAAAATAGCTTTCCATGTTTCATGATTGGAAAATAAACATCAACTTATAAATCAACTTAATAAATAATGCAAGCTTAAAGTATAAAATCACTTTTGAAAAAAGACTTACTTTTGATGCAGCTCAGGTTAAAATCACTCTTGGAAGTTTCTCTAAGCAACATAACTCACACCACCATGAGTTTGGTGATGCACAATGATTCCGATATCATTGCTACACCCGTACTAAACTAACCAAGGTAAAGTATGTAAATTTCTCACTCTTGAATCCAAAGAGAATGTCCATCTTTTGGGACATAAGCAGCTAGAGATAACTGCACAACTATCCTATGCTGGCAACATAGTTTTGGGGTGTTACCCTCTCACCCAACTCGATGATCAACAGTACTTCCAAGACTAAAATGTATTCATGCAACAAAGCTCAAACTCATCTCTTTGATTCATTCCAACCAATTGAACTCAATTTCTAAATTGCTCAATAGTTTGGAATTTATCATTGATATATATAACTCAAGACTCTGACTCACATCATGTAGGACTCCAACTTATACGATCATTCATTGTTATGAAAGATATACTCATCACACAAACATCTAAGGTGCTCATGTCATACATATACAAGAACAAGAAAATGTATTTGCATCTTAATACTTAATCATACTCAATTTACTTAACTCAGACAATCATAGTCATAGTCTTAATCTGATCAGCGTAACAAGGTCAAATAGAATGGTGCAATTTAGAATTCACAATAATGTATACAAATTTTATACCCAATTTCATAAGACCAATATGTAATTCATCTATTTATTCACAATTATGCATATAAACTCAAATAAATGCAATTAACTTAAAGCTTAGATACATGAAATATTCACTACACACCTCGTATGCCTGAATTCAACCAAGTTACCACAAGGTTGCATGGAATAACTCATTCCAATGGTTTAGGAAACCTTCTATACATGGAAATTTGAAGAACAGTCAATTCTCTACCAATCCTCACATTTGAACTTGAAACCCTTATTTTTCATCCTTCTCCGGTGCTCTCAAGAATTCCTAAGTTTATATTAAGGGATAATACACATAGGGTTATGAGATAGGACTTAAATTAAGTCCAAAATGTCGTGGGATTTATAAATTCGAAGCGATAGGAATATATAAAAGTACTCGTCTTAAAAACTGCCAATAGGAACCACGAGACCCCATCCACAGGTTGTTGTTCCACTTATGGATTATAAGTGGTCTCTCGTAGGTGAGGGTGTCCAAGAATTTGGTTATTGGAAATTATCATGGAATTTACGAGAACTCTTTTAAAGGCTATACTTTCGATTATGGGACATCTGACAACTCGTAATTCAAGATTCTGAAAAGTTAATTTTTGAACCAATAAGCTAGGAAACATAATCCATGGGTAGTGGATTAATGTATAAGTCATATGTTGTCTCGTTCATGGGCCTCAAACTTAGAAACTTTCACCAAGTTAGATGGGTGACCTATGAGACCATATCTACAGGCTATAGATCACTCTATAGGTCGTAGATGGGCTTTGTGGTTTCTCCTAGTGACTGTTTCTCAATTGTTTTTCTCAGCTCCTTCTAATATTTACAATCAACTAGGTGAAATGACTTAGGGGTGTTATATTATCTCTCCCTTGGGACCATACGTCCTCGAATGAAGATAAATCTTTGAAACCTAGTCAAGGAACGAACGTTATTATAAACTTTATCAATCAAACAACTCTCAACTTACTCATGCAATAAATTAATCATGCATGCAAACAACCAAGAAATCAATTCAATCATCACTCAGACTTTAGGATACTACTGTTAGTCACATTCAGAGTAGAGGTGGACTTAGGAATTAAGAAAGAATCCTTACCATCAATTATCTCATCATCAGAAGATGGAAACAAAAGCGGGTACCTCGCCTTCATATCCTCATTCGCTTCCTAAGTAACTTTTTCTACAAACTAGTTTCTCCACAGCACCTTGAAGAATGCAATCTCTTTGGTTCTTAACTTGCGAACTGATGGTCAAGGATTTGAATGGGAATCTCCTCACAGCTCAAGTTTTCCTTTACTTCAATACTCTTAATAGTTATAACCTATTGTGCATCTCCCAAATACTTTTTAAGCATGGAAATATAGAAGACTGGGTGGATAACCGCTAATTCTAGTGGTAGCTCCAACTAATAAGCTACATTGCCCACTCTCTTTAAAATCTGATAAGGGCTAATATACCTCAGACTTAGCTTCCTTTTGTTCCCAAATCGCATCACACCCTTCATAGGTGATACTTTCAGTTACACCCAATCGTTGACCTCAAACTCTATGTCTCTCCTTCTAACATTGGTGTAGGATTTCTATCGACTCTGTGTAGTTTTTAATCTTTCTAGAATGATCTTCACTTTTTCCATAGCTTGGTGAACCAATTCTGGTCCAATCAACTTTGCCTCATCCTCTTTGAACTGACCAAGTGGAGATCTGCATCTTCTCCCATAAAGTGCCTCGTATGGGGCCATTTGAATACTTAAATAAAAGTTGTTATTATAGACAAACTCAATCAGAGGCAAGTGGTCATCCCAATTACCTTTGAGGTTAGTAATGCAGGATCTCAACATATCCTCCAAGGTTTGAATAGTGCACTTTGCCTGGCCACTAGTTTGTGGGTGAAATACAGTGTTGAGATTCACCTTCGAACCTAAGCCTTTATGAAAGGATCACCAAAACTGAGTAGGGAATTCGGCTCCTCTTTCTGAGATGATGGACAAAGGAACTCCATGCAATCTTACAATCTCTCAGAAATACAATCGGGCATAATCCTCTATCATATTCATGGTCTTTACAACTAAGAATTGGGCTAATTTACTCATCCTATTTACAATCACATAGATCAAATCATGTTGTTTGCAAGACCTTGGTAAGCCTTTGATGAAATCTATATTTATTGTCTCCCATTTCCATTCTTGAATTTCAAAATTTTAGGCTACTCCACATGGCCTTTAAGGCTCAACTTTTACTTGTTGGTAGTTTAGGCACTTAGAAATAAAGTGTGCAATGTCTCTCTTCATCCCACTCCACCAATTAACCTCTTTAAAGTTGCAGTACGTACATTTTGATAGACCTTGAATGGATAGAATATCTAGAGTTATGGCCTCTAACATGATCCTTTCTCAAATACGATCAATATATAGAACACACAATCTACTTTGGTATCTCAATACCCTATCTCCCGCTTTGACGAATGCCATTACTTTCTCCTTATGTACATTTTCCTTTAATTAGATCAAGATAGTATCTTGGTCTTGCTTCTCCTTTACTTCTACCAAAAGAGATGATGTAGACCCGTTATATACAAGTATTCCACTTTCAACAGATTCATCTAGTTGAACTCTCAATTGCGCTAGTTTGTGCACCTCTTTTACTAACTCTTTCTTCTATTCTTCTACATGAGCAGTGCTTCCCATATATTACCTACAAAGCATATGCGACCATATTATCTATATTTAGATGGTTGACAATGCTCATATTGTAGTCCTTGAAAGGTCAAGCCATCTCCTCAGCCTCAAGCTCAGCTCTTTCTGGGTGAATACATATTACAAGCTCTTGTGGTCTGTGAGTATATGAACATGTGCTCTATATAAGTAGTAGCACCATATCTTGAGTGCAAACACTGCCATAGCCAATTCCAAGTCATGCAATGGATAGTTCCTCCCGTGGTTCTTAAGTTGTTTAGAAGCATAGGCTATGACCTTAACTACTTGCATCAGAACACATCACAATCCCACTTTGGAAGCATTATAATAAATGAAATATCCATCGATTCCGTCAGGCAAGGTCAACACTGGGGCAACAATCAACCTTGTCTTCAACTGTTAGAAACTCCTCTCACATTTGTTGGACCATTGGATCTTGAACTTCTTCTGAATCAGCCTAGTTAATGATGCAGATGTGGAAGAGAATCCTTCAATAAACCTATGGTAGTAGCCAACAAAATTCAAGAAGCATTGTATATCTGTCGGAGAAGTTGGTCTAGGCCAATTCTTAATCACCTCAATCTTTTGGGTATCCACTCGAATATCATTGCCAAAATCACATTAGGAACGTACAAATTTGAACAAAAACTCGCACTTTGAAAACTTCACATATAACTCATTATCCTTGAGCATAAGCAAAGCGATTCTAAGGTGATTAGCATGTTCCTCTTTATCTCCGGAATACACCAAAATATCATCAATAAACATGATCATGAAATGTGAAGGTATTGTCTGAATAATCTATTCATCAGGTCCATCAAGGTTGCAGGTGCATTTGACAATCCAAAGGACATCACCAAGATTTTGAAGTTTCCATATTGGGTTAGAAAAGCCATCCTTGAGATATCGCACTTTCTCACTTTCAACTAGTGATAGCCTGACCTCAGGTTTGTCTTGGAGAAAATAGTGGCACCCTGAAGTTGGTCAAAAAAGCTGTAGATCCTCAAAAGGGGATATTTATTCTTTACCATCACGTTATTCAATTGTCTATAGACAATACACATTCTGATTAAACCATCCTTCTTTCTCACGAATAGAACTGGAGCACCCCATGGAGAGACACTCGGCCTTATAAAGCTCTTCTCTAGCAGATCCTCCAACTACTCTATCAACTCATTCAACTTGATAGGGGCCATTATATAGGGAATAATAGAGATGGGTTTGGTTTCAGGAAGAACATCAATTCTGAAGTCAATCTCCCTATCGAGAGGGGCTCTAGGCAGATCCTTGGGAAACTCTCACAATCGAATGGACTCGAAAGTAGGAGGCTCACCATCATTGGACTTAACTCACACGAGGTGATAGATATACCCTTGCCAGATAAGCTTACTAGACTTAAGGTAAGAAATAAACTTGAATTGATGGTCAAAGCTTTACAATCACAAAAGGCATAACAGAAGTGAAGCTAGTCCATGCCAAGAATCATATTAAAATCAACTATCTCTAACTCTACCAGGTTAGCTAAGGTTTCTTTATGATAGGCGGACACCACATAATCCATATAGATCCGCTCAGCCAGGATAGACTTACCAACTGGTCTAGAAAGAAAATGGCTTAAGGGAACAATCAAGAAGAATCAAAAATCTACTAGCCACAAATAGTGTCCAACTCTATCAGGTCAACTAAGGTATATCTATGATGGAGGGACACCACACAATCCCTATACATCCTCTTGCCAAGATAAACTCAACAACTAATGTAGAAAGAAAATGGCTCAAGCAAGCACTCCGTAAGAATCCCAAATCTACTAGCCAAAAATGGTGTCACAAATGACAAAGTTTCACCTGGACCAAGCAATGCAAAACAATCAAAAGAAAATACTCGAAGCATACCCATCACAATATTTGGTGCAACCTCCTCATCCTATTGGTTCCCTATAGCATACAAATAGTTTGTCCCACTTCCTACCCCTAGTGCAACACCTCTCTGATTACCTTTGGCTAGTGGTGCTATAGCAGAAGAATGGGCCCTATTGCCACATAATGGACATTCTCTATGAAAATGACCTATTTGGCCACATTTGCAGCCATCGTTCCCTCTTTCCACTCCCTCAAATGCATCCTGCCACATTTCCCACAAGAAGGCTTCCCGTTTGATTAAGGATCACACTAGTCTGAAAGCCCTATTCTATGAAGTTCTATAGACCTTGGGATATTTGACGATACCTGTTATTGTAAGCTAGTTCACTTGCTGAAGATGGTGCATAACTCGAAGGTCTCCTCTGAAAGTAAGACTTATCTCCTATACTCAGCTTAGACAGATTAGGCTCAGGTCCTATTGACTTGACCTTCTTGGTGAGGGGCTCCTCTCAATATCTATTCTTATCCTCTTCAACTTGTTGCACATAGGCCATCATCCTAGAGATGTCCATACTGGGGATTAGCAATATTGCCTTGCATTCCTTATTCACATGTTTACCAGGTCAGATACAAACTTTCTCATTCTCGCCCTTATTTCCTGGACCATTTCAGGAGCATACCTGGATAGCTGGATCAACTTGAGGTTGTATTATTTGATGGTCAACTCTTTCTACTTCAGGTTCATGAACCCTTCAAAATTTGCCTCCCTCAACTCTTTGGGAATGAAGTGATCAAGGAAGGCACTCCCAAATTCACTCCATTCAGTCGACTCAGCATCCTCATCTTGATCCTTTTCCCATTTATTATACCAAATGTTTGCCGCATCCTTCAACTGATAAGCAGCAAGCTCAACTTCCTCAATATCAGTTGCACACATGGCTTTCAGGCCTTTCCATATCTCATCAATGAAAATTTGAGGTTCCTCCTCAACCTTTGACCCTGTGAAGACTGGTGGGTTCATTCTAGAAAATCCCTAAGCCTAGTTATAGCCATTGTTTCTTGTGAACTGGAACTAGGAGCCTATGAACTCTGATTCCTGCTCTGAGCAGCTACTGGCTAGGTGAGCATAGTGATATCCCTTCTGAAATCAGCCTCTATGATAGGAGAAAGTGGAGCTGTGGTACATGTGGAACACCAGTAACTCTGGCTGGTTGACCTCGACCTCTCATTTCCATCTTGGTATACACCTCTGGGTTGGGTTCTTTTGCGATTTTAAGCATCTCTTCGAGTAGCGGTATGCTTAGGAGGCATGATTTGCAAATATGTTATGCATAAATCAGATATATAGTTCAACAGAGTTAAACTCTATTGGCAAGAACTCAGAATATAAGAAAGGGTAATAATTCCTAATTTCCTGTAGCCTCTACTTATAAAGTGTAGAACACAAGACACCCATAAACAAGACTCCAATAGACACAACTTTATAGAATCCCTAGGACACTTGAAATTTGTTCTCTGATACCAAGTTTGTTATGCCATGTGAGGGTACCCTAGGCATGGCATACACTCAAAGAACCATCGTTGATTCACTAAGTGAACCACCTGGCCTCAATGTCACTTTATACTAGAGAGTGGAAGAATACTCAAGAAAGGCAATCATGTAAATAATTAAAGCTAAAAAAAAGTTGTTTTCCATGATCAAATTTGGAAAGTAAACATCAATCAACTCACTCTACTTAGTGTCTATGAAGCCTCTACTCATGTAGAAGGTGCAAGAAAAGCCCCAGGAGACTCTAAACGAAATAAAATACTACTCAAACAGAGAAAGAAAGAAAAGCTCCATTGAAAAGCAAGGAGGTCTCACCAACTCTAGATGCAAAGGAACTGAACCTCAATAGTATGCCTGTTGAAATCCTTTATCACCTATATCTATATCATTAATGATGTAGGCCAAAATGGGTATTAGTACATGGAATATACTGGTATCCACAATGCTCAAAGAAATAGATAAGGTTCAGACTCAAACAATCGACTCAACTCAAGACTCAACTCATCGACTCATAACTCAACTCAATAAATAATGCAAGCTTAAAGTTTAAAATCATGCTTTAAAAAGAGACTTAGTTTTCATGTAACTTAGTTTAAAATATGATATGCTCTGTCAAGTGTTGTTTGGAGGTTTCTATAAATGATATAACTCCCACCATGACAAGTTTAGAGATGCATGACGATGCTGGCGTTAATAACACACCCATCCTAAACTAGCCAAGGTGAAGGATGTCAATGTCTCTCTCTAATCCAAAGAGAATTTTAATCTTTTGGGACATTAGCTGTGAGAGTTAACTGCATGACTATCCTATACTAGCAACGTAGTAGAAACACTCCTTATGAGCTTTGGAATGACCCATAATCGTAATTTTCATATATCTCAAAATCCGTGTGTGATTTCAAAAAATTTGACTGTATATTGTAAATTAAGGGGCAAAATTAAGTGGGAAATGGGTATAACTCAAATTTTAGAAGACCCGTAGCAAAAAATAATTTTTCATAATTTTTGAATTCTAGTGGTTGTCCGTGCCCTAGCTGCAACACACCAGGGGCGGGGAGTAGTGTATTTGGCTACGCGTGGTTTGTCTGCGCCGCTCCAGGGCTGCCGAGCAGTGTAACATTTTCCTTGGTTTTCTTAGTTCACCCAAGGGCATTGGCGTCATAGCCCCATGCCCACTTAAACGTGAAATCAATCATACTTAGCCATTTTTCAATTCTAAAGCACACAAAACCCTCTCTAAAAGTTCTCGAAGCCTCTATCAATTCTCTCATTCAAATCTAAGGATATCAAGCTTATTTTTGGGACTTAAGAACTCATTTCAAGCTCTAATACATCATGTTGACCGCAAGGAATTCAAGGTTTAAGGTATGTCGATCTTTATCCATGGGCCCTTTTACCTATGGAGCCCAACCTTCTCTTTTTATAAAATTTTCATGATTTCAAGTTGTATTACCTATGGGTATCTCTAATTATGAATTAGGAGCATAAATTATGTTGGAGTTTCATCAAGTATTAATTGATCATGGATGAATGTCTATTTCAATCTTGTTCCATGAATTAATTTTGTCTATTGAGACTATGCATATTTTGAGCTATGAAACTATAAACTATTATATGCTTTTTGGATTTCAAGGTATCCTACACGAGGGTTTTACTACCATGTTTTTGGGTTGATTTGCATTGAGGTTTCTCACATTATTGCACTCTTGCATTGCATGATTTTGATGAAGTATCATGAGCCTACAATGTGTTTGATAAAATAATATGACATGAATTCTCAAGTTATCGATGATCTATTATATAATTTACAAGGGCTTCAAGCATGTATTGAATTCATGAATATTATCTATGATGTTGCAAGTATCAAGTTAAACCTATTTCAAAATTTTTATCTCTTGTGAGCCATTCATGTTAAAGCAAGGGTTCATGTACGGTTGTAATCTACTCTCATGTTCAAGTTAGGCTAACCAATAGAGGCCAAACAAGTTTAACAGCTACTCATGTCATGTTATTATCTCTCTTACAAGTTATCATAGTTATGATTATTTTAAGTATTCTGAGGGATTTGACGTAGCACCTATTGAGGCTTAAGATGGGGGACCGACTTAAGGGGCCTTTATATAGAGTCTTTAGTCTCTAAGCTATGTACCACCATAGGATTATGATTATTACCCTTGCTATACTAATGGATCCATCTAGCTAAGTCACACCTTGATAGCGGGGTGACATGCCTCAGATTTTTCGTTGTATGGTCTATTTTGGCAAGTAGACCACACCTTGTCGAATGGGCGACATGCCTAGATCACTTTGTCAGAGAAGTGACATGCGTTGATCACCTTACCAAGGGGGTGGCATACCTTGGATTCCAAGTAGTAGCTCACTTGGTATATTACGGTTAAGGTCTCCCCCACACATGTATTATGTATTATGCAAGTTGAATATTTTACAAGCATGTTTTATTATAAGTATAGATCATGCGTGCTATGTTGAGATTATATATCTATTGCTTATGATAATGTATCTTGGATATATTGGCTTATGTCTTTGTTGCATTGCACCCAGCATACTTAGTACATTCAAATGTATTAATACATACTCTGTGCCTACATGATATGACTATGTAGAAATCGGAGCTCCTTTTGATCATCCTCCTCTACATGGCTTATTAGGTTCTCGAAGAAAGTATTCATGAGTCCTCAATTCTGAGGATAATATCTACTTATTTCATGTTATGTTGAGACTCCTTCTTATGTTGAATACTTGTTATTATGAAGGTGAGTTCGAGAGGTTTCTTGACCCTTGCTCCATTCTAAAGTAGAGGTGTTGTTGGATACTATGATGTATTTATGTTATGAGATTGACTCTTTTATGCTTTTGTAATTATCAATGACTTTCCATAGTCCCATTTTCCGTTTTAATTATCTCACTAGTTGATGTTTATTTTGCTTCCGCGGCCAAGGATGTGTAAATTATATGCTAAGAGGCTTGTTTGGGGTCCCTTCGGGTTCCCCATTCGCCGTGTCACATCTAGGCCCTAGGCTTGGGTTGTGACAAGCTTGGTATAATAGTACTAGGTTGTTAGTGGTCCTAGGAAATCCAATACATCGCATCAATTAGAGTCTTATTTATAATTGTGAAGTGCGCCACAACTATGAAAGAGAGCTATGAGGCATTTTAGGAAATGTTTCAGTTCTTCATGGTCTATATCGTGCTTTAGGTGTAAATATAAGGCTTTTCCCATAACAAATGCTCTTGTTTCTTCTAAATCATGTTAATACTAAGAGGGAACCTAAGGAGAGCCCATACAACCGAGGAGCAACTGGCCCTCCTGCTCCTCAAGCTCCTTAAGATTGAAGGGTAGCCCCATAAGAGTTCTGGGATGCCATCACAATGTTGGCCTGGGCTATGACCAACCAAATGAACAAGGGTACCAAGCCTTTTATGCTCCCACTCTGGCCTCAAGGGTGAGGGATTACACAAGAATGAGTCCACCAGAGTTTTATGGGTCCAAGGAGGACGAGGATCCCGAAGAGTTCGTTGATGATGTGTATTAGGTTCTGTCTATCATGGGGGTTGATTCAGAGGAGAAAGCAAAATTAGCTTCCTACCAACTTAAGGGTGTGGCCCAAATTTTGTACATCCAATGAAAATTGGAGAGTAGAGATGATGATGCTATGCCTTCGGAGAAGTTAAAAGCCAACTTTCTCAAATGGTTCTTTCCTATTAAGCTAAGAGAGGCTAAGATGATGGGGTTAATAAACCTCAAACAAGTTTCCATGAGTGTGAGGGAGTATCCCCTCAAGTTTAACAAGATTTCCAAGTATGCTCCACATTTGGTGGCCGATGACCCTAGAGCTAGAATGAACAATTTTTTGTTAGAAGTGTCCAACTTGGTTAATGAAGAGTGTATATCGCCATGCTAGTGAGCAATATGGATTTGTTTCGGCTCGTGACATATGCCGAACAACATGAGGGAAAAAATCTTAGAAAGCGAAGGTGTGAGGAGTCCAAGATGGCTCGATTTGAAGGTGGTTTCCAAGGTTCTAAAGGTGGATGATTTTCTCAAGGCCACAAGTTCCAAGGCCAAGGGTCTTCCAATGCTCCTAACAAGAGATTTTCCAATGATAACCTAAGATTCAAGGTGGTAATGGTGGAGTATCTAATCCTAAGTGCAGAGGATGTGGTAGGAACCATGGTGGGCTATGTTTGAGAAACTCTAATTCTTGCTATGAGTGTGGTAAAGTGGGTCAAAAGGTTGTTGACTGTCCTCATAATCAAAACAAAGGTAGAGATGGTCGTCCTCAACGCCAAGGTGCTAATATGGGTCAAAGCGCAAAGGGAGGCCAACAAGGGAGTGGTCCAAGGCAAAATAGGTTCTACGCTCTCCAAGGAAGGCAAAGGGTGAATAAGGTGCCCAATGTCATCATCGGTATGTAAAGGTTTTTTGATTATGATGTATATGCGTTTATAGATCCAGGTGCCACTCTTTCTTTCATTATTCCCTTTGTTGCCAAAAAGCTTAATGTGAGTCTCGAATTGTTGTGTGAACCTTATGAAGTGTCTACCCCCATTGGTGAGTATATTGTTACTAAAAGAGTCTATATAAATCATCCCATGTTTATATTGCATAAGGTCTTGCATTGTGAATTTGTTGAATTAGATATGGTGGATTTTGATATTATTCTTAGGATGGATTGGTTACATGTATATCATGCTTCTATAGATTGTATAACCCGTAAGGTTAAATTCCAATTCCCTAATGAGCCCGTCCTGGAGTGGAAAAGACATAATATGGTGGTTAAGAGTAGATTCATTTCTTGTCTTAAAGCCCAAAAGTTGACTTGTAAAGATTGAATTTATCATCTTGTGAGGGTTATGGATGTTGAGTCTAACGTCCTTCCTATTGAGTCGGTTCTAGTAGTCAATGAGTTTCTTGATGTCTTAAATGATGAGCTTCTCGGTGTTCCTCCCAAAAGGGAAATAGACTTTGGTATAGACCTCCTTCCCGATACACAACCCATTTCCATTCCCCCTTACCAAATGGCCCCGGAGGAATTGGAGGACCAATTGAGTGATTTTTTGGAGAAGGGTTTCATAAGGCCTAGGAAGTCACCTTGGGGTGCAGCGGTATTGTTTGTGAAGAAAAATGATGGTTCCCTTAGAATGTGCAGTGATTACCGACAACTAAATAGGGTTACTATACAGAAAAAGTACCCTCTACTAAGGATTGATGACCTTTTTGATCAACTACGAGGGGCTAGTCACTTTTCTAAGGTTGATCTTCGGTCCAGATACCACCAAGTGAAAGTGAGTTAGTATGATATTACCATGATGACTTTTTGAATTTGTGGTAATGTGTTTTGGGTTGACTAATGCACCAACTATATTTATGGACCTCGTAAATAGGGTCTCCAA
>JAOTQR010000007.1:12334557-12362268 GCA_025774065.1 Solanum ossicruentum
AGATCAAAGTATTATCAATGAATACCACAACAAATGAATCAATGTAGGGTTTGAAGACCCTATTCACAAGGTCCATGAAGATGGTCGGTGCATTGGTCAACCCAAAAGACATCAAAACAAGCTCATAATGCCCATACCTAGTCCGGAAGGCCATCTTGGGAATATCACACTCCCTCACCTTCACTTGATGATATCCGGACCGAAGATCAATCTTAGAGAAATGGCTAGCCCTTGCAATTAGTCAAACAAATCATCAATCCTTGGAAGATGATATCTATTCTTAATGGTGACCCTATTAAGTTACCGGTAGTTAATGCACATCTAAGGGAGCAATAATTCTTTTTCACGAACAATATCGGTGTACCCCAAGTTGATTGGCTAGGCCTAATAAATCCCTTCTCCAATAATCCATCAATTGTTTCTTTAACTCCTTCAACTCTGTCAGGGCCATACGATAAGGGGAAATAGAAATGGGTTGAACATCGAGAAGGAGTTCTATACCAAAATCTATTTCCCTTTTGGGAGTAATGCTGGGAAGGTCATTTGGAAAGACATCAAGAAACTAATTTACGATGGAACCGACTCGATGGTGCATACCTTGGACTCCACATCTCTAATCCTCACAAGATGATAAAGACACCCCTTGGAGATCAATCTATGGGCTTTAATGCAGAAAATGAACCTACCCTTTACCACCACAGCATAACTCTCCCACTCAAGGATGGGCTAATTTGGGAATTAGAATTTGCCCCTACGGGTTCTACGATCAATAAAAGCATAGTATGATTGCAACCAATCCATCCCAAGAATGACATCAAAATCAACCATGTCTAACTCAACAAGATCACAAGGCAAAATTTATGCAAGATGCAAATGGGACAATTTTCATCGACTTTCCTAGCAACAATATATGCTCTAATAGGGATAGATACCTCATATAACTCACACAACTACTCACGGTCAAAATGAAACTTTTTGACAACAAAGGGGGTAACAAAAGAAAGAATGGCACCTGGATCAATCAATGAATACACATCAAAGTCAAATATTTTCAACATACCGGTAACAACATCGGGGACCTCATCAACCCCTTGCCTCCCATGCAAAGCATAAAACTGATTATGCCTTGAGGACCATATTGTCGGCTGCCTCTCCCCAAAGGAACTACATTAGCACCTTGTGGAAGAACCTCCCTACCCTTGTTGCGATTTCGAGGACAATCCACCTTTTGTGACCTATTTAACCACAACCATAGCATGCATTAGTATCTCTCAAGCATGGGCCCTTATGATCCCTACCACACCTAGTACACACCTCATTAGGAACCACCACACAAACACCTTAGGTTCTTAGGAAGTCATTGGCAATTTTCCTATTAGAAGGGTGAGAAGACCCTTGGCCTTGGTGGAACCGGCCTCCCTTTCGGATTTGGAACTTGCCATCAAAACAGGCCCTCTTGACATCATATCCCCTTCTCTTCCTCAATTTCTCGTCTTTCATTTTCTTGGCAAAGGTCATCAAACATGACAAATACATATCACTAATCAACATGGCAAATCGACACTCCTCACTAACCAAGTCGAAAATAGCTATCACAAATTTGTTCATCCTAGATCTTAAGTCGGCCACCAAATGTGGAGCATATTTCAAAAGTTGGTTGAACTTGAGGGCATACTCTCTCACACTCATAGACCCTTGTCTCAAATTCATAAATTCTACCAACATATCTTCCTTAAGTTCAAGGGAGAAGAATCAACTACGGAAAGCCACCTTGAACTCCTCCCAAAACACCACATGGTTAACTCCCTTTTCCTCCTTCCATTGGTTGTACCATATTTTTGCCACCCCTTTGAGTTGGTAGGCCTCCAACTCTGCCATATCCTCTGACCTCACACCCATGATAGAAAAAATCTTGTAGACCTCATCAATAAACTCTTGAGGGTCATCACTCACTCTTGACCCATGGAATTAAGGGGGATTCATTCTTATGAAGTCTCTTACTCGAGAAGCCGGTGTAGGAGCATGAGGGGCTTGGGCCCCTTGATTGGCTTGATTAGTCACAACTTGTGCAAGCAAGGTGAGAGCATCCCTAAGCTCTCCATTAGCTTGTTACTCCTCGGGTGTGTGGGCTCGTATTCCTATTATGTTAGGCATGATCTCACATAGCAAAGGACAATCTTTACGGGGGAAACATACTTCAACTCTATAGCATGACTTAGAACATGAAGAAGGGAAACATTTCCTAAAACGTCTCATAGCCTCCTACTCATAGTTGTGGTGCACAACACAACCATGAATAAGACTCTAATCAACGTGATGTATTGGACTCCTAGGATCTAACAACCTAGTGCTCTAACACCATCTTTTTCATGACCCAAGCCTAGGGCCTAGACGAACTAGCGAATGGGGAACCTGAAGGAACCCCAAACAAGCCTCATAATATATCATTACACATCCTTGGTCGCAGAAACAATTAAATAACAATGATAGATAAACATAAACAAGGGAATTGGGGCTAAGGGTAAACTTCTATATCATAACATCAAGAAACAATAGAGGCAAGGCTCATAGCATAGATACATAACATGTCCAACAACACCTGTACTATATAGATTAGAGCGGGGGCCATGACGAATAACCGGGCTCACCTTCATAGTCAATACATAAATAAAAGAAAAATAGTCTTAATACATATCAGGATATCATAAGTAAGTCCCCGGAATGCAGGACTTACCAACTAGCTTGAGGGACAATCATACTAGCCACGTAGAGGAGGAGGATAATCAAGCGGTGCACCGGTTCCTACATGATGACATCATGTAGGCATATAGTATGTTTTAGTATGTTTGAATGTACTAAGTATGTAGGATGCAATGCAACAATAGATAGGCATCATAGGCAAAACGGATAATAAGTCTCAATAGGTAGCATAATAGCAAGATGGCATGTATGATTAATGCCTACATAAAACATGCTTACATAGAATATAATACATGTGTAAAAAGATACCACTATCATATTGGTAGATCATCGCACACTACCACCCTTAGTGATTGAGGTACAAACCCCTTCAATTTCTTGGTGGATCGTAGCATCCTACAACATGAGGTGACTGGGGTACAAACCCCCCGACATGGTTGCCAAGGTACAAACCCCCTGATATGGTTGGTGGATCATTATACCCTACCACCCATGGTGACCAAAGTACAAACCCCCTGACATGGTTATCAATGTACAAACCCCTTAACATGTTTATCAAGGTACGAACCCTTGACATGGTAACCCGATACGAAATCCCCGAGTAGGGCATGATCATATTACAACACTATATGACGAGTACCATATACATATGTTCATGTTATCATTATTTCATCATCATACAGATATTCAACTCATATGACATGCATAGGACCTTTAATTCCTCAAGAACCCATAACCAAACATTTTATCAAAAACTTAGAGGGTATGTAGTGCTAGTGTAAAACTATGCAATTCAAGAGTGTTATCATACTAGAAAATTTAATGCAAAACCATTAATAGATACTTGGTAACACAAGCAATATATATCAAAATACTTCATCAAATTCACGTTAGATTTTAGATTCATAGCCCAAAACATTGTAAAACATCATAATTTCATAGAGTCCAACATAGTGTCCAGTGAGTTTTCATAATGAATAAGACCCATTTGTAAATAAACATTGATTCATTCAATTTAGGGTGAAAGGAAGCTTGGAATCATGGGTGAAAGGGACCCATGAAAGAAACCCATGTACCTTAACTTTGGATATGAACTTGATGAAGAATGGAGATGGAGACTTGAAGCTTGAGAGGAAATCCTTAGATCCGGAGAAAATTTTGAGACTTGAATTTAGAAGATGAAATATTGGCTAAGTCTTTAAATGGGAATTTGGGAATTCTTAGAATATAATAAGGGAGGAAAATGGCTAAGTAAAGGTATTTTCACGTTTGGGAACACTTAGGCCCAAGATCCAAAATTCTTGGACCACACAAAATTAACTGGGTAGATAACATATAGGTACGCGGCACAGACCTGCCACGAAGACAAGATTTCTTCATTTGCGAGCCCTAGCCGCGTCACGCAAGGGGTGCACAAACTTCACTAGAATTTGCATTTTTAGAAAATTGAAATTGCTAATCGCTTTCTCTTAAATCAGGGTTAGATCCATCTTCCACTCAATGTAATCCTCTAAATAAAAATATGAAGTCAGATTTCCAATGACATGCATGGATTTTGAGATATATTGAAATTATGATTTAGGGCACTTTCGAAGTACATTTTCAGGCACTTTTTGGGGTCGTTACATATTGCTGCCCCTATGACTAAGTTTGTAACACCTTGTACATCCATTCTCTCTTGTAACCATATTTCAAGCCTTATGTTTAGGTGGAGAGTATATTAGGGTCATGGGAGAGCCCTAGTACTTGGATAAGTTCAAGACTTACCTCTGAGCTAGTATCACCTCATTCTCATGTTGGATGAAGGAGTTATGATCGTTCTTGTGAGACCCCTCCTCCCCAATGCAGTGATGTCACATGGACAGCTTGGCGACCAGTGATGTGTTGGACAGGCCGTTTGGATGGCTTGGGGCTGGAAATGGCCATTTTTGGCCTAAGAATGTGACACGGCCTGTGGCATGGCCTTTGTAGCTTGGCACTGACCAAGTTGAGAGTTGTGGGGGATTGCAAGAGAGGCAAGGTTGGCATGAGGGAATAATTTGGATAAGTGAGGTGCCACGGGCACCCTTGACTGGTCGTTTGAGGGTTTACAACTCATGGCACCTGGGTGTGGGGTGGCCTAGCCATATTTTCTTATCTATGTGTGGTGCAACGGACCACTACATAGACCGTGAAGTGGTCCATCAAAGCGATGATGAAGCTAACTTTATCCCAAGTATTCAAATTGCAATTTTGAGGCTAAGTCTTGTCTTATGGGCACTCCATAAAACTCGTGGAGTGCCACATGACCAGTCAAGCCTCCAGTGAGGCAATAGTTTGCCAAATTGTCCATCCATTCACTAATGGTGGTTTTTGGAAATTTTAATTACTCTAATGTCTATTTTAGACTTCGAATTCTATCTTAACCTCTGCAAACGACCTAAACACTATTCCAAAGTATCAAACTCATTGTTCTCATCTCAAATACACTCTCAGCCTCAATCAAACCCCACTACATATTCAAGGAAACTCAAGAACAAGTTTTGGAATCCAAGACCCACTTCCAAGCTTTCATTCTTTCCCAACTCAATTTCAAGAAACTCAAAGTCTAAGGTATGTGGGTTTTATTCATGGGTTTCTTTCACCCATGAAGCCTAATCTTCCTTTTTACATCACTTTCATATTTCTAAGTTGATTTACTTATGAGTCTTACTTACTATGAATTTGACTATGAACTGAGTTGGAATTTCATTAAACTGTGATTGTTTAAGCATATTTTGACCTATAAATCTATGATCTATTCTAATAATTGATAAAGGGTTTCAATGTATATTGGATGAGGGTATTACCAAGTGTTGGTGTGTTGTTTGATTTTTCTTACATGATTTCACTCTTAAATTGCATGGTTTTACACTAGCACCACACACTTGCCAAGTATTTGATAAAAAGTCCAATTAAGATTTATTGACTTGTTGAAGGTCTAAAGCATAGTATATGAGTTGAATGACTTTATAATGATGAAAGTATGGTATTCATGTGTTGATTTCATGGAAAGTATCTGTAGTGAAGAAAGTTAACCAAATTGAGGGGTTGGTACCTCATTAACCAAAGTGAGGGGTTGGTATATCAATAACCAAAGAGAGGAGTTGGTACCTCATTAACCAAATTGAAGGGTTGGTATCTCATTAATCGAATTGAGGGGTTGGTGCTTCAACCACCTAGATAAGGGTGGTACACTCGATAACCAAATTAAAGGGTTGGTATTTAAATCACCTAGATGGGGTGGTACATTTGATAACCAAGTTAAGGGGTTGATACCTTAAGAACCTAGGATGAGAGGTAACAAACCCATTAGCCAAATGGTGATGGTCTCTTCCTACGCATGTAGTATGTGCTATATAAGTATGTTTCACTTCAAGTGTCATTCATACATGTCATATTATTAGTATGCTATTCATTGCTTATGATTATGCATTTTGCCTATGATGCTTATCTCTTGTTGCATCGCATCCTGCATACTTAGTATATTCAACCATACTAACACATACTTTATGCCACATGATGTTGCCATGTAGGAACTGGAGCTCCGTCTGGTCATCGTCCTCCTCACGTGGCTAGTGCTAATTCTCTCAAACTAGTTAGAGAGTCCTCCATTCTAGGGACAATGTCTATGTTCCTATGTTATGTATTACGACTCTCTTTCTTTATGATATACTTTGACTATGAGGGTGATTCTGGTTGCTTGTCTTTGACCCTGCTAAGTTCTATGGTTAGAGGTGTTGTTGTACATGTTATATATAATGCTATAAGTTTTGACTCCTTATTGACTCTTGATGTTCATGATATGAAAGATATCCCTTAGCCCCAGTTATTTCTATTTATTGTCTCTTGGTGTTATTTTATTGCTTCCGCGACCAAGGATGTGTAATGATGTGTTGAGACGCTTGCTTGGGGTCCCTTCGGGTTCCCCATACGTCATGTCATGTCTAAGACCTAGGCTTGGGTCATTACATTAGAGCACTAGGTTGTTAATAGTCCTCGGCATCCAACACACAGTATCAACTAGAGTTTTATTCATGGTTCTGTTGTGCACCACGACTATGAGTAAGAGGCTATGAGACTTTCTAGGAAATTTTTCCCTTCATAATACTCTATGTCGGGTTATATGCGTCAAGCTAAGGTTTTTTCCCCTAATGATTGTTTTTTGTTATGCTTGATCATGCTTAGCATAAGGCGAAGAAGAGCCCATCCTCTCGAAGAACAACCGACTCATGGTGAGCTCCGAGATGCTCTCACTTTGCTAGCTCAAGTTATGTCTGATCAATCCAACAAAGGGTCCCAAGCCCCTTATGCTCCTACTCCGACAGCTCGAGTTAGAGACTTCATGAGAATGAACCCACCAGAATTCTATGGGTCTAAGGTAGATGAGGACCCTCAAGAATTTATTAACGAGGTATACAAGGTATTGTCCATTATGGGTGTGAGGTCAAAAGAAAATGTGGTGTTGGCAACTTACCAACTCAAGGGGTGTCTCAAATATGGTACAATCAACGAAAGGAGGAGAAGGGAATAAATAATGTGGTTCTTTAGGAGGAGTTCAAGGCGGTTTTTCTTAATCGATTCTTCCCTCTTGAACTTAGGAAGGGCAAGATGGTGGAGTTGATGAACATAAAGTAAGGATCTATGAGTGTGAGGGAGTATGCCCTCAAGTTTAACCAACTCTCAAAATTTGTTGCACACTTGGTTACCGACCCAAGGTCTAGAATGAACATGTTCGTGATGGGTGCATCCGACTTAGTGAGTGAAGGAGCTGGTATGCTATGTTGATAAGTGACATGGATTTCTCCTTCCTAATGACATATGCTAAACAATTGGAGGAGGAAACGATGAGGAAGAGCAGGCGTAAAGAGGCTAAGACAACTTGTTTTGAAGGAAAGTTCCAAAGTCTCAAGAATAGAGGTGATGCTATATGTCCAACATATGGTAAGTGAAAGAACCCCAAAAAGTACCCAAAAATGTGTCTCAGAATGCCTGGAATTTTGATTTCCTTATATCTTAAAATTCGTTTGTTATTTCAAAAATCTGACTGCATATTTGTGATTAGGGGGTCTAAATTAGGTGAAAAACGGGTCTAACCCTGATTTAAGAGCGAAAGATTAGAAATTATAAATTTTTAAGTGACGAATTCTAGTGAGGTTTACGTGTTCCCTCTGTGATGCACCAAGATCATGCTTCAGTGTAATTCCTTCTTGGTGTCCTCTCCATGTAAGGTGTATTTTGTCTGGCAGTGTTTTCCTGTGTGGCCCAAAATATTCTAAGTATTGGGACCAGGTTTTCTAAATGTGTTTTTATCTATACTTAGCAAAATTTCACCCTTATATCATCCTAAACATTTCCCAATACTCCCCAAAACACTTCGCTATATTTTCACTCCATAATTCAAGTCCAAAAACCCTCATTCGGAATTAAGAATTCTCTTCAAGCTTCAAGCCTCCACTTTCAATCTTCACCAAAAACTTCTCCAAAGCTAAGGTATGTGGTGTTGAACCATTGGTCCTTCAAACCATGGTCCTTAAGCCTTTTTTTTACTAATATTGCATGATTTAAATTTGATTTTACATGTGGGTCTAGTATATTGAAAAACCTACTACACATTGATTTTAGTTCATGAAAGTACGGTTATTTTAGTATGTTTTGAGCTCTAAATCTTGGATCTAATATTGGATTTGATGATGGGTTTTGATGTGAATGTCTTGGGGGTGTTGCAAGGCGTTGATTGATGGTTTTTCTACATATTTTCTTGCATGATTTCATCTCTAAATTGCAGGGTCTTTCACCCCAATAACACAACTAGATTGTCCAAGAAACCGTGGCAAGATCTGGGGTGCAAATTTGTTTCCATTGGGTAGAGGTGGTCCTCAAGATGGTGCCCCAAGGCATAATGAATTTTACGCTCTACATAGGAGGCAAGTATGCTTTGATGTCATTCTTGGGACAGATTGGTTGCATGCCTACTATGCTTCTATTGATTGTAGAACCCATAGGGTCAATTTCCAATTTCCTAATGAACCCGTCCTTAAGTGAGAAAGTCAAGATGTGCTAGTCAAGGGTAGATTCATTTCATGCATAAGGGGCATTTTCAACATCTTGTGAGGGTTAAAGATGTGGAGTCCAACATCCCTTCAATTGAGTCGGTCCCTATTGTAAATGAGTTTCTTGATGTATTCCCAAATGACCTTCCCGGTATTCTTCACAAAAAGGAGATAGATTTCAGCACAGATCTCCTTCCCGACACTCAACCTATCTCCATCCCCCTTACCGTATGGCCCCAGTGGAGTTGAAGGAATTAAAGGAACAATTGAAAGATTTGTTAGAAAAGGGATTTATTAGACCTAGCTAATCACCTTGGGGTGCACCAGTGTTGTTTGTAAAGAAGAAACATGGGTCACTTAGAATGTGTATTGACTATCGGCACTATAAAGAATAGATATCCTCTTCCAAGGATTGATGACTTGTTCAACCAATTTCAAGGGGCTAGCTTTTTCTCTAAGGTTCATTTTCGGTCCAAGTACCATCAAGTGAGCGTGAGAGAGTGTGATATTCCCAAGACGACCTTCTAGACTAGATATGGGCATTATTAGTTACTTGTGATGTCGTTTTGGTTGACTAATGCACCATCCATCTTCATGGACCTAACAAATAGGGTCTTCAAACCCTACCTTGATTCCTTTTTTGTGGTCTTCATTGATGATATATTGATATATTCACATAGTAGGGAGGAGTGTATGGGCTATTTTAGGGTTGTGTTGCAAAGATTGGGGGAGGAGAGATTGTATGCTAACTAAGACAAGTGTGAAATTTTGTTGAAGGAGGTTGTATTATTGGGTCATCTGGCAGGGGATGGTATTAAAGTAGATCCTAAGAAGACTGACGTGATTAGAAATTGGCCTAGGTCATTGACCCCATCGGATATTAGGAGTTTCTTGGGCCTTGCGGGTTACTATAGAAGGTTTGTGAATGAGTTCTACTCCATTACTTCCCCTATGAAAAACTTTACTCAAAAGAAGTTTAAGTTTGAGTGAACCGATGAATGTGAGAGGAGCTTCCAAACATTGAAGGATAGGCTTGTATCCGCTCCTATATTGTCATTACCGGATGGGCTTGAGGGATTTGTTGTATATTGTGATGCATTAAGAGTTGGTTTAGGTTGTGTGCTAATGCAAAATGGTAAGGTCATAGCCTATGCTTCTAGGCAACTCAAAGTGCATGCAAGGAACTACCCTACCCATGATCTTAAATTAGCCGCCGTGGTGTTGGCATTGAAGATTTGGTGTCATTATTTGTATGGGGTGCATGTTGATGTCTTCAATGATCATAAGATCCTTCAATATGTCTTCACACAAAAAGATCTCAACTTGAGACAAAGAAGGTGGCTAGAACTTCTCAAAGATTATGACATGAGTGTGCATTATCATCCGGATAAGGAAAATGTTGTGGCGGATGCTTTGAGTCGGGTGTCTGTTGGTAGCCTAACTCATGTGGATGGTGGTGATAGGGAGATGTCTAGGGAGGTGCATAGATTAGCTAAATTGGGGGTTAGGTTGGAAGATATGCAGAATGGTCTAGTTGTTGTTGGTCCTATATCTTTCTTGGTTAATAAGGTGATAGCCAAACATTATCTTGACTCCTCCTTGCTTGAATTAAAGGACTTGATGAAAGAGGGCAAAATAGAGGTTTTCTCCCAAGGGGGAGATGGGGCCCTTAGATACCAAGGTAGGTTATGTGTGTCATGTGTTCATGGTTTGAGGGAGAGAATTCTTGATGCAACCATAACTCTTCTTATTCTATCTACCCTGGTTCCACAAAAATGTATAAAGACTTGAGGGATGTGTATTGGTGTGGAGGCACGAAGAGGGACATTGCTAGATTTTTTTTCGATTGCCATAGTTGTCAACAAGTCAAAGCCAAACATCAAAGGCTGGGGTGGCCTAACCCAAGAGATAGAGATTCCTACTTGGAAGTGGGAGGTAATTAATATGGATTTTGTGGTTAGGTTTCCCAAGACTTGAAAAGGTTTTGATTCTATATGGGTGGTGGTTGATAGGATGACGAAATCGGCTCTCATCCCGAAGAGTATGCAAGGTTGTGTGTCCATGAGTTAGTGAGGTTACATAGGCTTCCATTATCTATCATATCGGATCGGGGTTCATAATTCACTTCGCACTTTTGGAAGTCCTTTAAAAAGGGTCTTGGTACCAAAGTTCACCTTAGTACAACCTTCCACCCTCAAACGGACATCTAAGCTGAAAGGGAAATTCAAACACTTGCGCATATGCTTAGGGTTTGTGTTTCAGAGCTTAAAGGTAGTTGGGATGACCATCTTCCATTGATTGAGTTCGCGTACAACAATAGTTATCACTCTAGCATCGGTATGCCTCCTTTTGAGGCTCTTTATAGTAGACGTTGTAGATCACCGATGGGTTGGTTTGAGGTCAGAGAGGTGGATTTATTGGGGTCGGATCTAGTTAGGGTTGCTCTTGAGAAGGTTAGGATGGGAAAAGTTGAGGGCAACCCAAAGTCATCAAAAATCCTATGCCAATGTGAGAAAAAGAGACCTTGAATTCAAAGTGGGTGATTGGGTCTACTTGAAGGTTTCTCCAATAAAGGGAGTCGTCCGTTGGAAATTGAGTCCAAGGTATGTTGTTCCTTATGAGGTGATAGAGAGGATTGGCAAGGTATCTTATGAGTTGAGGTTTCCTAGTGAAATGAACTTGGTTCACCCGTTGTTCCATGTCTATATGTTGAGAAAATGTGTTGGTGATCTTAATGCTGTTGTGCCTCTTGATGTTGTGGGAGTTGTTGAGGATAACTTAACATATGAGGAGGTTTCGGTTCTGATCTTGGATAGGCAGCTAAAGAGATTGAGGACCAAAGAGGTGGAATCCGTTAAGGTCCTTTAGAGGAACCAAGAAGTCAGTGCTACTTGGGAGGCCGCCCAGGCGGATATGCCAAAGTGGTATCCTTATTCTTTTCCACTCCACTCAAGCCTAAAAGTACGAATCCTAAGTCTCATATGTGATTTCAAGTTTTACATTTCAGCCCCTATGTCATTCATATGCATTCATGTTTAATTTGGTAAACTTAAGATGATATTGAGAATTTGAAAATGGCGTTTTACATGTTATGTTGCATTCTTGTTGGGGCTGATTTGTCCATGATCACTCTTGCCTTATATGTCCTTTTTACATTTGGGGACGAATGTTACCAAGGGGGGATTTTGAAATAACCCCAAATAGTGCCCAAAAACGCCTCGGAATGCCCAGAATTTTAATTTCCTTATATCTTAAAATTCATTGGTTATTTCAAAAGTTTGACTTCATATTTGTGATCAGGGGGTCAAAATTAGGTAAAAAATAGTCCAAACCCTATTTAAGAGCGAAAAATTAGCAATTATAAATTTTTAAGTGATGAATTCTAGTGAGGTTTACGCGTTCCCTCCGCGATGCACCAAGGGCGCGCTTTATTGTAATTCCTTCTCTGTGTCCTTTTCGTGAAGTGGAGAGGTGTATTTTGCCTGGCAGAGTTTTTCTGTGCCGCCCAAAATAATCTAAGTGTTGGGCCCTAGTTTCCCAAATGTGTTTTTATCTATACTTAGCCAAATTTCACCCTTATATCATCCTAAACATTTCCCGATACTCCCTAAAACACACAGCCATATTTTCACTCCAAAATTCAAGTCCCAAAACACTCATCCGAAATTAAGGATTTTCTTCAAACTTCAAACCTCCATCTTCAATTTTCACCCAGAACATCTCCAAATAGTATATGGTATTGAACCATTGGGTCTTTTCACCCATAATCCCTAAGCCTCCTTTTTACTAATATTGCATGATTTAAAGTTGATTTTACATATGAGTCTTGTATATTGAGAAATTTACTACATAGTGATTTTAGCTCATGAAAGTATGGTTGTTTTAGCATGTTTTGAGCTCTAAATCTTATCTAATGTTCTATTTGATGAGGGGTTTTGATGTGAATGTCTTGGGGTTGTTGCAAGGCATTGATTGATAGTTTTACTATAGATTATATTGCATGGTTTCATCTCGAAATTTCATGGTCTTTCACCCCATTACAGTCCCCCAAGGTGTTTGATAAAATGTCCGGTTATGTTTTCTTGTGGAATTGAAGGTCCAAAGCATGAGATATGATATGCTTGATGTTATGAAGATGCAATTAGATAATGTACATGATATATATATATATATATATATATATATATATAATGTGTTGCATTAGACCATGCTCGATTCGAGGGGTATAGGAGCCCGAATAACCATGTGAAGGGTATGTACCTTGCCACCAGGTTGTCCAGGTGTGCATGGCATCAACCATATTAGTGGTATAGTACCTTGCCACCAGGGTGTCCAAGTGTGAATGGCACCTCCCAATCATAGTTTGGATTCTAGCTTGGTCTTTTCTACACATATGATATCTTATATGAGCATGAGTTATTGAAAGCATGTTTTATTTATGCATTGATCATACATTTCATATTGTCATACTATGCCTATTGTCTACTGTATGCATTTTGAGTATGATGTCTATCTATTATTACATTGCATCCCACATACTTAGTACATTCAAATGTACTAACACATACTCTTGCCTACATGATATCACCATGTAGGGACCGGTGCTCAAGTTGATCATCCTCCTCCTCCATGTGGCTAGTCGGTGTTATTCCAAACTTGTTAGTGAGTCCTCTATTGCAGGGACCTTAGCCTATGATTGCTATTATCTATGTATTGAAACACTTTCTTATGTTCTATTTGACTATGAGGGTGAGCCCGATTACTTTGTCTTGGCCCCCGCTCTATCTATGTATTTAGAGGTGTTTGTTGCCAAGTTATGTATCTATAATATGAGTTTTGACTCTTGTCTCTTGATCACGATGTTTATGCAAGCTTTCCCTTAGCCCCATTACCCCTATTCTTACTCTATATATCTTTTCTATGCTTCTGCGACTAAGGATGTGTAATGACAAGTTAAGAGGCTTGTTTGGGGTTCCTTCGGGCTTTCCCATTTGCCGTGTTACGTTTATGCCCTAGGCTTGGGTCGTGACAGTAAGGTTCATAGAGGCCCATGTTTGAAGGACAACAATATTTGTTTCCTTTGTGGTGAAGAGGGGCATAAAAGGAAAGATTTTCTTCATAACCAAGGTAAGGGTGAAAATGTTCGTGCTCAAGGTGGTGCCCAAAAGCACAATTGGTTCTATACGCTTTAAGGGAGGCAAAGGGTTGATGAAACGCCCAATGTTGCTTCCAATATGCTGAGGTTTCCTTTGATTTTGTTGAGCATGCTTTGATGGCTCTGGAGGTCCCTATTTCTCTCATTATTCCTTTTTTGTTAGTAAGTTTCTTATGTGTCCCGAATGGTTGTGTGAATTTATTGTTGCTAGAAGGGTCTATAGGAATTGTTTCGTAGTCATTTTCTATTTAGGTCTCTCCTTGTGATATTGTTGAAATAAATGTTGTGGCGAGAGAGGTCCATTGGTAGGCTAGATTGGGAGTTAGATTGGCAAAGGTTGATAATGGTGGTATTGTGGTAGTTGGTGGTTCAAAATCGTTCTTAGATGATGAGGTAAAAGCAAAGCAAGAAATTGACCCTGCCTTATTAGAATTGAATGCTTTGGTGTAAGATGGCGATGTGGAGGTTGTCTCCCAAGGGGGAGATAGTGTCATTTGGTACTAGGGTAGGCTATGTGTGCTTGTGTTGAAGATTGAGTTGACTTGGAAGTCCCACCCATATAGGGTATTGTCCGGTTTGGCAAGAAAGGGGATTTAGTTTTTTGTTTATGAGTCCTTGTAGTATGTTGAGGAGGATTGATGAGGTTGCATGTGAATGGGGATTGCCTATCGATATGGATAACGCTCGTCCTGTTCTTTATGTTTCTAGGTTAAAGAGATGTATTGGTGACCCTTGTGCTATAGAACTCTTTGAGCTTGTGGGTTTTGTATAAGATAAGTTGACTTAGGAGAAGGGCCCGGTGGAGGTAGTGGATGGAAGGGTAGAGAAGTTGATTCATAAGGATGTAGTATTTGTCAAGGCATATTGGAAGAATCATCAAGTCGAAAGTGTCTCTCGGGGAGCCAGAGCGGACATGGAGAAGCAATATTTGTATCTCTTTCATCCTATTCAAGCTTATTATAACATGTCAAGTCCTTTTTTTATGATCCCAAGTCCTTATGTTTCATCCCTATGTCATTCATGCATTCATGTTTATATTGACAAAGATTTGTGGTAATTTTGATGAGCATGTTGTGACTTTTTTAAAATCATGTTTAACTACATTTTTTGCATCCATGTTAGGCTAAAATCAACATGATTGTTTTCCTTGTGTATGTTTCTTTGACATTCGGGGATGAATGTTTCCAAGTGGGAGATATAGTGACACCCCGTACCTCTATGCTCTTATTTTACCATGTTTAAAGCCTCATTTGTTTAGGTTTAGAGTGTATTAGGATCATGGGTGACCCCTAGTACTTGGATAAGTTCAATACTTACCTCCGAGTTGAGTTTTGGGTATTGGTTCATGCAAGGGTCAAATTTAAACGAGCATAATTTTTAGTGCACTTAGACTTGGGTGGCCCATGACATGTCAAATGAAATCCCTTTGAGTTAGCTTTACAATGTACTTGGTATCACCTCATTCAGAGGTCGGATGAAGAAGTTATGATCATTTTCTTGAGACACTCCCGTGGAGTGATGTCACACGAACAGCTTGATGATCGGTGATGTGTTGGACAGGCCGTTTGGATGGCTTGGGGCGGGAAAAGGCCATTTTTCGCCAAAGTAATGTGACACGGCTAGTGGGACGGGTGGTGTGGCTTGCCACTGACCTTCTGGAGGGTCGTGGGGGTGTGCAAGAGAGGCAAGGTTGGCATGAGGAAAAATTTTGGCTAAGTGAGGTGCCACAAGCACCCTTGACTAGCCGTGTGAGGGTTGACGGCTTATGGCACCTAGGCGTGGCATGGCTTGGCTACATTTTCTTGTCTAATTTGTGGTGCAAAGGACCACTACATGGACCGTGAAGCACCACACGACCCGTGAAGTGGTCCGCCAAAGTGACGATGACGCTAACTTTCTCCCAAGTATTTCAATTACACTTTTGAGGCTAAGTCTTGTCTCACTAGAACTCAACATGACCCTGGAGTGCCACACGACTAGTCAAGCCCCCAGTGAGGCAACAGTTTGCCAATTTTTCCATTCGTTCACTAAAGGCATTTTTGTAAACTTGAATTACTCTAATGACCTTTTTAGATTTCCAATGCTATCGTAACCTCGCCAAAAAACCTAACCCCTATTCTAAAGGATCAAACTCATTACTCTCATCTCATATACACTCTCTAGTTCTCTCAAGAGCCTCCATCAAACCCCAATACAAATTCAAGGAAAGTCAAGAATAAGTTCTTGATTCCAAGACCCACTTCCAAGCTTCCATTCTTTCCCAACTCAATTTCAAAAAACTGAAAATCTAATGTTGTAACAACCCCAAAAAGTGCTCGAAAATATTCCTCAAAAATGCCCAGAATCGTAATTTCCATATATCAAAATTCATTCGTTATTTCAAAAATTAGACTTCATATTCTTGTTCAGGGGGTCAAATTTAGTGGGTAATGGGTATAATCCCAATTTTAGTGCAACCATAGCAAATTTCAAAATTTCAAAGTTCGAAGAAAACAGTGTTGATCTGCGTTTGGGGCGCAACACGCCCCAGTATATTTTGCAGTCATGTTTTTCAGTTTGGACCAAAAAGACTTATGGATCTTCAGCCTAAGTCTTCCCATGAGTGAATATACCTATACTTAGCCGTATTTCACCCTCATATCATCAAGACATTCCCAAATACTCTCCTAGACACTTAGTGAAACAACCACAAAAAGTGCCTGAAAATGTGCTTCGGAAGTGCCCACAATCATAATTTTCATATATCTAAAAATACATTCATTATTTTAAAAATCCGACTTCATATTCTTGTTCAAGGATTCAAATTGAGTGAAAAATGGGTCTAACCCTGATATTTAAGCAACCGAATCGAATTGTGAATTTTCCAAGTGGGCTGAAAACAGTGACCAAAGCGCGCCACTTTTGCAACAAGCAGGGGCATATTTTTGGGACTTGTTTTTTTGAACTCAGTCCAAGACTTTTAATTAACTAAGTGTTACCATTGACTAAAATACCTATACTTAGTCATATTTTACCCTCAAAGCATCCTAAACATTCCCCAATACTCACTCAAACACTTAGTCATAGTTTTTAGTCCTAAATTCAAGTCTCACAACCTCTTCTAGATCTAAGGATTTCCTTCAAGCTTCAAGCCTCCATTTTTAATCTTCATCAAGAGTTCATCTCCAAAGCTAAGGTATGTGGGTTTCTTTCAAGGTTAACTTTCACCCATGATACCCGAGCTCTCCTTATTCAAAAATTGCATGATTTGAAGTTGATTTATTCATGGGTCTTATCTATTATAAAAATCACTGCATACTATGTTGGGTCTATAAAATGTGACTGTTTTACTATGTTTGGAGCTATGAATCTAGTCTATGGTGAGGATTGATGAAGGGTTTTGATGTATATTGTTTGATGGTGTTACCAAGTATCTATTGATGGCTTTAAACTCATTTTCTAGCATGATTTCACTATTAAATTACATGGTTTAACAATAGCATTATACACCCTCTAAGTGTTTGATAAAATGTCCAGTTATCAAGTGAAGGTGAGGGAGTGTGACATTCCTGAGATATTCTTACGGACTAGATATGGGCATTATGAATGTGTTGTGATATCTTTTGTGTTAACCAATGCACCAGCCATCTTCATGGAGCTAATGAGTAGGGTATTTAAACCCTATCTTGATTCCTTTGTTGTATCTTCATTGATGATATTTCGATCAATTCTCATGGTGAGGAGAAGCACCAAGATCATTTGAGGGTTGTGTTGCAAAGATTGAGGGAGGAGAAATTGTATGCAAAATATGAAAAGTGTGAGTTTTAGTTTCGGGAGGTATCCTTCCTAGGACATGTGGTGTTAGGGGATGGTATTAATGTGGATCCGAAGAAAATTGATGTGATTAGAAATCGGCCTAGACCATTGACCCTGTTAGACATTAGGAGCTTCTTCGGTTTAGCAGGTTACAATCGGAGGTTTGTGAATGGATTTTCTTCTATTTCTTTACCTATGACAAATTGAGTCAAAAGAAGATTAAGTTCGTGTGACCGATGAATGTGAGAGGAGTTTCCAAATATTGAAAGATAAGCTTGTGTCCGCTCCTATATTGTTATTACCGGATGGGCTTGATGAATTTGTTGTATATTGTGATGCTTCCCGGGTTGGTTCGGGCTTTGTGCTGGTGCAAAATGGTAAGCTCATAGCCTATGCTTCTAGACAACTCAAAGTTCATGAAAAGAACTATCCCACTCATGATGTTGAATTACCCACCGTGGTATTTGATTTAATGATTTGGTGTCATTATTTGTATAGGGTGCACATGGATGTATTTACCAATCATAAGAGCCTTCCATATGTGTTCACTCAAAAAGATCTTAACTTGAGGCAAAGGACGTGGTTGGAACTTCTTAAAGACTATGATATGAGTGTGCACTATCATCCAAGGCAAATGTGGTGGCTGATGCCTTGATTAGGGTTTCCATAGGTACCCTAGCGCATGTTGATGGTAGCGGGAAAGAGATGGCTAGGGAAGTGCATCCGTTAGCAAGGTTGGGGGTTAGATTGGAGGAGGTTGGTAGTGGTGATATTGTCGTTGTTAATGGTTCTAAGTCTTCTTTGGTTTATGAGGTCGAGGGCAAGACCTTGATCCCTCTTTGTTAGAATTGAAGGCCTTGGTAAAAAAGGGCAAGGTTAAGGTTTTCTCCCAAGGGAGATATGGTGCCCTTAGGTATCTAGTGAGGTTGTGTGTACCATTTGTTTGATGGTTTGATAGACGAGATCCTTGATAAGTCCCATAACTCTACTTATTCTATCCAACCTAGTTCCACCAAAATGTATAGAGACTTTAGGGATGTGTATTGGTGGGGAGGCATGAAGAGGGACATCGCCAATTTATTTTCTGGTTGTCATACTTGTCAACAAGTCAAAACTGAACATCAAAGATCGAGTGGCCTAACCCAAGACATTGAGGTTAATACTTGGAAGTGCGGAGAGATAAATATGGATTTTGTGGTTGGATTTCATCGAACGGGGATTCAAGTTTTTCATTTCCTGAAGTCCAAGACTAGAAAGGATTTTGATTCCGTTTGAGTTGTGATTGATTAGATGACAAAATCAGCTCACTTCCTACCCGTTAAGACCACATTTGCGGCTGAAGGTTATGAAAGTTTGTAAATTCATGACTTAGTAAGGTTGCATAGGGTTCCTTTGTCCATCATATCAGATCGTGGGGAACAATTCACTTCACATTTTTTAAGATCCTTCCAAAGGGGTCATGGTACTAGAGTTAAGCTTTCTACGGCCTTCCACCCTCAAATGGATGGCCAAGCCTAGAGGACTATTCAAACCCTTGAGGATATTCTTAGAGCATGTGTGTTGGAGCTTAGAGGTAGTTGGGATAATCATCTTCCGTTGATTGAGTTTTCCTACAACAATAGTCATCATTCTAGCATTAGTATGGCTCCTTTTGAGGCTCTCTATGGTAGATGTTGTAGATCACCAATTGGATGGTTTAAGGTTGGTAAGATAGCTTTATTAGAACCAGATCTGGTTATGGAGGCTCTTGAGAAGGTTAAGATGATCAGGGAAAGGTTGAAGACAGTCCAAAGTTGTCAAAAATCCTATGCCAACGTGAGAAAAAGAGACCTTGAATTCAAAGTTGGAGATTGGATTTACCTAAAGGTTTCACCCATGAAGGGTGTGCTCCATTTTGGTAAGAATGGAAAGTTAAGCCCAAGATATGTTGCTCCTTATGAGATCATGAGGAGTGTTGGCAAGGTAGCTTATGAGATGAAGTTACCTGTTAAGATAGAGTTGGTTCATCTAGTATTTCATATCTCTATGTTGAGGAAATGTGTAGGTGATCCAAGTGCTATTGCGCCTCTTGATTTTGTGTGGATTGTTAAATATAATTTGACTTATGAGGAGGTTGGGTTCAAATTATGGATAGGCAAGTCAAATTATTGAGGAACAAGGAGGTGGCATCCGCTAAGGTCGTTTGGGGCAACCAACAAGTAGAAAGTGCTACATAGGAGGCTGAAATGGACATGCAAAAATGGTATCCTTATCTTTTCCACTCCAATCAAGCATAAGGTGCTAATTCTAAGTCCCCTATGTGATTTCAAGTCTTATGTTTCAGCCCCTATGTCATTCATATGCATTCATTACACTTATGTTGAGATTTTGAAAATGGTTTTTTAAATATGATGTTGCATTCTTGTTGGGGCTGATTTGTTCATGATT
Organism: Solanum ossicruentum; assembly: GCA_025774065.1. NCBI lineage: Eukaryota > Viridiplantae > Streptophyta > Magnoliopsida > Solanales > Solanaceae > Solanum > Solanum ossicruentum. The sequence continues at coordinate 12,354,706 of JAOTQR010000007.1, forward strand.
ACTTTCATCATGTACGTTCTTTTACGTTCGTATATGAATGTTCCCAGGGGGGATATTGAAACGAACCAAAAAAGTGCTCGAAAATGTGTCTCGGAAGTGCCCAAAATCGTAATTTCCATATATCAAAAAAATTTGTTCATTATTTCAAAAATTCAATTTCATATTCTTGCTCAGGGGGTCAAATTGAGTGGCAAATGAGTTTCACCCTGATTTTTAAGAAACCGATCAAATTATGAATTTTCTAAGTGGGCTTAAAACAGTGATCAAAGTGCGTCGCTTCTGCGACGCGCAGGGCATATTTTTGGGACTGTTTTGTTTCATTTGGTTCAAGAATTTTAAGTCTTGGGCCTAAGTGTTCCCATTCACTAAAATACCTATGCTTAGCCATATTCACCCCCATATCATCCTAAACATTCCCCAACACTCACTCAAATACTTAGTCATATTCTTCACTCCTAAATTTAAGTCTCAAAACTTCTTGCGGATCTAAGGATTTCCTTCAAGCTTCAAGCCTCCATTTTAAATCTTTACCAAGAGTTCATCTCAAAAGCTAAGGTATGAGGGTTTCTTTCATGGGTTCCTTTCAGCCATGATACCCAAGCTACCCTTGCTAAAAAATTGCATGATTTGAAGTTGATTTATTCATAGGTCTTATCTATTATAAAAATCACTGTACACTACGTTGGGTCTATAAAATTATGACTATTTTACTATGTTTGGAGCTATTAATCTAAAGTCTATGGGGAGGATTGATGAAGGGTCTTGATGTATATTGTTTGAGGGTGTTACCAAGTATCTATTGATGGCTTTACACTAACTTTCTAGCATGATTTTACTCTTGAATTGCATGGTTTTACACTAGCATTTCACACCCTCTAAGTGTTTTATAAAATGTTCGGTTATGGTTTCTTGAGGAAATCAAGGTCCAAAGCATGAGATATGATATAATTGATGTTATGATGATGGAAATATCTTGTTCTAATGATATATTCTATATAATATGTTGCATTAAATCATGCCCCATCTGGGGGGACTAAAAGCCCAGGTAACCTAGTTGAGGGGTTCGTATCTCAAACACCAGGGTGGTAGGTGATATTGCCACAAACCTAGTTGAGGAATTTGTACCTCATACTCAAGGGTGATAAGGGAGATCATCATTAACCTAGTTAATGGTTTCTACCTCACAGACCAGGATGATGGATAAGATCATCATCAACCTAGTTGAGGGGTTTGTACCACACATACCAGGGTGATGAGTGAGATCATCATCAACCTACCAAGGGGTTTGTACTTTAGAAATATAGCTTGGTCTCTTCTACACATATGATATCCTATATAAGAATGAGTTACTTAATAATGTTTTACTTAAGCATTGATCATATATGTCATATTGTTATATTATGTCTATTGCCTATTGTTATGCATTTTGATTATGATGTCTATCTCTTGTTGCATTGCATCCTATACACTTAGTACATTCAAACATACTAACGCATACTCTTGCCTACATGATATCATTATGTAGGAACCGGAGCCCAAGTTGATCATCCTCCTCCTCCATGTGGCTAGTTTAGTACTACTAAAGCTAGTTGGTGAGTCCTCCATTCCAGGGATGTTTACCTATGTTTCTCTTAGTATGTATTGAGACACTCTTCTTTATGTTCTATTTTGACTATGAGGGTGAGCCCAGTTGCTTTGTCTTGGCCCCCGCTCTTATCTATGTAGTAGAGGTATTTGTTTGACATGCTATATATCTATCATATGAGTTTTGACTCTTTGTATCTTGAATATGATGTAATGCAAGCTTTCCCCTTAGTCCCCTTGCACTTATTCTTACTCTTATGTCTTTTATATGATTTCGCGACTAATGATGTGTTAAGAAGCTTGTTTGGGGTTCCTTTGGTTCCCCATTCGCCGTGTCATGTCTAGCCCCTAGGCTTTAGTCCTGACACTTAGACAATATTTCTTCTCCTAAATTCAAGTCTCAAAATTTATCCGGATCTAAGGATTTCCTCTCTAGCTTCAAATCTCCATCTCCAATCTTCTTCAAGGATCTCCAAAAGCTAAGATACGTGAGCTTCTATCATGGGTTCCTTTCACCCATGATACCCAAGCTTCCTTTTACTCTAATTTTCATGATTTAAAGATGATTTACTCATGGATCATATTCATTATGAAATTCAATACACACTCTATTGGAGTTTATCAAATTGTGACTTTTTTTACTATGATTTTGGAGATAAATCTAAGAACTATTGTGTGATTTGATTAAGATTTTTGATGTATATTGCTTGAGGGTGTTAACAAGTATCTATTGATGGTTTTATGTTGGATTTTATTTCATGATTTCACACTTGAATTGCATGGTTTTACACTAGCAATGCACATCCACCAAGTGTTTGGTAAAATATCTGGTTGTGATTTCTTGAGGAATTGAAGGTCCAATGCATGTATTTTGAGATGAATGACTTTATAATGATGAAATGAATGTATATATATGATGATGAAAGGAATTTATGTATATGACGATGAAAGGAATGTATGTATATGATGATGAAAAGAATGTAGCTACAAGATTATGAAAGGAGTGTATATATATAATATTATCTTAGTAGTGTGGGGATGACCAAGCCTCATCTGGGAGGTTGTAGGCCCAGGTAACTTTGTTAAGGGTTTTGCAGCTCGATCGCCTTGCTCGGGAGGTGTCAGGCCCGTGCAACCTTGTTGGGGGTTTGTACTCATCAACCTTGTTGGGGAGTCTGTACTACATCAACCTCATGAGGGGGTTTGTACCTCATGCGCCTCTACAAGGAGGTGGTAGGCCTTGCATTACACTATAATGGTCACTCCTTACATGAGTATTATGTTCTAGATAAGCATGGTTTTACTTCAAGTATCACTCATATAGGTCATATTATTAGTATGTTATTCATGTATTATGATTATGCATTTTGCCTATGATGTCTATCTCTTGTTGCATTGCATCCTACATACTTAGTATGTTCAAACAAACTAATGCATGCATATTCTATGCCTACATGATATCACCATATAGGAATCGGAGCTCCATTTGGCCATCCTCCTCCTCCACATTGCTAGTACGATTATCTCTCAAGCTAGTTGGTGAGTCCTCCACTTCGGAGACGTTGATATATATTTCTTAAGCTATGTGTTAATTCCCTCTCCTTTATTGCTAGTTTGACTATTAGGGTGAGTCTGGTTGCTTGTCTTGGCCCCAATAAATATCTATGTTTAGAGGTGTTATTGGACAAGTTATGTATTATGCTTGAGCTTTGACTTATCTATGATATTTAAGTATTACATCCTATTTCTCTCTCACTCCCTTAGTCCTAATTCCCCTTATTTATGTTTGTCTCTTATTGTCATTTTAATTATTTATGTGACCAAAGATGTGTAATAATATGCTATGAGGCTTGTTTGGGGTTCCTTCAGGTTCTCCATTTCCCGGTCACATCTGGGCCCTATGTCCAAGGCATGACAAAGATGTTATCATAACGCAAGTTTATTAGATCCTCAGAGTCCAACACATCGTATCGATTAGAGTTCTATTCATGGTTGTGAAGCACACCACGACTATGATTGGGAGGCTATGAGGCATTCTAGGAAACATTTCACTTCTTCATGATCTATGAAGGGTGATAAAGTTAGGTCCCCTAGGGATTATTGCTAATCCCTACTGTTACATTACATGATATGTCTCAAGCTACTCAGGATGGTGATATGACAAATATGGAGGTTCCCAAAGCTCTTTGGGTGTTGGCCAAAATGGTGATAAAATTGGTAACTCACCTTGATCAACAAGCGAGTGCTCCCGAGACTTCAAACGGTAAGACGAGAGGTAAGGAGGCCAAGAGGGCCCATGATGAAGGGAAGTTCCAAAGTCGCAAATGTAGAGGTGGTGGTGTTGTGGTGCCTGATGCTAGGTGCCCATGATATGGTAGAGGCCATGATGGTCTATGCTTGAGGGGTACCAATACTTGTTATGATTATGGAGAGGAGGGTCACAAGATAATAGATAGCCCTCATAGACGCAATAAGGGTAAAGGAGGTGATGGTGGAATGACTAAGCCCAAGTGCCCTACATGTAAGAAGAACCATGGTGGCCAATGTCAGAGGCATTCTAGTACTTGTTTTGGATGTATTAAAGTGGATCATATGCTAGTTGATTATCCATGTGCTCGAAGGAGGTGTAAGGGTGGTTGACCTTTAGATCAAGGTGGTCATGTTGATCAAGTGACTCAAGAAGGAGATGAGGTGCCCGATGTTGCTACCAATATGTTGAAATTCCCTTTGGCTTTGATGTGTTTGCATTAATGGGTCTGGGTACCACTTTCTCATTCATTATTCTTTTGGTTGCTAGTGGGTTTCATGTGTGTTCCAAACTCTCTTTGGTGTATATCTCACTGGTGAGCCTATTGTTGTTTAAAGGTTCATAGGTGTTGTTTTGTGTTTATATTGCATTGGATCTTGCCTTGTGACTTGTTGGGTTTAGTGTGGTGGATTTTGATGCTATGCTTGGGATGGGTTAGTTGCATTGTTGTTGTGTCCCCATTGAATGTAGGTACCATAGAGTTAAATTCTAATTCCCTATTCAATATGTCTTTAAGTGGGGGCTTGTAAAGTGGTTGCAAGGAGGTAGGTCTAGTTCATGTCCTATGGTGTGCTTAATATCTAGGGGGTTGCATTCTTTCTCTTGTGGGGGTTAGGGGTGTTGAACCTAAGTTATTTTTGTTTGAATTATTTATGCTGGTAAATGAACTCTTGAATGTTCTTTCTGATAATGAGGATTTGGGGAAGTATCTTTTGGTTTGGCTAGTGCACTGATTATATTTATAAGTCTCATGAATATTAGACCCTACCTTATTATGTTTATGAATGCTTGGGTGATGATAGGTTGAGTTTCACCCGAAAGTGAGGGGGTGCACGTTAGTCATTTGAGGGTTGTACTACAAGATTTAGGGGAGTAAGTTGTATGCTAAGGAGGAGGGATGTGAGTTTGGTTGCAAGAGGTTGCTTTCCTAGGTTATATGATGTCGGATGATCGTATTGGGGTAGACCTAGTAAGACAAAGGTGATTATAGATTAGCCAATACCTTTAAACCCATTGTATATTAGGAGCTTCTTAGGCTTAGCGGGTTATTACCGAAGGTTGTGAGTAGGTTTCTTTCTATTGATTCTCTTATGTTTTAGTTGACCTCGACTAAGGCTTCTTTGAGTGAGCCGATGAGTGTGAATAGAGTTCCTAAAACCTTGAAGGTTAAACTTATGCCCACTCCTATCTTGGTTCTACCAGGAGGATTAGAAGGGGGTTGTTGAGTATTGTGATGCTTTGAAGAATTGGTTTGGGTTGGAGGTCTTGAGGTGATTTGGATACTTGCATAGTATGCTTCCAACGAGTGTGGGACTCGTAAGGTTGTAGCATGATGGCTAAGGTGGACGATTTATTTGGTCAACTACAATGGGTTAGTCACTTCTCTAAGATTGATTTGTGGTTAGGGTTTTGTTGCCCAAGTGAGGATGAGGATAGGTGCATCCCTAAGTGTCCTCTCGGATTAGTAATGAGCATTTTGAGTATTGTTAGAGTTGTTTGGTTGACTTATGCACCTGCTAGGTTTGTGGATTTCATGAGTAGGGTCTTAAAAACCTTACCTTGGCATGTTTATGGTACCTCTAGTGGTGGAGCATTGAATTATGTAGAGCTTGTGAATCGTTTAGGGTAGTATTGCAAGCTTAGGGGATAAGGGGTATTGTTTGCTAAATATGATAGGTGCAATTTGAGAGTAACAAGAAGGTGGTTAGAACACCTTGAGGACTATGATATGAGTGTACATCATTTTTCCCCAAATAAGGATAAGGTTGTGATCGGTGCTTTATTGATGGTGGCAATAAAAGGGTGGCTAGGGAGGTGCATCGGTTGGCTAGGTTGGAGATCAGGTTAGAAGAGATGGGCAATGGTGGTGTTATTATTGTGGATGGTTCTAAATCTTCATTAGTTGATGAGGTAAGAGCAAAGCAAGATCTTGACCCCTCCTTGATAGAATTGAAGGCTTTGGTGAAAGAGGGCAAGGTGGAGGTTTTCTCCCAAGGGGAAGATGGTGCCCTTAGGTACCAAGGTAGGTTGTGTGTGCCTTGTGTTGATGGCTTGAGAAAGGATCCTCGATGAGGCCTATAATACTTCTTATTCTATTAACCACAGTTCTACCAAATGTATAAAGACTTGAGGGATGTGTACTAGTGGGGAGGCATGAAGAAAGGCATTGCAAAATTTGTGTCCGGTTGCCATATTTGCCAACAAGTCAAAGCCAAACATCATAGGTTGGGTGGCCTAACCCAATACATAGATGTTCCTACTTGGAAGTGGGAAGAGATTAATATGGACTTTGTGGTTGGGATGATCATCTTCCATTGATTGAGTTTGTGTATAATCATAGCTATCATTCTAGTATTGGTATGATTCTTTTTGAGGCTCTCTATGGTAGGCATTGTAAATCGCCGGTTGAGTGATTGAAGTAGGAGAGGTGACTTTGATGAGTCCAGATCTGGTTGTGGAGGCACTTGTGAAGGTAATAAGGATTAGAGGAAGTTTGAAACATCCCAAGTCGTCAAAATCCTATATTAATGTGAGGAGGAGAGACCTTGAATTCAAGGTCGATGATTGGATCTATTTGAAGGTCTCACCCATAAAGGGTGTGGTTCATCTTGATAAGAAGGGTATGTTAAGCCCAAGGTATGGAAGTCCTCATAGAGTGTTGAGGAGGATTGATAAGGTTGCATATGAATTGGGGTTTCCTAGGTATATGGTTCGTCCGGCTCTTTATGCTTCTAGATTGAGGGGATGTGTTAATGACTCTAGTGCTATAGAACTCTTTGATGTTGTGGGTGTTGTGGTGGATAAGTTGACTTAGGAGAGGAGATCCCGGTGGAGATATTGGATGGATGGATGGGAAGAGTTGATTAATAAGGGTGTGGTGTTCGTCAAGGCACTTTGGAAGAATCGTCTAGTCAATAGTTTCTCTCGGGGAGCCAAAGCGGGTGTGGAAAAGCAATATTTGTATCTCTTTCATTCTACTTAAGCATATAACAATATATCAAGTCCATTTTCATGATATCAAGTCTTATGTTTCAGTCCCTATGTCATTTGCATGCATTCATGTTTACGTTAACAAGTTCATGACGATTTTTGACACTTATGTTGAGATTTCAAAAATGGTGTTTTAAAGTGTATTGTTGCCTTCTCATTGGGCCTAATCTCTTTATGATTACTCTTCTCTTGTACGTTTCTTTGACATCCGGGGACGAATGTTCCCAAGGAGGAGATATTGTAATGACCCCATAATGTGTCCAAAAATGTGCCTCAAAAATGCCCTGAATCATAATTTCAATATATCTCAAAATCCGTGCGTTATTTCAAAAATCCAACTTCATATTCTTGTTTAGGGTGTCAAATTTTATGACCCAATCCTAGGGCCTAGATGTCATCGGCAAATGGGGAACTCGAAAGAACCCCAAACAAGCCTCATAGCATATCATTAAATATCCTTC
>JAOTQR010000007.1:12366489-12456178 GCA_025774065.1 Solanum ossicruentum
TATATACACACACACGCGCGCGCGCGCACACACACACACACACACACATATATATATATATATATATATATATATATATCAATCACATATCATACATATGTGGGAGGATATCCTAACCAACATATAATACCAAGCGAGCTACTACTTGAAATTCCATTGTTCACTCAATACCGAATGAAGGAGTGGTCTACTTGCCAAGGTAAACCATGCATGACCCCACAAAGTGGGTAACTTGTCCTAGTTGGATCCACTAGTAAAGCTCATTTAAGGAAATAGCACAAACTTATGGTGGCACATATTTAAGAGAACAAGACTTTATATAAAGACCCCTTGGATTGAGTCCCCAACTTAAGCCTCTTTCGGTGCTAGATCTAGTCCCACCGAATACTTGAAATAATCATAATTTGAATGACTTGTGAAAACATTATAACATGGCATGAGTAGATCATTCGTATACTTGACCTCTACACGTGGCATATACCTTGTACTAGAGGGTAAAAACATTTCATAAGCTTGACCCCTTCTAGTACATATTGCATTACACATGAGGGTAGAGATTGTAGTATGCTTGACCCCTTCTAGTAAGCTTTAGTTAGTACATGAGGGTAAAATAGTTATAATGCTTGACCCCTTCATGGTAGACATTATTTACTCACAAGAGGGTAGGATATATAGTATAAGGACTTAACATTTTACTTGAAAAGCATAGGAACTTCTCATGAGTTCATTACATGCTTAGGATTCCATAATTTATCATGACATGCTTTTCTTGAAATTTTTGTAATAGCATTCATTCACATAGAAACCTTGTCATGTAAATTTAGTCAAACAAGGTGGGTATATGCACATGTACTTTAAATCATGCATTTAAAGAGTATAAGACAACAGAGGAGTAAAACCAACTTGTTTAAAGTTATTCAAATCAATCCACCAATATTGTAGTAAACCCTTGTTTTGGGTATCATGAAAACTAACTTAAATTCATAAGTTATTTCATAGCTGTCACGACCCAAGCCTTGGGCCTAGATGTGACACAACGAATATAGAACCCAAAGGAACCCCAAACAAGCCTCTTAGCATATGATTACACATCCTTGGTCACAAAAGCATTTGAACAACAACAAGAGATCATAAATAGGCATAAATGGGGCTAAGGGACAACTTTAATACTATAGAAACATGACAACCAATAGAGTATAGCGTTAATACATCATAAGGTTCCAACAACACCTCTACTATATAGATAGAAGGGGGGGCCACGACAATATCCCGGTTCACCCTCATAGTCATAAGTGTCCAACATAGAGAAAGTTAATACATAGCCTGAAAATTAAGAGACATGTCCTCGGAGTTGAAGACTCACCAATTTGCTTTGAGTAGAAATTTTACTAGCCACGTGAAGGAGAAGGATGATCAAATGGGGCTTCGGTTCCTACATTGTAATATTATATAGGCATAGAGTATGCATTACTATGTTTGAGTGTACTAAATATGTAGGATGCAATGCAATAAGACATAGGTAATATGCAAAATGCAACATCGTAAGCAATGGATAGCATAGTAGCGTCTGGACATATATGAATGATGCTTGAAGTAAAACATTCTTATTTAAAACATATTACATATGTAAGAAGAGACCAATATTACGATGGATTGTCATACCTTACCATTACGGTGATTGAGGTATCAACCCCTCAATTAGTTAATGGACATCACACCTTCCATCATAGTGGTCAATGTATCAACCCCTTAACTGGTTGATGGAAATCACACCCTCCATCATAGTGGTCAAGGTATCAACCCCTCAACATAGTTAATGGTCATCACATCCTCCATCATAGTGGTCAAGGTATCAACCCCTCAACATGGTTAATATACACCACAACCTCTATCATAGTGTTCAAGGTATCAACGCCCCAACATGGTCAATGGATATCACACCCTCCATCATAGTAGTCAAGATATCAACCCCTCAAGATGGTTGATGGACATCATACCCTCCATCATAGTGGTCATGGTATCAACCCCTAAAAATGGTTTATGGACATCACACCCTCCATCATAGTAGTCAAGGTATCAACCCCTAAACATAGTTGATGAACATCACACCCTCTATCATAGTAATTGAGGCAAACACGTCCTTAACAGGGTGTTGTCAACTTGCAACACTATAGATATTTTTCAAGAAATCAACACATATATATACCTTAATTTCATCATCATCAAGTCACTTATCTCATATGCCATGCATTAGGCCTACAACAACTCAAGAAATCTTAATTGGATATTTCATCAAACACTTGGCGGGCGTGTAATGCTAGTATAGAACCATGCAATTCAAAAGTGAAATCATGCAAGAAAAATTAATGTAAAACCACCCACAAACACTTTGTAATACGCTCTCATCAAATCTCAAAGTATATCATAGATCCATAACTAAAAACATGCTTAAAGAATCACACTTTAATTAAACCCCAATCTAGTTCATAGTCAAAATCATAATAAGCAAGACACAAAAGTAATTCAACTTAGAAATATGAAATTCATGTAAAAAGGAGGCTTGCTCACCATGGGGGAAGGACACAATGGTTGAAACCCACATACCTTAGAGTTTGAGTTTGAAATTGGGTTGTGAAATACTTGGAACTTGGAATTGGGTCTTGGAATCCAAAACTTCTTCTTAGGTTTCCTTAAATTTGTATTGGGGTTTTGATGGAGGCTCATGAGAGAACTTAAGAGTGTATATGAGATGAGAGTAATGAGTTTGATCCTTTAGAATAGGGTTTAGGTCTTTTGGGGAGGTTAGGGTAGCATTGGAAGTCCAAAAAGATCACTAGAATAAATAAAATTTATGAAAACACCATTAGTGAAACAGAGAAAAAATTGGCAAATTGTTGCCCCACTGAAGGCTTCACTGGTCGTGTGGCACTCCACGGTTCGTGTGGAGTTCCCGTGAGATGGGACTTAGACAAAAAAGTGAAATTGGAACACGTGGGAAAAAGTTATCGTCAACATCACTTTGATGGGACACTTCACGGGCCGTGTGATATTACACGGTCTGTGAAGTGGTCCGTTGAACCACACTTAGAGAAAAAATGTTGCCAGGCCACCCCATGCCCAAGCTCATGAGCCTTCTAATGTGCCACAGCCCGTCAAGGTGCCCATGGCACCACACTTGGCCAAAATTCCTACCACGCCCACTTTTCCTCACTTTCACACACTCCACGACCAACCACAAGGTCAGTGGTAAGCCACACGGCTTGTTCCACAGGCCGTTCCCCATGCCTTAGACCAAAAATGGTATTTTCCAGCTCAAGGGAGCCCATACACCCTGTCCAACACCTCACTACCCGTCTAGGTAGTTTTGTGAAATCACTACACTGGAGGGTCTCACGAAAACGATCATAACTCCTTCATCCGACCTCAAAATGAGGTGAAACCAAGTGCATTGGAAAGCTAACCCAAATGGCTTTCAAATGAAATATGATGGCACATCTAGTTATAAGTGTGCTAAATGTTATTCCTATTTAAATTTGACCCTTGCATGAACTGACACCCAAAACTCAACTCATAAGGAAGTTTTTTGAACTTGTTTAAGTACTAGAAGTCTGCCATGACCCTGACACAATCTCAACCTGAACAAATGAGACTTGAAACATGGGTACATAAAAGCATGGAGTTCCAAAGTGTCATAATAGTATCATAGAGTACCTGCCTTTAATATCATAAAATCAGTCAAAATGTCAAACCCCAATGATACTTAAGCATAATAAAATCATTACTTGAAGAAGTCCAACAAAAATCATGTGTATAATGCATAACAATATCTCCATGTGCAAGAGTTCATAAACACCCATAAAAATCCATAAATTTCATGTAGTTGGAGAGGAAGAATAGTTGGACTTGTTGGAAGAAAGGTTCCCACAATCAAACCCACATACCTTGGTGTGATCTTGAGGGAGGGAAATCTTATTTATAGATGAAAAATAGGAAACCCTAGCTTGTGCTCACTTGATTACCTTGAGAGAGTTTAGAGACTTACGATTTTTGAGGAATGAATAGAAATTAGGGTGTGAAGGTGTATAAGGCTGAAAAAGGGGGTCATTGAGACCTTAAATGATGTAGTTTTAGACTTAGGAAAATAAGAAAGGTCAGATTTGTCCCTAATATAAACTTGTTGGATAGGTCTACGAGACCTTGTTTGTGGGTCATAGTAATGAGGGTGTGAAGGTGTATAAGGCTAAAAAATGGGGTCGTTGAGACCTTAAATGATGTAGTTTCAGACTAAGAAAAATAAGAAAGGTAGATTTATCCCTACTAAAAACTTGTTGGACAGGTCTATGAGACCCCATTTATAGGCGGTAGACCATTCTATGGGCCATAGATTGAGTTACGTTTGATAGACTTTAAGAGACCTATTTTCTCTTATTCTTATTCTACGACATAGTCTATGACACATAGAATACATTACTGGTCATCTAATAAGTCATAGATTGTACTCCTGAAAGATCCTAAATTTCATCAAGTCTGCCCAGGTTCTATGAACCCACTTTACAGGTCGTATTCCAACATACGAACCACAAAACCCTTCATAAAAACTTAAAGTTCTAGAACTTTCAAGCTTATTCTTGCATCTCTCCTACCCTTCATAGGTAGTGTCTTACAAAAGGATTGTTCTTAGGATCCTCATAACACCTAAGGGCTTTGTTGATGTGTGTCTCCCATTCAATTTCAGGGGAGCGACCTAAGAAACCATTTGTGTGAGGCTGTTTCCATTTTCCATCATCGAAGAGATAGTGAGGTGGGTAGTTGAGCTACCTCGTGATTCTATTACTTCATGGGAGGATTTGCAAAATGCATTCCTTGAAAGATTTTTGACTCCCTCGATGATGATGAAGTTGGCAAGAAGTATTGAGAACTTCAAGCAGATTTAAGGTGAGCCATTGTATGTAACATGGCTTCGGTTTTAGAAACTCTTACTTCAATACCCCAACCATGGAGTTACAGACCATATGCTTTTGCAGTACCTCTATGAGAGCGAAGCAATCAACAAAGGGGTAGCTGACTAACTGGTGAGGGGAGGACTGATGACACAAAAGTTCACTGAAGCTTGTAACCTCCTAGATAGCATGATGAAAATTAATTGAGCATGGTATACAAGAGATGATATGGTACCTTCAGGACATAGGGGTGTAAAAAAGGAGTAGCTCGCTAAAGATTGAGAGAGAGATGAGAACATGGATAAAATGCTAACTCAGCTTGATGTCTTGACTAAGCATGTCATGGGAGGAAATATTAAAAGTGGGAATATTGTGGGAGCTGCTAGTTATGCGATTTTTTATGGTACATCATTTGATGGTGGTTACAATGAAGAGGTACATTATATGTGAAACCAAATAATGGGTTCTCGGTCGATTTTTCCAAGGCCACCCGAGAGTCAAGGTTGGAACAACACCACTAGATGGAGAGATCATGCATGGCCTGACTAACCTCAAGTTGAGGGTTGGAGAAACCATGATGGCATAGGAGATAGGTATGTTCCACCTCATGATAGGGTGAAAGCTGCTGACCCTATGGTGAATCAAGAGAATCTTTGGACTGGAGATATGCTCATCGGAATCCTGAACAAGCTGGAAGCCTCTGATAAGATCTTGAAGGAGATGAAGTTTGACTTTTCATAGTTGAGTCAAACAGTGATGTCACATTCAACGTCTATTATGCACCTGGAAATCATATTCTAAACATATCAGATCATCTAAAACAACATCCAAAAGGAGGTTTGCCTAGTGACCGTTGGCCAATCCCAATGTCACGTTCCAAGCCTAGGGCCTAGACGTGACTGATATTCTGTCATAATACAACACATTTGGTGCCTAAAATAAGCGATTTTGTGAGTTCTCAGAGTGGCTTTTTAGTGTTTTGATGTGTTTTTATGTTAATCTTGTAGAAAAGTTAGGTTAGATTATTTTGAAGAAAAGTTGTAGATTTTACTGAAGCATAGGTTGTACGAGACCACCCACGAGTCGAAGCTCACACCACGAGTCGTAGGTTATGTCGTTACAAGGATAAGAGATCAAAAATCGAAAATCTTCCAAGTAAAGGTGACTCTTATGAGTCTAGCCTACGAGTCGTAAGACTCTTTACGACTAGTACAGGTGGACTCGTAGCAAGAATCAGAGAGCCAAAATATTGGACCCAAAAAACTAAAGACAAGACTGCGAGATCAACATACGAGTCATAACCTAAGCAACAACTTGTACTTATGGGTCATACCAGTTCAGTCCAAGATGCCAAGATCCTGTGATACGAGATCCAAACTACGACTCAGACTCCGAGTGGCCATAGATCTTTGGATCCTCTTTTATTTCGTTTCTCTCATACTATGTATCAGATATAGAGGCAGTATTGCATTTGTTTTGAGACAGTTGTATTTATTCTTCAGTTCTATTTAGATGCTCTTGTACTCATGACTCCAGGTTTTGAAATATTTCTTATATCTTATGAGTTAATCCTGCTATATTTATTCTTCTTTAGTTGCGATCTGTTTTGGATCATGACAAATAGTGTAACTTCAATTGAAAATTTAAATACTAGATGTTTTGATGAGTTATATATTGCAAAATGAAGTATCTTAATGGCCGAAATAAGAAAAACAATTTGCGATAGTTGAGAAACCTGCAATCTGGAAGATAATTGAGAAACCTGCAATTTGGTACTTTCTCTCCACCCACTTATTTGATTCAGAAACTTTATTAATCACAAAAAAGAGAAATGAAAAAGCATAATGTAATCACTTAGTTCAAATAAGATGTTATTTTAAGATCTACTCTAAAATACAAACTTCATGGTAGATTTGTGAGCATTTAATATTTGAACTATGACTCAATAATTAACGAAATACACTGACTCAAAATGCTAACAGAAATATATAGAAAAGGATAACTAAACTGATCAAAATAACCTCATGCATTCCCCTTTTTAAAAGTAAAAGTAATAACCAATCCACCAATCAAGATCAGACCAAGGAAATATACCTGCTGAATTAATTATATAATGATGTGAATACTAGTAACAGCCTAAAAGAATGTGTTGGTCCTTTAAGAAGTTGCAGTTTTGCAGGGTGACGTAGCAAAGCAACTTCAATCACAGAAAATGATTGCCCTGGATTTTGATATGAATAAGTTTAGGGTTGATATATAGAATAAGCAGCTGAAAATTAAGTCCGCCAAAATTTCTATTTTACTTATGTGATCCTCAGGCCTAATTCAGAATTAATTTTTAGAATTAATTATATTCAGAATTAATATAAGTATTTTCAGCTTGGCAGAAATCACAGGACCTTTGTTGTTAGCACTTTCCACGTGATGAAGTGATAGTAGTTCATCTTTATGTTGAAGTTCAACCTATTAGACTATTAATCAGTAGCAAATGCTTATATTTATATCGTTGAAAGAAGTAATTGGAGAGAGAAGAATAATAGAGCTGGGGATGCTATGATATTGGTGTGACATGTGATATATGACCCCCTTGTTGTTGTTGCCTGTAATATCTACGTGATACATTCTTTAACTATGAATTTCATAATTATCATTTCTTCTTTTGTTTCACTGATTTTTCCTAGTGATTACAAGTAATCCTCGTATTATCCACAGAGACATTAAGTCATCAAATATTCTTTTGGATATTAACTTTGAGGCTCAGGTATGTCGACATCCTCAAACTCCATTATTGACATTCTCTAACTCGTAAAATGCCTTATGATTCCATTTATTTTTCACAGGTTTCTGATTTTGGATTAGCCAAATTAGCTAAGGATGCAAAAAACTCATGTTACAATACGTGTTGTGGAAACATCTGCATATGTTGCATCGCAAAGTTAAACACTAAGTGAAATATAGGAAACAATGCATTATTCTTCCTCTTTATGTGTCTGTTCCGATACCTTATATCATTTCAGAGACATGGCTCCTGAATATGCATCAAGTGGCAAGATAATGGAAAAATCTGATGTATATTATTTTGGGGTTGTGCTTCTGAAGCTAATTAATTCACATTCCTAATTCCGCATTAGTTATTGTAATATTTTCAGGTCTAACATTTTGAAATCCATTAGATATTTTGCTTTCAAGAGCAATTACTACACTATCAGGAGATATGCAAGTGAGGTTTTTTATGATTAGGTGTTCTGTAAGCATGCCAAATGCTATTCCAGATTCACCCAATCACTTTTCATTGATATGCAATCATCCCCTCAGACTATGAAGCAATCTTCAATTTTTGTGTTGAACAAGAATCTAGGTCAGTCCCATCTATTCTTGGTGAATCAATTAGTGCAAGGATTGTTAATATCTTCTTAGCATTTAATTTAAAAAGCTTTGTAGTCTCAACGAATATTTGCCTAAATCTTAGTTTTGATTTATAACTACATCATAACATACCAATCTTAAATATTAATTCCATTTAAAAATCTTCCAACCTATGTAGCAACCAAAAATCAAAGTTGAAATTTAACTTTTGATACTAAATCAAACAAAAAGGCATATATATTACTTGATGAAATCTTTAAGACAGGGTTCACACTAAGACAGATTTCTCGGATAGATTTGCTGGAGAAAGAGTTTGTCAGATAAATTTGCTAAAGAGAAACCCTAATTCTGCCAGAGAGTAGTTCATCGGAGAAAAGGTTCTCCAGAGGGATGGTTCAAATCTGTAGAACCTAGTTTTATAAGTTCTCTGGAGAGCTCGTCATCTCTAGAGAGGATTTTTCTTTTGGATTTCCAAAAAAATATTTCAATCTGAAAAAACCCTATGGACTTTTATTTCAAAACCCCTGCTGTGGATTGGCGAGGGATTTGGCTAAGAAAGAAGTTAAATATTTTTTCCTAAATAATAGCTACAAACATATTTGGTGGAAACTGTGCATACAAGACTTTGATGAATGTTAAAGAACTTAGCAATGGATAGTATGTAGCTACTTCCGCCGCTATAAAATAAATATTTATACCGCCATCTTTTTGTTGTTAATTTTATAGCTAAATTTATGATATGAAATATTAGCACCAATTTTTTGCAACAGATTTAATATTTTGTCGTTAGTTTGTTACTATATGTTTTGTTAATTTACTTTTACTTCTTTTAGGGATATAATTGTGGATCTGTAGCTAATCTGTCATTATATAGTGATACAAATCCATTTTTTGCTATAATCTCTATCGTTAAATGCTAATTTTTTATGGTGTTTCTAGGAGAATTAGTAAGGTTCCCTATGGGTTGGATTTTCCTATAGAGATAAGCATGGTTCATCCGGTCTTTAATGTATTTATGTTAAGAAAGTGTGTAGGTGACCCAAACTCCATTATGTCCTTGAAGGTTGTTGGTGTTGAGGAGAATTTTGGCATATGAAGAAGTTTTGGTTGAGATTTTGGATAAACAAGTGAAGAGGTTGAGAATCAAAGATATAGCATTTGTCAAAGTCCTTTTAAGAAATCCATAGGTCAAAAGTTCCACTCGGAAAGCTGAAGCAGACATGAAGAAGTGATATCCTTACCTCTTCTATACTCAAGCCTAAGGTAATAGGTTAAATCTCATATATGGTGTAAAGTCATGTATTTCAGCCCTTGTTTCATTTTGCATACATACATACTCATAAATGATATGTTTTGATAATGTTTGATGCATAAGTATGAGATTTCATGAAAGTAATTTTTAAAGTTGCATTGATACATTCATGTGAGATGAAAGTTGCCTAAGCAGTCTTCCTAAGTACGTTTCCATCACATTCGGGGACGAATGTTTTCAAGGGGGAGATATTGTAACACCTCTCATGCGACTTGGAATGCCCTTGTGGTGTATTTCTCAAATATTTTAAATCCATATATTATTTGAAAAATCCGGTTTGATATTCATTTTTAGGAGGTAAAATCATGTAGGAAAAGGATCCCCTTTGATATTTAGGTGGCCAATGTGGAAAAATAATTTTTCGAGTGATTTGGGCCTAACACAGAAGAATGTGAGACCAATTCGCGTCACCCATCTGTTCCCCCATCGTTCAAAAGTTTCCTAAACTCATTCCTATGCCAAAAAGGAAAAAATTGAACTTCACTCAAAAATAACTTGACAGATAACAAGTTTGCATCGCCCTTTTGTTCTCCACAGTGTAAAATTTTTTGAACTTTCTTCAAATCAAGTGAGGGCAAATGAGTCATAACCCAACACCCTTATAGACGAGATTCTTCAATTGTTCCCCCATTTGTAGCCCTAATTCCATCTCTAACTCTGCCAAAATCCTCTCCCATCCTCACCAAAACCCCTTATCTAATTCCCAGATTCTCAAGAACAGTCATTAAAGATCAAGAATATAAGTGAATTCTTCAATCTTCCTCAAGTTTTCTTTATTTATTTCAAAGTTTAAGGTATGTTGGTCTTCCATCCATGAATCTGCCACCCATGTATCCCCCAAAATTAGTTTCATTAAATTATTTGATTTCAAGGACTAATTTCTTATGGGTATTTTCTATTATTACTCCTATGCATGAAATATTCTAGAAATTTGTTAGATATTGGTATATTAATGCATGAGCATTTACCAAAGAATTAGATTATGATATACTTATGATAGATACTAAAGCTTTATATGCTATAATATCTTGAGAGATTTGGAAAGATTATGAATTTTTGAATGATTTTCACGATATCCTGTTTGGAGGTTTTACTACAATGTTAGGGTTACTTTGAATGATTCCTAAATGACTTTATTTTACTCCTATCATGTCTTATACTCTTGAACTGCATAATTTTAAGTTCACATGCATTTACACATCATATTTGACTAAAGTTATATGACAAGTCTCATATGTTGATGATATGATTATGACAAGTTATGCAATAAAAGTATATTATGATGATTTAAGGGCTAATAAGCATGCTATGAATTCATGAGTATTATATCAAAGTAATGAATTATGTGAAGTCCTTCTATGATGCTATGATGTGATGAATTTGATGAGATACTCCTATGATACTACCATGAGTTATGTAATAATGTAAAATATGATTATGTAAATGAATAAAGTATTCCATGAGATTGTTGACCAAGTACAAGAGGACCTTGGTTAGTAGACATTGTCCCTAAACTATGTGCCACCATAGGTTTGTGATATTGACTCCTTAAAAGGTCTTGCACTTACCAATAAGGCTATGCCGTAAGGTAAGGATGTTTCTTGGCACCTATCAAAAAGATCATGTCATAAGGAAAGGATATTTTGTGATACCTACTGAAAGGCTATGTTGTAAGGTAATGACATTTGGTAATACTCTCTGAAAAGGTGATACCATAAGGTGAGTGGATGGTTTACCTTGACAAAGTAAACCAATCCTTTTTTGGTGGAGTTAACATCGAGATTCTAAGTAGTAGCTCACTTGGTCTTATGTGTTAGTTATGATCCCTTCCCACATATGTATGATATGTCATGTGATTTGATTGTTCTCCATGCATGTTTTGTCTAAGACATTGATCATTCATGTCATATTGAGCTTATATCCATTATATATGATCATGCATATTGTTAATTATGAATTATGTCTTTGTTGCATACTTAGTACATTTCAAGTACTAATACATATTTTTTGCCTACAGGATCTAACAATGTAAGGATTGGACCACCTATTCATCCTCCTCGTGGCTAGTACGTTGGATTGAAGATTTGTTATTGGTAAGTCCTCCATTTTGGGGACAACAACCACTTTCTTTCATGCTATGTTAATTAATTAAGTTTGAACATTTACTTTTGAGGGTGAGCTACGGAGATGTCTTGGCCTTTGTTTTACTCATGTTAGAGGTGTTGTTGGATAGCTATATGTGATGAGCTTGACTCCTATGATGTCTATGTATTTATGAAGACTTTCTTTAATCCCTATCCCTTTATGTGTTGTTGAATGTGATGACATGTGATGAAAATCCTTAGCCCCTATTTTTCCCCATAGCGTGAGTCATACTTGCCCTCCCCTTAGTCTTTGCTTACTATTTGATAGTGGAAATCCCTATTACCTTGCTATCCCCATAGCTTGAGTCCAAAGTCCCGATTCTCTTAGAATTATTTACTTGATGTTTAATTATGCTTTTGCAACCAAAAATGTGCTTACTTATGCTTAGAGGCTTGTATGGGGTTCCCTCTGGTTTGCCATTCGTCGTGTCACATCTAGACCCCGAGCTTGGATCGTGATAGTTACATCATAAGAAACAAATACAGGCTAGTTGTTCAAGGTTACAATCAGGAGAAAGGGACTAGTTATAATGAACGATGGAGGCCATCAGAATTTTAATTGCCTTTGTAGCAGCGTATATGGAGTGCAAACTATTTCAATAGATGTCAAAAGTTCCTTCCTAAATGGATTTCTAAAGGAAGAAATCTATTTCAAACAACCTCCATGATTTAAAGATGTTGATTTTCCTAGCGATGTCCTCAAATTAGATAAAGCATTGTGTGGTGTTAAATAGGCCCCTAGAGCCTGACATGAGAGGCTTTCTAAATATCTCCTTGACAATGACTTTATAAGAGTAAAATTTGATAATGCTCGATTCTTAAAGTCCAGAGAAAAAGACCTTCTCATTGTACAAGTCTATATAGATGACATCATTTTTGGTGCCACTTAAAATTCTAGTACATTGATTTTGCTAAATTGATGAAAGTGAATCTAAAATGAGAATGATACGAGAGATGAGTTTGTTATTGTGATTGCAAATGAAACAATATCCTCAAGATGCTTCTATTTTCTAGGAGAATACATCGAAGAATTGCTGAAAAATACCACAAACCAGATGCCTAGCCAATAAACACTCCCATAGGAACCAACACCAAATTGGATTTAGACAAGTTAGGCCCTGAGATTAATGAAACCATGTACAGAGGAATCATTGAGTCTCTTCTCTACTTGACTATGAATAGATCATATATGTACTTATTATAGGAATATGTTCCAAGTTTCAGTCATGTACCAAAGAGTCTCACTTGAAGACGGCGAAAAATATTCTTCGGTATCTAAAAGGCTAATCTTGTTTTATTTTATCCTTTAGTGGACCTTTTCAATCTTGTAGGATATGCGATACACACTACGCTAGATACCAGCTTATTAGAAAGAACATCTCAAGAATGACACATTTTTTAGGTTCATCTGTAAATTCTTGGGGAACAAAGAAGCAAAACTCAACGCTCTCTAAAGCTGAGGTTGAGTATGTGGTAATTGTATCTTGATGTGCACAATTGTTATAGATTAGAAAACAGTTGAGAGACTTTGATATTGTCACCAAGTCCATCCCTCTCTACTACGACAATATGAGCACACTAAATGTGGCTAGAAATGCAGTACAACATAAAGAGACAAAGTACATTGATATTAGTCACCACTTTTTGAGAGATAACATAGAGAAAGGCAACATATGTGTTCATTTCTACAAAATAGAGAATCGAATTACCAATATTTTCACAGTGTCTTTAAGTAAAGAGCAATTTGAGAAGAACAAAATGAACTTGCAAATAATGAGACTGAATTAATTATTCATCAAATATTGCGTTTGTAACACCCCCTAATTCTTTTCTACCTGATATGAACGTAGATGTGCAGGAGATGCTCAGAAAAATCTAAGAAAAAAGCTACAGAAGCTAGTTTATGAGACACATTATGACTCGTAAAAAGGTTTGCGAGTCATAAAAGGGGTCTTGTAGGGAATTTCAGTAACTCTGAGTTTCAAGATCCTTCAGTTTATAGGAGGAGTTTACGACTCATAGGACCCTTTATGACTAGTAGAGTAGGGTTTCGTAATAAATTCTAGTAACTTGGATTGTAGGTTCATCTTGATTACGAGAAGGAGTTTACAATTCGTAAAACACATTACAACTTGTAAGATGAGGTTTCATATTAATTTTCAGTGACTCCGACTTTCCAATCCCTAGTTTATGAGGGATCTTCTATGACTCGTAGAATCATCTATGACTCATTGATGGGGTCTAGTAGGTGGGGTCTTATAGACCCTAGCAACAATTTATTTTAGGGGTATTCTTGTCCATTCTAATTCTTATTTAAATAAATCCCTAGTCGTTTTGGATATGGATAGGATCTTAAAACAAGCTCTAAGTGTATTCATTCTTCATTCTTCACCTTGGGTTTTCTTGAGAGTAAAAGGAGAGGAGAAAGAGCTAGGGTTTTCAATTCAAGCACAAAGATCGATTGAAGTTTGATTGTTTCTTCAATTCCCAGGTATGTAAGACGTACCAAAATATGAAATTTCTTTCTTCACATGCCCCTTCAATATCTTAAGTCAAGATTTGGAAAAAAGTTGAGATTGGAGAAATTTTAATACCTTAACTTTGAATCTTTGTTTTTATCATGAGGTCTTATTATACTAGATGAGGTAATTGCTATGTTGCATGAGTATTGATATGAGATTTACACATATATTTCGTACTTGATAGCATGAATCCTAAATCACATGATTTTATGAAATTTTGTTCATATTATTGAATATTTAAGTTGACATAAATTGAGCATTTAGAGTTGAGTAATTTGAGAATGATTGAGTATAAGGAGTATGGTGCATTGAGTCACATATAATTACTACATATGAGTATTTTGTTTTTGCACTATCTGAGGAGTCATGTTGAGTGAGTCTAAATGATCATTTGACTCTGACTTGAATTTGATAATTTGCATTGATTGAATGAGTTGATGAATGATTGAGATAAGTTAAGATAAGATACCCCAAAGGGGTTGAGTTTCGAGTTAATTGATGAGTCAAGCATATTTTTATCTTGGGGGAATATTGAGAACCAAACGGGGAGCGAGTATACATCTACTTTAACCCGCAGAACTACATTGTCAGCATAGGATAGTCATTACATCTCGTTCTTGTGACTCTAGCCTTGCAAGTGGGCATTTATTATGGATCCATGAGAGAGTTGATCGTGCTTTTCTGTGGTAAGTTAAAGGCGGGCATGGCAACGACATCAAATTCATTATGCATCACCAAATTATAGGCAGTGGGATGAGGATGTCGGTTAAGAGAAACTCTCAAGTATCATTTTTGAGCATGATATTTTAAATTTAGTCCATTTCTACTAAGTATACTTTTAAAAGCATGATTTACTCTAAACTTGCATAAATTGACTTGAGTATAAGTTGTTGAGTCGAGGTAAGTGAGTTGAGCTTTACTTTTTTTGAGCTATTTTGCATTCCAGTATATTCTATTTATTGATGTCCATTTGAGTCTGCATCTTTTCATGATGCAGATACAGGTAATAGAGAACTTCAGCCCGCACATCATTGAGGTCCATAGATCAATGCATTTCTAGAGTTGGTGAGCCCTCTTTGCTTTCCTGATGAACTCCCTTATTTTATGAGTTGACTTAGTATATCTTTTTCTTTCTTTCTTTGATTTGGGGTGTTCATAGCCTGTCATGACCATTTAGACTTGTTGAGTAGAGGCTTCATAGACACTGAATAGAGGATTATTGAGTATTTTGTATTATAAACTTATTTATTGAATACTATGAGAAGTGGAGTTGGATTTTGTTTCATATAATGTCTTCCTATTTAAGTTATTCTTCCATTGTTGACTTGTTGTGACGATGAGGCCAAGTGATTCTCTTGGGGAATCAATAATGGTTCTTTAAATCTTGGCCACATCAAGGGTACCCTCCCGGGACGTAACAGTGTTCAACTCTCAATTGGTTTAAATTGGTAAGATAGGTATCCATTTTTTTACTATGAGCATTTGGTTTGAAATTTATGTATGTACCTTATAGGTACACAAACATGACTGACTCATCAAAAGAGATGCAAGACAGATTTAGTTTAGATCGAAAGAACATATGAGAAAGGGACCATTTCCCATCTCTAATGTTAGTACTCCCCTTACACCTTTGCACTACATATAAATACCATTGGTTTTGTCACATGTCTTTCACTCCCTTTCTGACAGCTGTTAAATCACCTTCCCAACCAAAGGTTGCCTCATTTGGGGACCAAACACATCTCTTAGTTACTTTTATTAATCCCAAACACTCTTATTCTCTTCTCTAAAAAATTCAAATCTCTCTTTCCCTCTCCATTTGTTTCTCTGCTCTTGTCCATCTTCTTTACCTTCTCACTATCATAATATCAAAAGCCTCTTCTCCATTAAAGGACGAAGCCAATCCCAAAGATTTTTATTAGCCCGGTAAATGCACATTCTCCAACCACTCCTATTATTCCTCCATCAAAGTTGAGATCAACCAGACCCCAACCTCAAAAATTATATCTACCCTTTTACTAGATTCTATTCAATTTTGTATCTACACCTCTCCTCCATTACCCCTGCTAAAAATTAATCCCCTAACTTTTTCGCTACCCTAGTATTATATCTAACTCGCTCTTCTTAGTATGAGTTTGTGCAATCTGAAGCTAGAACATCAACTCATTTTGAAGGAACTGGCCCCTCAGGAGATCATTTGGCAAGGTCTCAACCAGGTCTTGTATCTTCAAATATGTTTGAAAGACTTTTTGATGGAGATTTACCTAAAGAAAAAGGTATGGAATTGAATATCTCGACTGCTGGAGAGGAATGGGTTATGTAGAGTTCAATTAAAATGAAGGAATATGGTCTATGTACTCTATTTTTATGATATAAAGACAAAGTCTCCAGACATGTCAGGTGAAATTTCTCAACCTATACTTGATAAAACACTGGAGACTGAAATATTACCTACTCTAGATGAAGAGAAGGAAATTGATAAGAATGATGTAAACTTATTATAGAGAATAAAAAAATAAAGCAAGAAAAAGGAGATTGTGACTGTATCTCCTATGGTTGTGAAAATTATTCCACTAAGGGATCACAAAGGAAACTCCTAAGTGATCCAATAGCTACAAACAAGTCTAAAACTATTAGAAGAATGAGACAAAGAACTCAGGTAGTTGGATAAGAGGAAATACCCCTATAAAAGGTGGTTGATATGTCTGGGATAAAAGTGAAAGTGATGCAGAATCTGATGTCATTCAAAGCTATGGAGAAAAGAACGAAGGACGAATTAGCCAAAAAGGAAGTCAAGGGAAAAACATCAAATAAGGGAAAGAGTTCAAAAAGAAAAAGGATTGAATTACTTGATGAATAGCCCCTAGAAACTTCTAAGGTACTAGGTTCTACACCAAAAAGGGCAAAGGTGAAAAGGTTCTCACCAAAATTAAAAGAATAAACATTATAAAAATAAAAGGGTGTTCGACCCTGATGCAAAAGGAAAATCAGGAATGAGAGATCTGTTAGGTGCAATTGAATTGCAAAGGGGGACATACCTTTTTGAATGGCCTTTTTTTGTCTTTGTTCGAAAAAGAAGTCAGGGATTTCTACTGAAACTGTGAACTTCTTGAAGGTGGTGGTTTAAACACTAAAGTGAGTGGGATTAGATTCCATGTGATTGAGGAAATTTTTAGTGATATTTTTGGGGTATCCGGAGAAGGAGTAACATTTATTGAAAAGGTTGTTTCTACAACTCTCTTTGTTAACAAAATTAGCAAGCTATCAAATTTAGGTTGTGCAGGGTGTCTAAGAAATTATTGAAAGATGAATTTCAATTGTTCTTTGAGTTTATCAATAAGGTATTGCTGCCTAGATTGGAGAAAAGGATCATTGTCTCTTCTCCATATCTATTTCTCATGGAGAAACTAAGTTTGAAGCTATAAATCTTTCAGCTATCATGCTGGAATACATTGCCAAAGCCTTGACAGTGAAGGATGGAAAATACATGCTTTAGTATGGGTATTTATTAAATCAGATTTTTGCATATTGGAGCGAAAGTTGTCAAAAGGGTAAAGCTAACTATCAAGCTTTTTCACAAACCACACTGGTGGAATGTGAATGTATTTAAGGGAGAGCATGCAACAAGGCCAAATCCCAAGTGTCTAATCTTGAAGAAAAATAGAAGCATCTTAAGTTAGAAAATGAGAAAATAATGGCTACTCTTACTAGCCATGATGAAGCAATTGTAAAGCTTAAAGCTCAGATGCTCCAACTGCAATCTGAGGGACATGGTATGGGTGGGATAGTTGAGTTGAGAGCTTAAAATGTTAGTCTTTAAATTGAGGTTAAAGCTCTCATTCAGAAGGTTTTGCAGGATCAAACTGATGAGTCAAAGGTAAACCTACTACTTCAGTCCCTTGCTCTAAAACTCTCACCCTCCTCTTTCGAATTGTGTTTCTTTTCTTTCATCTTTTTTGTATTCCTCAAGAAAAATACTGTAGGTTCTTTTGTATGTATCTATAGTAGTTTTGTTTTTACTAATCTTTTGTTAAATGGATATTGTCATAATTCTACTATTATTGTTTCTCTAATGTTGTTTGTCCGTGTTCATGTTGCCTAAATGGCCTGAATTTAGTCCATTTTCTCTAAGTTATTTTATCTGGTTTACTGTCATCTTTTTGTGATGCCAAAGGGGGGAAGATATGCAATTTTTGAGTGACTAATTTTGAGAGTGCGGAGGGGGGGGGGGGAGAGGGTTGGATGAAGACAGAAGGAATGGTTTGTCATCATCAAAAAGAGAAAAATATTATATTTAAATTTTGATGATTTGATAAATCATAGGACCTAATTGATGGACATAATCCCATAAGTATCAAGTTGTAATTCAGGAACTGTATTTCATCTGTAAAAGCTATTGTTGTCTGCAGTGGTTGATGAAAAATACAATACAGTACTTTTGCCTGATCAACTAATGAGAAAAGGCTAGATTTTCAGTTGTCAAATGTAATATGTCATCTCCATGACATGAGACCGTTGAACACATACAATATATTCTAAGAAAATAAAAAGGTGATTTTTGGTGCTCTCAAGAGATAAAAATAACATAGACACAGTCAAGGACCTGATAGAGCCACGTTCAGTTGAGTCGTCCTGATATTGTTTTCATGTTTTAATATTGTAAGATCAACTCTTAATTAAGTTATAAGGAATGTTGGCCATGGGTTTTAAGGTCATGGCTTAAGAATTTAGAGTTAACTTTGAACAAGTTAAAAAGTCTACATCAACTAGAGTTAGTTTGTGTAGTGGACAATAAAAGTATTGCTTAGCTCATTCTTGTAATAGAGTTATTGCAAGAGAAAGGGTGAGAAGTTAGTGTCTAGATTACATGAGTTTGTAATAGCCGACTTTGCTTTTTGCATCTTAATGAAGATTAGCTAGAAAATCATGTGAAATAGGTCGTGGTTGGTTTTTCTTAAACAAGAAGTTTTTCCATATAAAATCTTGTGTTCTTAATACCCGCATTTTACTTGTTCTTATATTATTACTATGTTGAGGGATCTGATTCCTAATTGTAGTGATAAATTTTAACATCTACTCAAACAATAAAAAAAATATTTATTTTTTACCAGTATTGGTGGCAAATCCTGAACCTAAATTACATATATTAGCGGTATTAAAATTGTGGCTTAATTGAAGGTAGTCAAACAAGGTTATTGGAGAGAGAAAAGAAAACGGCGTTGGAGATAAAAATTATAATATTTGAAAATAAAGTATTTGTAGGTGAATTAAAAAGTACCCCTAATATATAAAAATTGAAATCATATTTGAACATACATGTTTTACTTAAGAAAAGTTAAAATTTTATGAGTGAAAATTCACTAAAATATCTGATCCAAATTTAATTTTCTAAATTGTAAAAATTCATCTCCATATTTTTTGAAACATCAATTCTATAAATAACCAAACATTATTTTGACTTTTTCTAATAGAGAACGGCTCCTAAATTTGCAAGTGCGGAGGAGAGATGGTCAAGCTTTTTTTTCTCTTCTCATGAAAATAAATTTTATACACAGTTTACTGATCATTATAAAAGGTGGTGACCATTCTCAGCAATATATAATTTAAAGTATCATTAACATAATGGTTTTATATTATAGAAAGGAAAAAGTGGGGAAGTAAAACACATAGCAGGACAACTGTAATATTTTAGAATAGTCTATGAAGATGTGTTGCATCTGCGGTTCTCCAAGATCTCAAATAAAAATCTGCATCAAGTAAGGATATGTGAATATTTAGCAAATCTGATAGGTATGATGTTCAATTTCGTCGTTCACGAAATTATATTGATTTATTTTATGATTAAGTGAAACTTAAAGGAGAATATGTATTAATTAACTATTTTAATGAGTCGTTTAGTAGTTGGTTCGTAGATAATTAGTTATGTATGTATTAAATCTTACATTAGTACTATCACATTTGACATCTAATTAGGAAATAAATTTTCCATGTATGAATTAAGAGATAAGCACTAAGAATACTCTAAAACTTGGTTTGAATTATTAATTTCATCCCAAGCTATTGACATTTTGAAAAACACTCATCTACTTGACTAGCTGAACTTAAATACATGTTCGATTTTGTAACATGAGTGAAATATACCTCTAAATTCTTCCTAAATTTTGAGGTATTGTCAACACTTTTCTCGATGTTTTTTTTTAAAATTTCCACGCTCGTACAAGAGTTTGAGACCACTAGCTATGTCATGTGATAGATCAAGGGTGTATTTAAATTTAGTTAATCAAGTACAAAGGTATTTTTAAGTTTGTCAAAAGTACGAGGCTAAAATTAATAACTTGCGTTAAGTTCAGAAGTACTTTTGATATGCTATTTAAAAACCCACATAAATAATACATGAAAAAATCTATGTAATATCTTATGCAAAATAAAAGATGGACTAACTATAATGGACTAACTATAAATAACTAATTTCTACCTAAAATAATAACTAAATTTTCTCCTAACTAATCCTTACATTATCAACTACCAAATGACCCCAAAATGTCAATGTATAATTTGAACCAATATTACAACATTGAATACTTCACACATTCCTCTTAGCTATCTACGTAAGGGAAATAATACAAAAGAGTAGAAAGAATTGAAAGTCAAATTAGTGGAAAGTAGTACAAGGGTGTGGGAGGGTAATAAATGGTAGGTCCAATTTGAATGTAGAGAAATGATGACTATATTTTAAGACTGGGAGGTTGTCCTGATGGTAGTAAAACAGCTATCGGGAGATCCGGATCAGGCACCCTGCCATAATTTTATTAAAGGACAATTGCACGGCCGCGCCGAGGACGACCCTGCTTCCTTCCCCATCATTTATTGGACCCCCCACCTACCACTGCATTATTATTGGTGTACAAAAAGAAATTCATAAACAATACTACTCTTGACTTACTAGGCCGCCTTGAATGTTTGAGGTTCAATTATTTATACATGTATATGTCTCTATAAACTCTTTTTATACTTGTCTATTATTTTCAAATTTGTTTTTCATTTTACTTTGTCAATTTTAACATATCGAAAAAAGATAATTACTTTCTCCTATATTTTACTCTTAATATAAATCATTTATTTTTCAAATCATTTTTCAAGATTTAGTACTGAACATCATATTGCGGTAAAATAGTTATGTCAATTATTATTTTTTTAATAGTATGATAAGTTGAAATATGACAAATAAAAATGAATGAAAAGAGTATGTGGTTCTTGTAGATGCAAAGCAAATTCAAGATTTTGTCGAAATCCTATTATTATTATTATTATTGTTTATTTAACTTTTCAATATCCGAAGTTTACCAACTTGATTAATTCAAAGTTCATTTGAAAAATAAGTGCTCTCAACACGGGGGAGGATCAGAGGCATATGAGAAACTAAACCCACTTTGTTGAATAACTATATTATGTAAATAAACAACACTTCTTTTTTTTTTTTTGTTACTGCAAATATGAGTTATTAAATCTCCTTGATATAAGATTTTTTTTTTTGAATTCTTAGTTCCTCCATTGATGCTCCCATTAAACGAGAAGGTGTCTCAATTATTGGACCACGCCTTTTGATGTAAAACTTATTACTCTAACTTCCTATACAAAAATACTTGTTAGACAGATGAGTATGGTGCCGATTTTCAGTGCATGCAATCTCTCTACTCTATAGAAAGCACTCAAGCATATTGATAGAAAAAAAATATGTTGACAAAAGGATTGAATATGCTTTGCCTAACGAAAGTCGAGAATGAACAATGATTAGATGAGATGTCTTGATGACACCCTCATTCTTTAACAAGAGCTTTAGGGGTTGTTTTGTTTGAATATAAGTTATGATGGGATAAATCATGTTGGGATTAGTAATGATGGATAAATTATATTGAGGTTATATTTTATTAAGTGATTGATTTGTTGGATAAATTTTAAGAATATTATACTTGTTTACAAAAATATTCTTCAGTTTATTAGTTTTTAATGTATTTTCTTTGCTAGTTTTAGTTATTCAATATTCGTTTTAAAAAAATCTCTCATCTTATTTGGCTTTTAAATATTTTAGGTACGCATTTTTATAATAATATCGTATACATTTAAAATTATTTTTTTTAAAAAAGTAATTTATAAATAGAACTTGCATTTTTAAGTTTGTTAAAGTAAAAAGGATTTATGAAAAAATTAAAATATAAAAACATAATAATTAGTGAGTAATTTTTTAATAGAAAATATGAATTTTAGTATTATAAAAATAAGGAGGGAAAGTTTTGAATATTATTATATATTGTATTATAAAATAATGTAAATATACAAAATGAGGTATAAAAAGGGTGTAAAAAGATATTATTGTCATTGACCATTTTTATCTCGGGATAACTTATCCCGGAATTATATACCATCCATTAGAAGGGACAACTTATCCCGATACTATTTATTAGTCCAGGATAAGTTATCCCACCTTTGCTAACCAAACACTCATTTAAAGCCCACTAAATTTTTATCCCGAAATTATTTCTCTTTATTCTTCACATCAAACGTCCCCTTAAGATTTTGCATATTTAGCTTTTTACGCACCCTTTATAGGGAGGCAATTTGTTTGAGGACACGCCATCAAAAATCTGTCTTGAAACTCTTAATTTGTCCACAAGTTTATATCCCAGAAAGTATATTGAGTTAATATCAGAAATTGTTACTCAATTAAGGACTCAAAATCATTTAATATTTATTTTTAACTCCAAAGTTACTCAATTATAAATTCTTTTCTTATAAAGTCAAGTCACTAGTCATCTATCAATATTTGACTCTCAAGGGTCGTTTGGTGTGAAGAATAACACCAAATAGTCCAGGGATTAAATTATTGTGTCGGCACTGAATTTATATCGTGGGCAAATCCAAGATAACTTATCTCATGATTAATAATTAGTACCAGAATAAGTTATCTCTCCCCTTGGATAGTATAGTAATCCTAGGATAACTTATCCCGGAGTAAAGTAGGTAATGACAAATATATCCTTTTAAACTCTTTTTATACATCACTTTTCATATTCATATATGGTATTTTTGTAAATAAATAATTTTTCTTTCTTTCTATATATATATATATATATATATAGATACATTCAATAAGAAATAATAATCTCATCATAACTTGTATTTAAATCAAATCACTCCTAAAAGTCACTCGACCTACTTAATTAATTTTTGTTTCTAACCAATATTTTAAAAATTAAAAGTTTATCTATTTAAACTATTTAATAGCCCGTTCCACTTGACTTTCCCCACCCCCAATCAATCCATATACTTCTCGTATTATTACGAGGATTCAAATCTTTAAATATATACCATCAAAATTTATTTTTACCTTAGGGGATGAAGGGAATTCAGTTGCTTCTACCCACCGTAGGCTCAAGGGAATAGGGTCTGAGAAACTGAATAAAAATGCAAAATTAACCATTTTGTATGTCAATATCCATTAATCAATTAATTGACTATGTTTCGGCATCAAATTAGTTGATGTGAGTTAATATAACTGACAGAATATTGTACGCATTCATTGAGTGTCTAAGGATCAGCTCTCTTGACAAAACAATCATCAATAAAACAATAAGGAAGCAAAGTAAAATCACACAAGCAATTTTACGTGATAATTCCCTTGCTTAAGAGAGGAGAAAACCATGATTTGTATTCACATGATTTCAAAACAACCCCATTATCATCAAAGGAGCAAAGTGTTCGATTACAAGCTCTTGTAATTAAGGAATTTAATTCTAAATCCCTTCCCCCTCACTGTGATAACTCTACCATAGGTTCAAACAAAGAAAGTAGCTGCTTAACCCCACTAAATCGACTAACTCTAGCCAACTTAGACTTCAACAATTTTTCATAGCTAACTCTAGCTATAACTCAACCATCAAGAGCAAAAAACTTGTTGGTTATTAGATCCGTTTATATACTAGGAATCGATTTATAAGATGCAAACACTTAATAAGAATAATGAAGTACACAAAGTAAAAACAACTCTGATTTTGCTTAGTGTACTATACGAGAGCCTCACCAAAAATACACACTCACTTTGTGTAGGAACTCTCAAACTTTCTTCTCAAGAAAGATTGGATATATATACCCAACTTCATCAGTATTTGGAGGATTTTCATTGGCAAACAACTACTGCATAACAGGCAAACGTGCACCAATAATAACATAATTGTCAGTATACTATTTGTCAAGTGTCACTTTCAAGCTCATAATACACATGGGATCAAGTCCTTCATATGTTCCCATGATTTGTTAAATCATAAAAACTTCATAATATCATTTTCCTCCTTTGCGATGATGACAAACCCATGACATCGTCTAGCATTGCATTCCAGCATACTTGTTCCCTCTATCAACAAATTCTCCCTATAATCGGTTCCCCCTATCATCAACACGCTTTGCTTACTTCTGAAAACATATCATATTTTTCTTCTTTTGGCATCATAAAAAAGAAATGATAGTAAATCAAGAATTAATATAACACAAGCATAGACACAATCAATTGGTAACACATACATAATTAATAGAATTAAACATAATAAAAGAGAGAAAATAAAGAAAAACATTTCATTCAAAACAGGATAGTCATACAACTATTACGATTGAAATGCAAAAGAGAACCATGCACTAGAGAAAGGAAACCTAAGAGGAGGAGGGCGAGGTTTCTAAGTAAGAGATTGAACAACTAAGGTAAGATGGGATTGGATTCCATATGACTTAGCACCGAGTGGACTTGTGTGAGGGGGATATCTCCAAGAATCCTTATATAAATCCTCAAGTCTCATAACTATGTGCCACCATAGGATTGATGTTTATGCTTATGTCTTAAAGGTGTGATATTGGATCTAATTAGCTTATATGATGATCATTCACCGTGCTAGGATAGAGCCTAAAAGGTGGGGTCAAATGATGGTTCTCACTGTGCTAAGATAGAGTCTATAGAGTAAGGATCGAGTCTACCTTGGCAAAGTAGACTCCTCTTATCTTAATGTAGAGTAAACATCAAGATTTCATGTAATAGTTTGCATGTAAGTTATGAATGGTTTTGATGATGCTTCTTCTCATGATTTTAAACTTGGATGTTCATTCATATTGTATCATTATCCTATTGATTATATTATGCATATTGATATTATTGTGATTTCCTTGATTCATGGCATACTACCTACTTAGTGCATTCCATGTGCTAACGTATATTTGTTTGCCTACATGATCTAACCATGTAGGGATGGACGATGTGGCAACCATTTCATTTCATGGCTATATTTGGATCTTGAGATTAAAGATTTGTTGGTGAGTTACCATGCTTCGGGAACAAGCTTTATGATGTTTCTCCTTTATGTTGAGACTTTAACACTTCCATTCTTTTGATGTATGTCTTGAGGGTGAGCTAGTAAGCTATGTGCTAGTCCCCGCCAAGATCTATGATGAAGAAGACATGAATTGGACTAAATGGATTGATATATTTTCTCCTAAGGGAACTATGACTTTTATTTGGATGAACTTGTATTTGCCTATTCTCTTATGTATGCTTATTTTACATTTTGAATGCCTATGATATGGCAAATGAACACGAGGCCTAGATGGGATGCCTTCAAGTGTTACATTCGCTGTGTCACGGCTAGGTCCTAGGTCCGAGTCGTGATATGTACTAATTATAATTCATATCAAGGTAGATAGGAGATGGACATAAAAATTCAAATGATGAAAAAAGATATTTTTTTCCTTGCACAGTAGAAGAACATAAAATTATCAACGCGGATTAAGATACAGTAGTGAGACTACTCCATTCTTTATGAGCAATCAAAGTTTTGAGCACTAAGTACGAAGAAAATTATGTTAGAAGCTCTACCCCTAAATGAATCCTATAGTATGCGATTCAAATTTAGTCGGAGCTCCACTATGAACATTGGTTGAATAAGAAAAAAGTCATATAAAAGGACAAGCTCAATGCACTAAAGTTCCCGCTATCCGTACATCAATTATTTTGTCTACTAAAAAATATCGTATTTATAAATTTGATGATATGAGATAATAATATTTATATAATTATTTATAGTTGTGTACTCAATGATGTAAATTACACACATAATAATTTATTTATTTATTATTACCTAATAGGGTACACAAGTGCAAGGTAGCGTACAACAGTCTTCACTCATGAAGTCACAATTTGCTTCCGATTTTGCGTTTCTTAATTTATTTTGGACTCAATTATTTTATTTGAGGTTTGTTTCTACACTTGTAAGTATTTCATAAAATTAGGTTTTACACAACTTTTGAATTGTTGACCTAGAAAGAGATAGGAGTCATCGTGGAGGCAAAAAAATTTTGATTTCATCTTTTCTTCTCCATTATTATAATTTATTTTTATATTTTTCTTTGAATGATTTGTGATAATTTCTCCATGTCTATGTGAAGTAAACTTCTCATTCTAAGATTATGATAGCTAATAAGAAGATTATTTAGTCATTATTGATTGGAAATATTTGTTTATCATATTAGTTGTTCTTATATTCTGAAACTTATTATTTTAATGTCTAGCCAATATTAGGATAAATGGTTGTCTACCTTGAATTCGGAAGATGTTGAGGAGATAGAGTATGAAATATAGGAAACTTATTTATTGTAAGGTTACTAGAATAATTCGTCTATAGGAGACTTGTGACACTTACATATACACCTCTTCGTTACTAAACAAGATGATAACATTAATGCACTTTTGTTAGTTCATGTCTACCTCACTCAACGATATAGTTAGGTTGTCAGCAGAGGTAGGTTATTAGAGGTCGGAAGACCATGATTGTAAAATTAACATTGTAAATCAACAACTAAATAATCAAATAACTCAATGAAATTGATACTAAACATGATTATTAGCTAAACCATAATCTTAAATCGATTCATTAATTGATTGTATAAAATAAGCTCTTATATTGATTAAAATTCACCACTTAAATAAATAATTAGAATTAATACAACTTCGTAAATAATTAATCGACAAGTCCTTGTGGGTTCGACATCCAGCTTCTAGAAAGAGCCACTATATTACTTGGTTTGATCGCGTACAATTGTGTGTGCTAGGGAAGCAACAGTCACCACTTAATTATTTAAATAAATTAAGAAAACTTATTTTAAAGACTCCAACAGAAAAAGTTCTAAAATTTTTAAAAAATAGGTAAGGATTCAAATTTTCACTTTGAGATGGTATTACCATTTAAAGTGATTGCTAACGTGTAATTATCCGAAGATTTAAAAACCTTAATTGACTAACTTTAGAAAGAACAGTCACTTAAAATATAATAAAGGTATTTAAAACTAGTTGAAATAAATTCTAGCTTAAAA
Source organism: Solanum ossicruentum (assembly GCA_025774065.1). Taxonomy (NCBI): domain Eukaryota; kingdom Viridiplantae; phylum Streptophyta; class Magnoliopsida; order Solanales; family Solanaceae; genus Solanum; species Solanum ossicruentum. Next base: position 12,394,178 of record JAOTQR010000007.1, read on the forward strand.
TATTTGAAGTACTTCATATAAAGCGTTTTTTTTAAAACTAAACCTGACCTAGTAAAGAAAGAAAGTTTAAAGTTATTTCAAGAAAACACTTGAAATATTTTAAGTGAGCAAATTTTTTTAAAAAACTAACTTAAGAAATGACTTGAAGTAAGAAATATTTTCCAAAGAAAAGTAATCAAAATCAACAACTTGAATAATTTAAATAAATTAAGAGAGCAAAATTAGGTAGGACCTAACTTAAAAACGACCTAAAGTAAGAAAAATCTTTTTCGAAAAGAAATTAATAACTTGGATACATGAAAAGTAATTTAAGTGAGAAAAAATTATCAAAATTGAGTAAGGAAAGATATAAAATCATTTAAGAGAGTAAATTAACATAAAATGGTTCTTGAGGATTCAATTAAGCTAAACTAAACAAACAATGCTAGAAATTTATACAAAGTAATCAAAGTATTCAAAATAATAAAGAAAATAAATGAATAGAGATTGTTGGCCCTCTCCCAAATTCAATCCTTAGGCCCAAATCCAGTTGTTATTCACCTGAACTGGAGTTTGTACCTATTTTCTGCTGCTGCCAATGTATGGGCTTTAGGCCCATTTCCACCCCTGTTTTGCTTGAAGTATATAAACTGTATATCCGTGCATATGTATACTATTTTCTTGTATACTACTTGCATAAAGGCTGAATATCTGCCTATATTTCGTCTCCAACTCCTGTGAATTTGTCTCCCTTTTAATTTAGCTTCCATTTGCAAACTTGGCTTTCATTTGACGAGGTTGACTCGAAGAAACCGATGAAATTGTGGCTTTGACATAATCCGAGATTCGACCGAGTGGGAGGAGTCCAATAGACTCACACAAGATCACATACAACAAAATAAAGGGGAAGATAGTGAATAAATTACCAAGGAAAAGCAAATTTACAGCACAGTTCTTTAGTAACTTGAATAAAAGAAACCAAAGGCACTTTCATCATAACTTAAAGGGCAACTAAGGCTTACATACTGAGACTTAAAGAAATCATCCGTTACTAAAATATGAAATAGAATGTGGCAGTGTCAAACAATTAGATCATAATGAAGCTTAGATGATTGGAAATACTCTTAGCTTAAATGGAAAGATGCTGCCAAAAAGATACCATATTGGACAAAACCATCAATACTCCTATATTTAATATTCTTGAACAATTCATGAAAACAAATATCTATTCTATCAATTAAACAGATTGCTCTCGCCACGGCATAGATCAGATAGAACAAAATCCATTAGACTTAAAAGATCAGGATATTTGATGCATCTTTTAAACGTTAACGAGCCTGCTTGACAATAATTTGACACAACAGTGAATTTGTTGGAAAAAAAGATGGACAAACACAAAAGTATATTATAAAAATAATAGGAATAAAATGAAAAAATAATGACACCAAAATTTTATCAACTAAATATTTCTCATTATATCGACTTTCTTTGTATCAAACAATCTGTATCTATTTAGAAGCTTCACTGCAATCAGAATAACTGTATTTTATAAGCTTAAGATCAAGTTCGTCAGTTGTCAACCCATTTCCTTTGATACGATGTGACTATTAGAACTTAAGTAGACAGGCTAGGCAACTACTGGTTTTGGTCCATTTGGACTAGTAGCAATTTTTTGCATGTTGATAATGACTTGTATTTCAATTGTCTAGTAACAGCAGTCATAGTTTGCCTTATTTTTTTTTAATTAAGAATAAAAAGATATCAATAAAAATAAGTACAAGTAAAGAGGGTTAGGCCTTACCTTACTAATCCTAATGAGGTAACTAATCTCTACTAACCAGCATGAATAAAATAAGAGCTAGAGAATACTAGGTATTTTGTAATCATTATAGAGTTTGTAATACACTCTATGATTATGTTACAAATAGTAATGCCTAAATAATGCAAAAATATAACAACCAAGAAGAAGGTTAAGTTATCGACCTCAAACTTTCTTTTACAATTGCATAAACTAAAATAAATAGAACGCACATCTAAAGTAACTTGAAGTATTTCCTTCTTGTCTTCTTCTTCAAACCTATCCAACAATACTTGATAATTCTATCATTTCTTTATGGATTTCTTGGATCTTGTTGAGCCTATTATTATAGCCATATGGTTTTGCTTTGCCAATCGCATTGATAGATGCTTTGGAACAAACTCCTCAGACACTTTACCATCCTAACTATGTCGCCCTTCATATGTCTTCTTTTTATTTTTGTTGCTTTCACTTCTTTGTTGCCTAGGGGATATATCCCTTTCTCTAGCCACTCTATCAAAGTATATGTCCAGCATACTGTTTTCCTCATCTTCATCAAAACAATCCTCGCCTGTAACAATCAATTGTTGTATAGGATGAAATGGTGATGAAACACGGGGCATACTAGTATCCTTAGGAACAAAGGTTGATGCTTCAGGGCTCAATTTTCTATGAGGTGTGGCATGCTCATCCTCTTCTTCCACCATATTCATCCAATTCTCACTTGTAACATATTTTTGTCCACTGAAAGTCGAAGTAGCTGCAATTTTCTTCAGTATAGTGTCATTCCAATCCTTGTTGAACAGAGTCCTCACCCCTAAATTTTCTTCATCATGTGTCCTCATGTTCATCCTCTATGGAATGCTTATCCTGTCCAGTGTCTCTGTGTAGCCGATTAATGTGCTCATACAGTATGTAGTTCTTTTCGTGAATCAGCTGGTGATGCATAAATTGTATTATTTGCCCTCTGTGATTCACCACGATTTACAGTCAAAATAGCAATTGTAGATAGTTTACATTCCTAGATAGTTTACCTGTATTGGACATAAGGAATACTCTATTATACATTTATAATGGCATCACTTCGAAATATTCAACAAGAATTAACATAAAAATATTGGAATCATAATTTTTTTCGTATTCTCCATAGTTTTCCAGCAGAATGGTTTTTGAACTCTTTTTCTGGCAATTGTTGTACCACTAAATGGCAAGAACTGATCTACTGGCTAAGTAAATTGCTTTTAATGTATATGTTCCTTTTAGGAAAAGTAATATAATATCCTTACACAACCACTAATGTCTTAGCATGGGAGTTTTCCCATCAAAATATAATTGACCAATCATGATGGGGTTCTGAACTCTAGAACTTAAACAAATCAAGTACATGCTGCATATAACCGAGTTTATAGAGAGACTATAAGGATGCAATATTGTCTTAGAGATCTGAAAAAAGGGGAGATGTTTGTGGTGTTTTGAGTTTTAGAGTTATGGGATACTATTTGTGATAAAACTTAGGTGATCATTCTTCAGACTGCCAATGCTATCTTCATGCATAGAAACATAGTTCGTTTTGTGTAAGTATGCTTCTAAACAACTCTGTATGGCAAGATTTTTCTCTTGCAAAATGTTATTAGCTAGTAATCAAATGTAAATACTTGTTTTGTGCGACATGTTTCTTTGACTATGGAAAATGAACAAAAATGTATTTGAATTTGTCACACATTTGTTTATTTAAGATGTACCATTAGATAATCATAATAGATGATGCCAATCTAACCTGCACATTTGACATGTTGCGAAGAAAAATATGGTAGGTCGCACCTTGATCTTTAAGGTTGGAGGTTGACATATGAGTTGTTTGTCAACTGGTGCTTCCACTCTGATAAAAGTTAAGTGCTTAGGCTTCACTTTGAGCCTCCATTTAACTGTCAGATTTTGACAAAGTTTTAATAGATTATAATTTTTTAATAGATTATAGTTACAACTGTTGTGACAATTCAGTTAAACTTGTCTATTGGTTGCAGGCATGTAGAGAGGCATGCCTGGTCGTGCAGTTAGCCATTTTTCTTTATATATGCTGGAGGAATGAATGGGAAAGCTAGAATAGTCAATTGGTAGTAACATATCTAGTCAACATTCTACTATGATTTATATCTTGAAAAGTTTGTTTCCATGCTAGCCTGTTCATCTTCTTGTATAGTTCCATTGATGTTTTCCTATTAAGTTTTGCAAAGATTTGTAGGAGCAACCATTTTGGCTTTCAGCTGCAAGAATTGCTATGTGAAGATCATGTGTAACTGAAGTGAATGTTTGGATCGATGCAAAATGATTTAGCTGGAGAACTATTTTGAGTTGGCAATTGGTTTGAGTTGATGAAATTTTCATCGATTGTGTTCATAGGTTCGGGGGAAGAAGATAAGATATGACTAACACCAAACAACTACCAAAGAAGCCACTACTATTGGGTAGAATTAATTATTTAAAATTATGCTACAATTGTTTTGGTGCTTCTTAAAATGACATGTAATTCGTGACTTGGCACAAATAAGAGTCTGAAATGTTAATTATATTTTTGCTCAATTAGTTATTTACAAATTGACTAAACTTTGCTGACAATTTCACCATTGAACTAATAAGAAACGTTAAATATGATGTTCTTCAATTCCTACGCTATAACTATGAAATTAAACATGTACGACTGTCAGACTGGCATAATGGAGTAGTATTTACAACCTATATTTCGGGTGCTTGACTTACATATTACAGTTAACTATTTAGTTTAGATTATCAAGAAACGAAGCTTACATTATACCATTATTATATATTGAATAGTTTTACAAAGCATAATATAGATACAGGTTATACCACTATTACATATTCAATAATTTTATAAAACATAGTATAGATACAGGTGTTCGACTATATGAATCTCAAAACTAAGCGAACACATGCAATGTACGTGTGGTGAATCTAGTAAATCAAAAACAAGCAAGATTACATTCCATAATGGTTACCCTTTGCTGAATACTTGTAGTTATAAGTACACATTTTATGCATAAATCTATCTGAAATTAGGTATCCTAGCAAAAGAATTCCATATTTTTTGTCTTTTTAATGCAAACAAATATAACATCCACCTAGCACCTTCCTTAGACAAATTACAATAACCAGAATACAACATAATGAAATCGTAGCTAATAGTGTTGCAAGAAACGAGGTGTTGGGATCTTATGAACTTGCAAAACATTCATAACATGGCCCTGAATCAACTTGAAGCGACAAGTCTCTCCACTAGCTATCTTGTTCTAACTTCGAAATTCATCCCATCCTCTTTTTATGCGAAAGCTCTATTTCAAATCCCGATGCTTTTCCTTTTTCGTATACTAGTCTCATGTTCTTCAGGTCAAATATGTTTTTCCTTTAGGCGAATCTCATTGGGATAGTCTAAGAAACATATTTATCAAATAATCATGATAGTTAGATTTCCTGGGTAATAATTTGTACGTTAATGAATGCAAATTTTAGCTAATGTGAAAATAGAACGTACAAAAATATTGAACTTACCATAAAATTAGTGTGTCTTTTTATAATAATTTCAAAATATGGATCGTCACAATCAAAGTTCACCAAGTTGTATCTACCGCTGTTCTTTGGACCATCCTCTTCACTTCCACTATGAGCTTCTCCAACCTCCTTATCTGTGACAAACATGATATAAGTATAAAAATTACTATGATATGATTCCTACCAAAATTGTATGGAATATTTAAGACGAAAACTTTTATGGCATAACATTGAACATGAAAACTGCTACTTGTTTTTAGCACATATTAAGGATCTAATGAGTTATAGTAGCATTATATACAAGTCATTAACTACACTAAGGAAAATCTTTTAATTAGTTTAATAATTTGTTGATAATGTGTGTGAATATATATATATACACACATACACACACACACACACACACACACACACACACACACACACACACACACATACACACATTAAACTTTTGCTATTATTGGTACCAATATTGGGTTGTTGTTCAAGCTCCTTGCCGCCTTCACTTATTTCTTGAAGCATCAAATATCCAAACGCAAGTTAGTACTACTACATACATTGGGTTAAAATCTAATAAACCAGTAAAGATGTTTGGGTACCTTGAGTATTTTCCTCCTCAATTATGTTAATATTTGTTTAAAGGTTAGCTGGAATATCATCTTCTTCTTCCTCGATTACATTATCATTAATTGAAGGTTAACTGGAATACCATTCTCTTCTTCCTCACTTACAATTGCATTAGTTTGAATGTTAATTGGAATATCTCTCTCTTCTTCCCCTTCTTGTCTTTTTCTCTTCTTTGTTAGGAGCCATGGCTCAGACTTTCAGCAGAATGATCCAAAATATTCAGAGAACCATCTGATTAAGCTGGATATTCAATTTCTACTATATTTCGATCTTCTATAGTGTAACACCTTGTAAAATTTTTAAAATACCCATAGAAGAGATATGTGCGCATAACGTGTCTTCCCATGCTCCAATGGAAAATTCGAAGCCGGATTTGGGATTAGCATGAAAAATTGAATGGGAAAGAGGTCTCAGTTGATTTTTATAGCAAATAGATCAAAAAATAATTTTTTGATGTGAAAACATGAACAAATGAGGGTGCACAACAGGTGTGAGACGCACACCTATCGTGAACAAACACTTAGCTTTGTCCTAAATTTTTTTTACGTGATTAGAAACCTCGTTCACAGAATTTTTAATGAAAAATACCAAAAGATTACACAATCGAATCGCGGACCCCATGTCTAGAGATAGACATTTTTCTGAATTTCGTGAGGGGCATTTCAAACCTTTCCAAACCCCTCCTAGACTTATATGACCATAATGGGTCGTTTAAAGCATTAAAAGGGTTTTAAACCCTCTTTTCAATCCCTTCTAAGTCCTTGAAGACGACTAGGACTAAAGAGGAGAGAAGAGGAACATAAAATTAAGGAGTTTGAAAAGAGTTCCTTGAGGTTGATTGTTCAAAGCTTCAATCCAAGTATGTGTGGCTAAACTAAAGCATAAGATTGTTCTCCCATATGCCCCATAGATAGTAATAGAAGAGTTGACAATCCATGACTCCCCATACATGATTCTTGAAGTATTATCTTGATTAAATTCTTGAAAACTATATTACTTGCATGTATTTTCATATGTTGATGATCATCATAAACTTATTTTCTTGAATTGAATAATTTTCATAAGACATTGTATAAACCATATATATTAACTTTTGAAAGCATGCATGAATAAACTTAGGGATTGAGTTTAGAGCCTTGATTCACGAAAGTTGATTATGATTGTGATGTAAGCATGTAGATAGGTTGATAGAAATTTATGGTCTTGTGAGTATCCATAAATGATCTCTAATGATTTGTCTATTCGATCGTTCCCTAATGATTGAACTAAACCTTGAGCTATTGATTGAGGTGCTGATTGATGAGATGACGATAGTCTCTATGAGAATGATAGAATGATGAGTGCCACCACGAGGCTAATTGAGATGATTTGATTGAGATCGATGAGTCGTATGAGCGAGATCGATGAGTCATATGAGTATTTTATCTAGAGGTTGTAAGTTGGTGTGATATTAAAGAGGTGTGTGATGGATGCACATGTTAGTGTTAGACCCTAAGCTTGATTCTTGAGGAGTACAGTGAAAGAGGAGACAACATCGTGAGAGTAATAGTCTTCGTTGGAGATGTGCTATAAGAGGCTTTCCATAGTGTATGTTCGAGATGAAGATGTTGATTTGTGAGGAAGTGATGCTATAGGCAAGTGTAAGTGCCCCTTAGTTAAGATGAGTGAGATGAGGATAGCCCAGTAGATAAGAAAAGGCTTGAGATATTTATCCATGATTCTGTAAAGATGTGTGAAGCTATAAGTTATGATTGCTATAAGAATCTATACAATATTTTTGACTTATCGATATGGAGTAGGCTGATGTAAGTAATTTTTGTCATCATAAGTAGCTAACTCGATTGGGGCTTATGGATAGATGATTATGAGTTTTTCATAATTGTCTAAGTCTTATACAAATGAGTTTATGGGGGAGGGGCATGGAAGTTGGGAGCTTGCAAGCAAAAAGAGGAGGTCAGATTAGAAGAGTTGTGGGAAGTGGTTAGGTATGACATAAGAATAAAAAATATAGAGAGATTTCCATAAAGACAGGAAGGGGATAACAGTGGTATCATTGAAAGGAGTCTAAGTGGATGTTTATATGCATGTGACTACAGCATAACAGAAGAGTTTAAGATATTCTTGTGGATAATAATTCCTTGACTGTGTGGAGGTATATGCTTACAGCATAGTAGACGAAATTGATTCACAAATTTAGAGAGAGGACCTTGAGAACTAAGGGAGAGTTGAGGAGGTGATGAATCTAAGTAAATCTTGAGTTTGATTGAGATGGGTTGATTGAGGTGAGACCTCAATTCCTTGTGATATCATACACTCCTTATTCTTCCATTGAGGTGATAATATATTCCCATCTGTTATACGATTGCCATGCCTATGGCCTACTCCCATACATAGCATGTTGATTCCTATCCATGTTTATTTTCAAGGATGAGAAACAATGAATTCATTCATTAATCTTGATCTTACCCTATGGATCCAAGAGTTTCCAGTCCTATATTGAATGCGGTATGACCTAAGTTTTACACTATGTATAGTTCTGTGAACTTAGAGTGAGTCTTGATAGATAAGGTAGATTGTACTTCATTATGAATGTCCTCGAATAAGATTTCTCGATTGAGTCATTCTAATGATCTTTCTTTTCAAGATATTTGAGTGATCTTGCTTTACAGTCTTGATAGGAATGTTGAGGATAGTAGACGAGTTTTGGGTGATGGGAGAGGATGAGTGCTCCTGAATTGTGATACTAGAGTTGAGTTCCTATCTTTGAGTTGATGTTCCTTTTAAGCCTTTGCGTACTTGAGTATGCAAGTCCTTGATAGTATTCATACCTAAAAATGATGTTGGAGATAAAGTTTAAATTCTAGATATTGAGTTCGAAGTCTATTCTTGAGGTTGAGTATTCGAGTATCTAAGTATTTGAGTTCTTGATGGTATTCATGCTTACTTTGCATGGAGAGGTAGTAGTTTGAGGTTTCGCCAAAGAGGCAGATGACGACTTCCTCAATGTCCAAATTGTGATGCTGATAATAGTAGACTAAGAGTGAGGGTAGATGAGGAGGAGTGAATGTATCCTTATTGTGATATTAGTGTTAAACCTGTGTCATGTAGGGATAGAGGTAGGAAGGAAGAGAGAGATGAGACCTCATGATATGCAACGTATAGGTAAGAGTAGGTTAGAGTGTCTCTAGGTAAGAGCATGTTGGTGTGTCTTTGAGTGGGTGCTCATTCAATGATAGGGGTAGAAGTGTTAAGTAGGATTGATAATCCTTAAATATAGTTGAAGTGGTTTGAATGATAGGCTTGGATGTGTGGATGTCATTATAGGAGTAATTAGAGAAGACTATTGATGACTTTTGAGTGAGTGTTCTAGGTAGATGTGTTAGAGCAGCAAGGAGGAGTAGTATTCTCTAGATGAAAATCCCTGACGATGTATAAAGCATGAGTTTTGAGGATTTTCTTGGCGTGAGCATGGTCATCTTAGAATAGCATTTTTGGGGCTTAGAATTAGGCTCGAAACAAAATAACAAGATGTGGTTAGGTAGAGATTGAATAGGATCCATAAGCTTTAATTGATGAGGTGTAGTTCTTTGAAGGGGAGCATAATCGAGATGAGATGCTAAGCTTGAGAGTTACTCGTAGAGTGTTATATATCTTGATGGTCCCATTCACGATTAGAGTTGATGATTTTCTACTTGAGTTCGAATAGCTGATTGTCAAGGTGCCTAAATGATTCTAGTTGTTTGAGTTTTGATATCCTATTCATGCTAGATGGTGAGAATATCAAAAGGTATAGAATGAGAATTTTACGAGATGGATTATGGAAGTATGATTAGTTTATGAGGTAGCACATGGTAACTTTGAATTAGGCTTGACCATACTAAGAGTGTGCAGTGAGAGTTTGTCATGCCCAAAGTCCCGTTAGAGCGGACTAGCACCCGTTGCCGGTAAGACCCGGGAGAACAAACCTGTATCTATGCGCTTTCTCTACATATATAAGGTGTTTCTATATTTGACATTCCCTTAAGAAAATAAACTGTGATAACAAGCCAAAAAGAAATGCATATGGCTAGGCCGTTAGGGCCATGGTGGTTAAAGTATGAGACATGACCATACTTTAATTTATATAGTCTACAAAGCTTATAGATAAGGTCGGGACAGGCCCTGCCTCGACTAACTGTACAATACAAAAATATAAGCTCTAGACACAAAGCTCCAAAGTAACCTGAAGCTTGGTAACAGCAGCTGGATATCATGTACTCCTACTGGGGAGATCTACTAGCACCTGTACCTACAATATGAAATATAGGTCCCCTATAAGAGATGCCAGTATGAGATAATGTATTGAATATGTAAGGCAGCAAATACTGTATAAGAAGTAACAACTTAAATGAAACTATGCACTAGGGTAACAGACCACCTTTAGTTATACTGTGGGATCATGTACTTTATGTTTTTTAATCACTTTACCTTTGCAGTATAATCTGTGCACAACATATAACACAAATGACCAACTGATAAGTGATGAAAATTGTATCGGGATTGGCCCTGGATAAGCTATTCCTTAACCCCTCGGGCTATCCCCGTGATGGGATTGTCCCTGGATGGGTGATTCTTCCACCATAGGGCTACCACCCATCAATAGACAATATACTTTATCTTTAAATTAACTTTCAGATGATTCTTTTGGTGGTCATAATATTGGAGCTGTAAGACTGTAGATGTAACATGTAGATAATCAAACAAGTCAATATGACAATGAAGGAGTACATTACATAAATAATAAAATGCGTATGAGATGAAATAACTTATAAACTTTATTTGGCAAAAAGAACACATGTAACTTAGTATCCATGTATGTATGCAGATTTGAAGGTGACTATGTATGGGAGCATGTGAACATATGTAAGAATGTAGACACAATTAATAGTTGTGTTGGAGTTGGTAAGCGCCTTTATATGCCAAGGAAGGATCTATCTTTCGTGCCAAACAATACTAAATCAAGTAGCCTTACATACCTCATTGTATGACCTCGTTACTACCTCAAGATAATTTTCCCTTCCTCCGAATATTTATCTACAATATAGTAGGTGATAAAACTAGCATTAGTAGCCAATAGATACACCTTGGGAGCCCAATCACATAAAAACACAACACACGGGTAGCAAGCGGGTATTTATAAACCCGAGCATATTGTTTCAACCTTTCCGCCCCTAATCATATTTTCTACTAGACATTCTCATATACATATCATGTGTAGCCTGTTTTAGTGCCATAACAGTCTTACAACAGCTCACAAAGTATAACACATAACAATTCTACACAACCTACAAATGGATAGCATAACGTTACGTCCCTTTGCCCCATTTTGACGTCGACAATTCCAAACCCGTTCCAACTTTAGCCAAACTGTTATAAACATATTTATACATAAAACAGCTTTGAACCAGTCTCAAAACAGTAACAAATTAGTCATTAAGGATGTGATGCAATAGCCTTCCATCCATCAGCCCACAATTTCCAATCAACATTACACTTAAGATAGCATAATAAAACTTGTTTGTTAACTGAAATTGAAATCAGGGTAGCAACCTTAGGGTAATATCTATAACTCAAACCATGTTAAAAATATAAATGTCTCTTCATAATATAGCCCATAAACTATAAATAAGTCACTAAAATAAAAGGCAAGTGTGCAGTAACTTCCTAAACACATGCTGTCCAAATTTTCAGCACAAGCATAACTAGCATATACTTATTGTCTTTCATGAAGAAACTATACTAAATACACAACTATAATTACTTATCTTTGTCTTCAAGATTCATCCTTACTTCAATAACCCTAGAGGGTTGTATTAGTTGCTTTGTAAAGTGAAGTAAAGAGAAGACAAGAGTTTTTTTGGAAAGCTGTAAAATTGTTGCAAGCAAAATGACTTAAGGGGATACTTTTGAGCTGTTTTTAAAGGCTTTTTTAGCCGACATTCTCTTTCCCTTTTTACCATATGTTAGTACACATTAAGAATCTAGTGATACAGCATCTTGGCCCTCACAGTTGGTCCTAAATGGGTCTCAAAGTTGATGGGCCTTGGCTGCCCATTTTCTAAATTCCTCTTAGTTAGTTTTGGGCCAAAATAGTCAAGTGGATTGTGATGTACTTGAGCCCTTTTAATATCCTTCTTAGGCTGAAAATGTAGTCCATTTATGATGCTAAAATATGGTCCAAAGTTACACCATTAACATGAAATTTATTCATAATCGGACTTGAACAAATTCGATGTAAGGCCTCGTCTCCGTTTAGCTAGCAATTTAAGCTAAGCAAGTAGGTGACTCACTTGCTAGCTTCTTAAGTCCTACAAGAATCTCGATTCTCTTACTTCCTTTAAGTCTGTTAACTCCTTAATTTGACACAAAATATGCATACACTCAACTCTGTTAAGCGTTAGATGCACATATCCCTCTATAACATGAAATTCGAGCACTTTTAAAAATGGGCTCTAATTTGACCAAACCATATCATGTTGCATTTTCCTTGTACCAGTATTGTAAGATGTGGGGTGTTACAGAGTCGGGCCTTGATGAGAGCCATAAGATACAAATGATGGTCTTCTCTAACTAGTTGAGTTTTCCATTCTTGAGTCAATGTTCACCCTTGAGTTGAAGTATGTGAGTTTTTGAGTGTATGATTGCCTTGAGTAATCTCCTAGCTTACTCATAATTTGAGGATGAATGATCCCAAGGGAGAGATAATGTAACACCCTGTAAAATTTTCAAAATACCCCTAGAAGATAGATATGTGCATAACGTGTCTTTCCATGCTCCAATGGCAAATTTGAAGCTGGATTTGTGATCAACATGAAACATTGAGTGGTTAAGTGGTCTCGGTACATTTTAGAGCAACCAGATCAAAAAATAAGTTATCAATGCAAAATCGGGACCCAATGAGGTTGCGCGACAGGTGTACAACGCGCGCCTGTCGTAAACCAACACTTAGCTTTGTCCCAAAAATTTTTAGATGAAAAATAACAAAAAATTACATAGTACGCGTCACGGGCCCTATGTCTCGAGATGAACTTTTTTCAAATTTTATGAGGGGTATTCTAAACCTTCCCTACCTACTGCTAGACTTAATATATAACCAAAATGGTTTATTTAAAGTGTAAAAAAGGTTTTAAACCCTATTTTAAGCCCCTTCTAAGTCCTTGAAAAAGACTATGACTGAAGAGGAGAGAAGAGGAACGTAAAATTGAGTAGTTTGAAGAGAGTTCTCTTTTGAGGTTGATTGTCCAAAGCTTCAATCCAGGTATGTAAGGCTAAACTAAAGTATGAGATTATTCTCCCATATGCCCCATAGATGGTAATAGAAAAGTTGAAAGTCCATGAGTCCCTATACATGATTCTTGAAGTATTATCTTGATTAAATTCTTGAAAACTATATTACTTATATGTATTTTCATATGTTGATGATCATCATAAACTTATTTTCTTGAATTGAATAATTTCCATGAGATATTATATAAACCTTATATGTTAACTTTTGAAAGCATGCATGAATGAATTTAGGGATTGAGTTTAGAGCCTTGATTCGAGAAAGTTGATTGTGATTGTACTGTGAGTATGTTAATAGATTGATAGAACTTGCTGGTCCTATGAGTATCCATAAAGGATCTCTAATGATTTGTCTCTTTGATTGTTACCTAATGATTGATCTAACCCTTAATCTATTGATTGACATGTTGATTGATGAGATGATGAGAGTCTTTATGAGACTGATTGAATGATGAGTGCCTTTACATGCTTATTGAGATGATTTGATTGAGATAGATGAATCTTGAGAGGAGTATTGAGCATCAAAATGTGTAAGAGTGAGTTCCCCTTGCACTTATTAAATATGTGATCAGCGTACGAGAGGACCAGATCGTAAAATCTGATATTTCCTTTGTCCAATATGAGGACTTTATGTTCTTTATTTGTGGATCCACTGATGCCATGTGCTTTACCCTGGCAAGGTATTGGATAGATGTGGCAATGAACCACTTCATTATCTCTTCACCGACTCATAGGTGATGGTTTTCTAGTTAGAGAAAATCCCAGATAGGTTCCGCACTAATAGTACTCTGCTGTTGAGTTAATCGTATGAGTCTTGATTGATGTTGATGAGTTAGTTGTCCTCTTTTTATTTTTACCTTAGATGGTTATTGGTCATTTTGAGTGAGTATCTTACGAGTTGAAGTAATTCCATGTTATTTTTGCCTATATTGTTTTATTTATCCATTTCACATACCATACATTCCATGTCTGATGCCATTCAGTGTTGCATCATTTTATGATGCAGATACAAGAGATAGAGGACTTCCACGGATGCACTATTGAGGTTTAGAGTTCCCTAGTTCCAGAGATTGGTGAGTCCTCCCCTGTATTCGGAGGATATCTTTTATTATCTTTTGATATGTTTAGAGTTAGTCCTTTTGAGTTTGTGGTAGCCATGGCCTGCCATGGTACCATCCTAGACTGTAGAGGTAGAGGCTTCATAGACTAGAGATGATGATTTGATGTTGGGTCTTTTCGTCTCTAAACTGAGTTTCTTAAATCTGTTATTATGTCATAGATGTTGAGACCTATCTTATTGGTCTATGACCCTTATTCGTTGATGTAGAAGTGACTGAGTTGCCCATTATATATCCTTTATTATTATACTTTCCGTTGTTCAGAGGATTGAATGACTGTCTTGAGACCGAGTGGTTTGCTTGGGACTAGTAACAGTTTTTGAGTGCGGGCCACGTCTAGGGTACCCTCTCGGGGCGTGACATATAGTTACATCAAAATGAGCACGAGCATTGTATATGAACATTAAAAAATGCCCAACCCTCTCGAGTAATAGTTGCTAAATTCCTTCAATCCTTTGACTAGACAAATTTGGCCTTGAGAATGTTCCACCTCAACTTCCCATGCTTTTCCATGGGGAGTATCAAGAAACGTAGGATTTAACATGTCTTTGCAATACTTTTTGGAATATACTTCTAGAATCCTCTGTATGCAAAATATATTAAATTCAGTTTTAGAAGCAAACCTACAAAATGGGCAGTAGACGCATTTGCACATAGTATTTTTATTCTACCAATGTTAAGTTGAGAGATTGAGTTGTGGCTCTTGTGTATTTCTATTAAATAAGACCAATGATTTAATTTTGAGTACCTCGTCTAATACCTTTCCATTAACACATCCTTATATTTGGTTGATCAAATATGGAATGCATGTTATAGTTCATGCTACAAGCCTTTGAATGTCTATCCAAAATCATAGCAGGCCCCCACCAACGCCGCCGGGCCACCAGGGCCATTTACCTGGCTCGTGGCTGATCTACTCATATGATTTTTAGGCAATCTTGCACCGAGACCCGATGAAGCACCAGAATCTGTGGGATGACACCCACAGAAAACTACCAAAATCACCTATTTAGGTTTCCTTGGCCCATAAAATCCTATATGGCTCCCACCAATGCCGTTGGGCCACCTGGACCACTTGCCGGGCTCGTAGCCGACCCACTAGTATGATTCTTTGGGAATCTTGCATCGGACCCCAATGCAGCACCAGAATTCGTGGGCTAACACCAACAGAAAAACATCAAAATCACCTTTTCAGATTCCTTGGCCAATAAAATCCTACCAGGCCCTCCCCAACGTCGCCGGGCCACAAGGGCCTCTTGCCGGGCTGATGGGTAACCAAGACATATGATTTTTTAGGAATCCTATGTAGACACCTATGCAGCGCCAGAATTCATGGGCTAATATGCACGGAAAACTGCCCAAATCGCCCGTTCTGGCTTTCTTGGCCCATAAAATCCTACCAGGCCCCCGCCAATGCCGCTAGGACACCTGGGCTGCTTGCCGGGATCGTGGCCTACCTGCTCGTGTGTGTTTTAAGGAATCTTGCCTTGAACCCCCATGCAGCACTAGAATCCGTGAGCTACCACCCATGAAAAATTGTCGAAATTGCCTATTTCGGCTTCCTTGGCCCATAAAATCCTACCAGGCCCCCGCCAATGCCACCGGACCATCAGGGCCGCTTATCGGGCGCGTGGACGATCTAGTCATATGATTTTTTAGCAAAATTGCATCAGAACCCAATGCAGCGCAAGAATCCATGGGCTAACACCCATAAAAAACTGCCAAAATCTCCTATTTCGACTTCCTTGGCCCATAAAATCCCACCAGGCCCCCACTAACGTTGTCGGGCCACCTGGGCTGCTAGTGGGGATTGTGGCCGACCCCCTTGTGTTAGTTTTCAGGAATCGTTTATTGGACCCCCATGCAGCACTAGAATACGTGGGATAACACCCACGAAAAACTGTCGAAATCTCCTATTTCTGCTTCCTTGGACCATAAAATCCTACCAGGCCCCCGCCAATGCTACTAGGCAACCTGGGCCAATTGTGAGGCTTGTAGCCGACCCACTCGTATGATTTTACTGGAATCTTATGTCGGACCCCCATGAAGCACCAGAATCCATGGGCTAGCACCCACAAAAAACTGCTGAAATCGCCTGTTTCGGCTTCTTTGGCCCATAAAATCCTACCAAGCCCCAGCCAATGCCACTGGGCCACCTAGGCCGTCTGCCAGCCTCGTGGCTGACCCATGTGTATGACTTTTTGTGAATACTATGCTGGACCCCCATGCAGTGCTAGAATTCGTGGGCTAACACCCTTTGAAAATTGCTGAAATCGCCTGTTTTGCCTTCCATGGCCTATAAAATCCTACAAGGCCCCCGCCAGCGCCATCGAGCCACCTGGTCCCCATGACGGGCTCATGGCCGACACACTTGTGTGAATTTTTAGGAATTTTACATAGGACCCCCATGTAGCACCAGAATCTGTGGGCTAACACCCATGGTAAACTGTCGGAATCGTCTGTTTTGGCTTCCTTGACCAATAAAATCCTTCCAGTCCCCTACCAATGCCGCCGAGCCACCAGGGCCGCTTGCCGAGCTTGTGGCTGACCCACTTGTATGATTATTTTGGAATCTTGTGTCGGACCCCAATGCAGTGCCAGAATCCATGGGCTAACACCTACAAAAAATTATCGAAATAATCTATTTTGGCTTCCTTGGCCCATAAAATCCTATTAGGCCACCGCCAACGCCGCCGGGCCACCATGGCCACTTGTCAGGCTCGTGGCTGACCCACTAGTATGACATTTTGGGAATCCTACTTCGGAACCCCATGCAACTTCTAGAATCCGTGGGCTAACACACACGGAAAACAGTCGAAATCGCCTGTTTCGGCTTCCTTGGCCCATAAAATCCTACCAGGCCCCATCAACGCCGCAGGGCCACTTAGGCTAATTGCCGAGCTCGTGGCGGACCTACTCATGTGATTTTTCTAGAATCTTATGCCAGACCTCCATGCAGTGCTACAATTCCTGGGCTAACACGTACAGAAAACTACCTAAATCGCCTGTTTCAGCTTCCTTGGCCCATAAAATCCTACCAGGCCCCCGCCAATGCTGCTGGGCCACCAGGGCCACTTGCGGGGCTCGTGGCCGACCCACACGTGTGATTTCTTATGAATCTTGTACCATACCCCCATGCAGCGCCAGAATCCGTGGGCTAACACCCACGGAAAACTGTCGAAATCGCCTATTTCGACTACCTTGGTCCATAAAATCGTACCAGGCATCCGCTAATGCTGCCGGGCCACGTGACCTACTTGCCGATCTCATGGACGAACCACTCGTGTGATTATATGGTGAGTATTGCATCGGACCCCTATGTAGAGAAAGAATCTATGGGCTAACACCCACAGAAAACTGCCGAAATCGCCTGTTTCGATTTCTTGGCCCATAAAATCCTACCAGGCCACCACCAACATCGTCGACCCACCTGGGCCACTTGTCGGGCTCGTGGCTGACCCACTCATGTGAGTTTTTGGGAATCTTTCATCGAACCCCAATTCAGCGCCAGAATCCGTAGGCTAACACCCACAAAAAACTGTCAAAATCGCATGTTTCGGCTTCCTTGTCCCATAAAATCCTGCCAGGCCCCCGCCAACTCTACCGGGCCACCAGGGCCACTTAATGGGCTCATGCCCGACCAACTTGTGTGATTTTTTCGGAATGTTGAGCTAGACCCCCATGCAGCACCAGAATCGGTGGACTAACACCCACAGAAACTACCCTAGTTATCTGTTTCTGCTTCCTTGGACCATAAATTTCTAACAGGCCCCTGCCTACGCCATCAAGCCACCTGGGCCTCTTTCCAGTCTAGTTGCCGACCCACTCGTGTGAGCTTTCGAGAATCTTACGCCAAATCCCTATGTAGTGCCAGAATCTATGGGCTAACACCCATGAAAAACTGCCGAAATCGCCTATTTCGGCTTCCTTGGTCCATAAAATCCTACCAGACCCCCACGAATGTCGTCGAGCCACCAGGGCCACTTGTTGGGCTTGTGATCGAATCATTCATATGAATTTTTGGAAATCTTGCGCCGGACCCCCATGCAGCGCCAGAATCCATGGGCTAACACCCATGGAAAAATGTCAAAATTGCATATTTCGACTTTCTTGGCCCATAAAATCCTACCAGGCGCCCGACAATACCCCTAGGCCACCTGGCTTGCTACATGGGTTCGTGACAAAACTACACATGTGAGTTTTAAAGAATCTTGGATTGGACCCCCATGAAGTACCAGAATCCGTGGGCTAACACCCAAGGAAAACTACCGAAATTGCCTATTGCGGTTTCCTTGGCCCATAAAATCCTATCAAGCACCCGTAAATGCCACCGGGACACCTGGCCAGTTTTTCGAGTTCATGGTCGACCCACTCATGTTATTTTTTGAGAATCTTGCATCGAACCCCAATGTAGCGCCAGAACCTGTGGGTGAAGCTGCAGAAATCGCCTATTTTGGCTTCCTTGGCCCATAAAATCCAACCAGGCCCCCGCCAATGGCGCAGAGACGCTTGCTGGGATTGTGGACAACCCATGCATGTGAGTTTTCAAGAATCCTGCACCGGACCCCCATGCAGCGCCAAAATCCGTGGGCTAACACCCACGAAAAACTGCCCAAATCACCTGTTTTTCGTTCCTTGTCCATAAAATACTACCAGGGCCCCGCTAATATCGTCGGGCCACCTGGGCCACTTGTCGGGCTTGTGGCCGATGCACTTGTTTGAGTCTTCGGCAATCTTGCACTGGACCCTATGCAGCGCCGGAATTCGTGGGTTGACACCCACGAAAAACTGCTTAAATCGCCTATTTCAGCTTCCTTGGACCATTAAATCCTACCAGGCCCCCGCCAACGTCACTGGGCCACTAAAGCCTCTTATCGAGCTCATAGCTGACCCATTCGTATGATTTTTTTGGAATCTTGCACTGGAACCCCATGTAATGCCAAAATTTGAAGGCTAACAACCACGGAAAACTGCATGTTTTGGCTTCCTTGGCCCATAAAATCCTACCAGGCCCCAGCCAATGCCACCGAGCCACCTGGGCCACTTTTCAAGCTCGTAGCTGACCTACTTGTGTGACTTTTTGGGAAACCTATGGCGGACCCCCATGCAGTGCTAGAGTCCTTGGGACGACACCCAAGGAAAACTGTTAAAATCGCCAATTTTGGTTTCCTTGGCCCATAAATTCCTGCCAGGTCCCCGGCAACGGCACTGGGCTGCCTAGGACACTTGATGGGCTCATGGTGGACCCACTAATGAGAGTTTTCAAGAATACAACACCGGACCCCCTGCAGCGCCAGAATCATTGGGGTATCACCCATGGAAAACTGCCGAAATCGCCTGTTTCGGCTTCCTTGGCCTACAAAATCCTAGCAGGCCCCCGCCTATGTCGTCGGGCCTCCTAGGCCGCTTGCTGGGCTCATGGACGACCCAATCATGTGAGTTTTCTAGAGTCTTACTGTAGACCAGCATGCAGTGCCAGAATCCGTGGGCTAACACTTACGAAAAATTGTTGAAATCGCTTATTTTGGCTTCCTTGGCCCATAAAATCCTACCAAGCACCTGCACCAACACTGCCGGGCCACCTGGGCCACTTACCGAGCTCAAGGCCAACCCACCCTTATGACTTTTTGAAAATGCTACATCCGACCCCAATGCAGCACCGAATTTCATGAGCTAACATCCACGAAAAACTGCCTAAATCACCTGTTTTGACTTCCTTGGCCCATAAAATCCTACCAAACCCCCGCCAACAACATCAGGAAACCAGGCACCCGCCAACGTCTTCGGGTCCCCCCTGGCCCGCTTTCCACGATCGAGGCCATCCCACTTATGTGAGTTTTTAGGAATCTTCCATTGGACCCCTATGCAACGCCAGAATCTATGGGCTAACACCCACGAAAAACTGTCAAAATCGCCTATTTAGGCTTCCTTGGCGTATAAAATCATACCAGGCCCCCGCCAATACCGCTGGGCCATCATAGGCGCTTGATGGGCTCGTAGCTGACCCATTCGTGTGAGTTTTTGGGAATCATGCGTCAGAGCCCCATGCAGCGCCAGAATCCGTGGGCTAACACCCATGGAAAACTACCGAAATCACTTGTTTCGGCTTTCTTGGCCAATAAAATCATACCAGGCCCCCACCAATGCCGCCGGGCCCCCTGGGCCACTTTCTGGGCTTATAGCTGACCCACTCGTGTGATGTTTTGGGAATCTTGCATTGGACCCCCGTGCTGCGCCAGAATCCAAGGGCTGGCACCCACGAAAAACTGCCGAAATTGCCTGTTTCAGCTTTCTTGGCCCATAAAATCCTTCCTGGAGCCCACCAATGTTGTCGGGCCACTAGGGCCGCTCACTGGGCTTGTGGATGAACCATTCGTATGATTTTCTCTAGTCCTGCGCCAAACCCCCATGCAGCACTAGAATCCCTTGGCTAAAACCCATGAAAAACTATCAAAATCACCTGTTTTTGCTTCCTTGCCCCATAAAATCGTACCAGGCCCACGCCAATGCCGCGGGCCACCTGGGACACTTTTTGGGCTTGTGGACAACCCACTCGTGTGAGTTTTATGGGAATCTTGCACCGGACTCCCATTCAGCGCCAGAAATCGTGGGCTAACACCTACGGAAAACTGTCGAAATCCCCTTTTTGGCTTATTTGGCCCATAAAATCCTACCAGGCCCCCACCAACGCCATCAGGCCAACTAGGTTGCTTGCTGGGTTCGTTGCCGACCTACTTGTAAGAGTTTTCAAAAATCTTGCGTCGGACCCCAATGCAGCGCCAGAATCTGTGAGCTAATACCTATGGAAAATTGTCGAAATCACCTGTTTCAGCTTCATCGACCCATAAAATCCCACCAGCCCCCCGCAAATGGTGCCGAGCCAACTGGGCCACTTACCGGGTTCGTGGTCAACCCACTCGTGTTATTTATCAGGAATCCTGCATCGGACCCCATGTAGTACCATAATATGTGGGCTAATACCCATGAAAAACTGCCAAAATTGCCTGTTTCGGCTTCCTTAGCCCATAAAATCATACAAGGCCCCCGCCAATGCCGTCGGGCCACAAAGGTCATTTGCCAGGCTTATGACTAACCCACTTGTTTGAGTTTTCGAGAATCCTGCGCTGGATCACTATGTAGCTCTAGAATTCATGGGCTAACACCTACTGAAAACATCCAAAATCACCTGTTTCAGCTTTCTTGGCCCATAAAATCATACTAGGCCCCCGCTAATGCCGCCGGACCCCTAGCTCACTTGCTGGGCTTATGGCGAACCCACTGGTGTGAGTTTTCTAGAATCTTGCACCAGACCCCCATGTAGCGCCATAATCCATAGGATAACACCCATGGAAAACTGCTGAAATTGCTTGTTTTGGCTTTCTTGGCACATAAAATCCTATCAGGCCCCTGCTAATGCCACTAGGACACTAGAGCCTCTTGTCGGGCTCGTGGTCGACCCACCCATTTAATTTTTTGGGAATCCTGCCCCGAACTCTATGTAGCGCCAGAATCTGTAGGCTAACACCCACGAAAAAATGCCAAAATTGCCTATGTCAGCTTCCTTGGCCCATAAAATCCTACTAGAGTGCCACCAATGCTGCCGAGCTACCTAGGCTGCTTATCGGGCTTGTAGCTGACCTACTCATGTTATTTGATGGGAATACTGCTGCCAAGCCCTAAGTCCCAGTAAGGCGGACTGGAACCCATTGCCAATAAGGCCCGGGAGAACCAACCTATGTCTTTGCGCTTTCTATACTTATTATAAGGGGTTTGTACATGTAATATGCCTTTATGCAAGTGAACAGGAATAACAAGCCAAAAGGAAATGCATATGGCTAGACCGTTGGGGCCACGGTGTCTAAAGTACGAGACAAGATCACACATTAATTTATATAGTCGACAAATGCTCTCGATAAGGAAAGGGATCTGATAAGGGTCAGGACAGGCTCGCCTCGACTAACTATACAGTACAAATATAATAAGCTCTAGACACACAAAGCTCCAAATCAACTTAGATCATGGTAACAACAGCTGGATATCATGTACTCCTACTGGGGAGATATACTAGCACCTGTACCTGCAATATGAAATGCAGGTCCACCGTAAGGGACGTTAGTATGAGATAATGTACTGAATATGTAATGCAGGAAATACTGTATATGAAGTAACAACTCAAATGAAACTATGCACTGGTGTAGGATAAGAGACCATCTTTAGTTATATTATGGGATCATGAACTTTATGTTCTTTTTATTATTTTTTCTTTACTGTATAATTTGTGCACAGCATGTAATATAAATGACCAGCTGATCAATGATAAATTTATATCAGGATCGGCCCTGGCTAGGCTTTTCTTTTAAACCCTTGGGCTACCCCACGTGATAAGATTGACCCTGGCTAGGTGATTCTTCCACCCCTTGGGCTACTACACATCAATAAGCCATGTACTTTATCTTTTAATTACTTCTGAGATGATTCTTGTGGTGGTCATAATATTGTAACTGTAGGACTATAGATGTATCATGTGACATGTAGATAATCATACAAGACAACATGACAATGAAAAGAGTATATTACACAAATAATGAGATGCGTATGAGATAAAACAAGTCATGAACTTTATTTAGCAGCAAGAGCCCGTATAACTTGGTATCCACGTCTTTATGTAGATTTGAAGGTGACTATGTATGGGAGCATATGAACATGTGAAAGAGTAGAAACACGGTTAATAGGTATATCGGAGTTGGTAAGTGCATTTATGTGCCAAGGTAGAATCTAGATTCATGCCAATTAATACGAAATCAAGTAACCTTACATACCTCGTGTATGACCTCGTTACTACCTTGGAGTAATCGCGTTTTCCTCCAAATATTTGTATACAATATATTAGGCAATAATACTATTATTAGTAGCAAAGAAACACTTTTTGGCATCCTAATATCATAAAAACTAACACCCGGGCAGCAAGCTTATAATTAGCGACCTAAAGGCATTCCTTCAACCTGTTCACTTATAATCGTATTTTCTGATAACCATTCTTATGTACATGCCATAGACATCTTGTTTCAGACCCTTAAAAGTCTTATAATAGTTCACAGGGTGAAAGATATAACAATCCTGTAAAACACACAAATAGGCAGCATCATATTCGTATTCTTGCTACGTTTCAACGTCAACGGTCCCGAACTTGTTTCAACTTTACCCAAACTATATGCAAATTTTTTTACATATAAAACCATTCTTAAAATAGTCCACAAATAATCCCAAGTTAGGTGATGGTCGCAAAACAATAATTTCCAATTATCCGCTCACAAGTTTCTTTTAAGAGTACAATTAAGATATCCTACAATAAGTCATCTTTGTGGACTGTAATAGTGGGGAAGCAACCTGTTTACATTACTATCAAACCAAGCAATGTGGTTTCACCCGCTTCAAACCATCCAATCGGTGACCTACATTTCCATCCATACAAAGCTTCATAAGGTGCCATCTTGATACTCGTGTGGTAGCTATTATTATAGGAAAATTCAATAAGTGGCAAATGGTCTACCCAACTACCTTTAAAGTCCAATGCACAAGCTCATAACATATCTTCAAGTGTCTCAATGGTACGTTCTGCATGACCATCTGTTTGTGGGTGGAATGTTGTACTCAAATTCACTTGTGTCGCTAAACTCCTTTGGAAGGACTTCCAAAATTTTGCAGTGAATTGAGCCCCCCGATCAGAGATAATAGAGGTTGGGACTCCATATAACCTGACTATGTCTTTGAGGTATAGCTTGGCATACTCTTCAGCTATATAATCACTTATGACTAGTAAGAAGTGTGCTGACTTTGTGAGTCTATCAACTATTACCCAAATGGAGTCAAACTTCTGAAATGAGCACGACAACCTAGTAACAAATCCTTATCAATCATATCCCACTTCCAGGTTAGAAGTTCTATACACTGCATATAACCTCCTAGATTTTAGTGTTCTACTTTAATTTGTTGGCAATTTGACATTAAGCCACAAATTCTACCAGGTCCTTTTTCATCCCTCCCAACTAGAACATTTCTTTTAGGTCATGATACATCTTAGTTGATCCTGGATGGATAGAATAGCAAGAATGATTTCTTAATCCATTAATATCAGGCATACACAATCTATTTTGGTAGTAAAGTACTCCATTTTGTGTAAGGTCCAAGCCCTTTATCGTACGCTGACTAACCATGTCCTTAAGTCGTTGTAAAATAGAATCCTCGAACAGTTTTGATTTCACCTCCATTGCCAATGAAGATGCTGTTGTATTATGTACAATAGCCCCTTCCTTTGAAATTTTCAAGAAGGCGAACTCCCAAACTGGCTAGTTGATATAGATCCTTAGCCACTCTTTGACTTACCACGACTTTGATCTCCAATATTCATGATTACTTTATGACTGAAAGCATCGCTACCACAATTGCCTTCCTCAGATGGTACAGTATATCAACGTTGTAATTCTTTATTAGCTCTAGCCATATCTGCTACCTTAATTTAGGCCTTTGTGCTTAAAGATGTATTGCAGGCTCTTATGATCAGTATATTTGTCAACTTGAACCCCATATGAATAGTGGCGCCATATTTTCAGAGCAAACACAACCATTGCTCGCTCAAGATCATGAGTTGGATAGTTTTTCTTATGTGGTCATAGTTGTCTAGATGCATAAGCAATTACCCCACCATGTTGTGTCAGTACATACACTAAGCCAACTCCTGAAGCATCGCAATACACTGCATACCCTTCGGTGCCTTCTAGAAGTACTAGAACAGGTGCAACAGTTAGCTTGTTTTTCAGCTCTTGTAAGCTTCTTTCACATACATCATTCCATTGGAACTTGGTTGCTTTATGTGTCAACTTTGTTAGAAGTGTAGAAATAGAGGAAAAACCTTCAACGAGCCTTCTATAATAACCTGCCAACCCTAGGAAGCTTCGAACTTCTGTGGGTATCGTTGTCCTTGGCCAATCTTTCACAGCCTCTATCTTTTGTGAATCAACCCTTATTCCCTCGTCGGACACAATATGACCTAAGAATGCCACTAAATTTATCCAAAATTCACATTTAGAGATTTTGGCATACAACTGTCTATCACGAAGAACCTGTAACACTTGTCGTAAACGATTTGCATGGTCCTTTTCTGATCTTGAATATACCAAAATGTCATCTATAAATACTATCACAAACATATCTAAGAATAGCTTAAATACCCTATTCATCAGATCCATAAAAACTACTGGTGCATTTGTTAGCCCAAATGACATAACAAGAAATTCAAAGTGGCCATCGCGTGTTTTGAAAGCTATCTTGGGTATAACTTTCTTCTTCACCCTCACGTGGTGATACCTTGATCTCAAATCAATTTTTGAAAAGCATTTGGCGCCCTGTAACTGATCAAATAAATCATCAATCCTGGGGAGGGGGTATTTATTCTTAATCGTCACCCTATTCAGTTTTCAATAGTTGATACACATTCTCAAGGTGCCATCCTTTTTGCGTACAAATAACACTGGTGCACCCCAAGGAGACACACTAGGTCTTATAAAACACTTCTCTAATAAGTCTTTTAACTATTCTTTTAATTCACGTAATTATGTCGGGACCATTCTATATGGAGGGATAAAAATAGGTTGAGTGCTTGGAAGTAAGTCAATACCAAAATCTATTTCTCATTCTGGAGGTAAGCCCGGAAGTTCTTCAGGGAACACATCAACAAATTCATTCATTACTGGAACTGATTGAAGAGTTGGTGATTCTGCCTCTATATCCCTCACTCTAACTAAATAGCATATATACCCCTTAGATATCATCCTTCTGGCCTTAAAATAAGCGACAATTTTACCCTTTGGCACCCCAATATTGCCTTCCCATTCTAGAACTGCCTCATTTGGAAAGTGGAAGTACACTCCCTTAGTTTAGTAATCAACGGAGACATAACAAGAAACTAACCAATTCATATCCATTATAACATCAAATTCCACCATTTCTAGCTCAATAAGTTCAGTCAATGTATCACAATCACAAACAATTATTACACTGTCATAATAAACTCTTCTATCCATAATAGATTCACCAATTGGTGTAGACACTTCAAATGGTTTGTTCAATAATTTTGGTGTTCTCTTAAGCCTCCCAACAACTTGTGGAGTGATGTATGATATTGTAGAACTAGGGTAAATTAATGCATATACATTATGTGAAAAGATAGACAATGTACCTATGACCACATCAGGTGAAACTTCCAAATTATGCCGACTTCCTAGAGCATAAGTGCAATTCTGGACTCCGCTAGAGCTAGCTATCCCTCTAACACCTCTATCACGACCCATAGGTGCTTGTTGACCACTATCTAATGGAGGAACGGATGATGATGAAGCAACAGCTAACCCAATAAATTGTGTTATATCACCCATACATCTCCTCGAGCAATCTTTTATCATATGCCCTGGCGCACCACACCAATAACAAGCGTTTGTCCCAACAAGAAATATACCTAAATGACTTCTTCCATACTATTTACAAGGCTTTGTAGGGGTTAGTTGTTGGCCTGTTGAATATCCCGCTGTTCGAGCACCTTGCCTTCACTTCTTGGACCAAACTGATTTCTCCTGGACCCCTGAATTTGTGGTGGAGCACTGGCTACAGAGTAGGAGGATGATATCCTAGGCGGTCTATTATAAAATCGAGGTCTAATCTCACCTTGGGGTGGTGTAAACTGCCCTGTAGACCTGGCCTTCTTGGACTTCGCCCTTTCTAACTCTTGTGCCCTTCTCCTTTGCCTCTGATCCTCCAATTTCTATGCAACTGCTTGCATTCTCACTATATCCATGTCTTTTTTCATGGAAGCAATGGTAGAGTCGCTGACCAGATACGTATCCAATCTATCCATACATCGATGAACTCTATCTATCATAGTAGGAACTACATTAGGAGCATACCTAGATAGGGAACTAAATTGAAGGCTATACTCCCTCACACTCATATTCCCTTGGTGAAGGTTTAGACTGATCTGTACGGGCCTCTAGGATCTCTAATGGCAAGTAATGGTCAAGAAATGCCTCTTTGAACTCCTTCCAGGTAGTTGGGTGTGCATCTATATCCTTAGATTGCTTCCAAGCTTCATACCACAATATAGCCACACCCTTCAACCTATATGTTGGTAACTCAACAGCTTCTGTACCCCTCACGTACATAATATCTAAAGTGCATTGGATCTAATCAATAAAGTCATGGGGATCTTCATTAGGATCTCACCCAGTGAAGGATGGAGGGTCCAAATTAAGGAAGTCACATATCCTGGTGCCAGCTGCCCTATTCGCACCACCTGCACCTATAACTGGACCTTCCTGTCGTTGGCCTTGTCCAACAACTATATGAGTCAATAATTGGACTATATTTCTCAGATCCTGCACGGTAGCATTGATAGATAGTTCTGGGAGGATGTTACTACTCCCCGGTTCATCAGGAGCTGGAATAGTTAGAGATGTCTATGACAGAGACTCATCTTGAGCCTCACTTCGTTGTCTCACCTGACTGGGTATACCAAACACCACTTCTACTCCCTTCCCTTTACCGTTTTTCTTCCTGGTTTTTGGGATACTTGTTGTATAAACAATTTAGGGGTTAGGCACAATCCACCTATTACACTTAGCTATATGGAACGATTTAAAGAATGAAAAGAAAGTAACAATTCCTAAATGCCACGTAGCCTCCTTCTTATAAATGTGGTGCACAACACATCGATGAACAAGACTCTACATAGATACGGCTTTGTAGATTCCCTAGGATGACCTAATCTGATACGACTTCTATCATGTCCCAAGTCCCATTAAGGCGGACCGGCACCCATTGCCAATAAGGCCCGGGAGAACCAACCTATAACTATACACTTTCTATACATATTATAAGGGGTTTCTATATTTAACATGCCTTTATGCAAGTAAACAGGAATAACAAGCCAAAAGAAAATGCATGTGGCTAGGCCGTTGGGGCTACTGTGTCTAAAGTATGAGACATGACCACACTTTAATTTATATAGTCTACAAACCCTTTATTTAAGGAAAGGGATCTGATAAGGGTCGGGATAGGCCCCGCATCGACTAACTATACAGTACAGATATATAAGCTTTAGACACACAAAGTTCCGAAGCAACCTCGAGCTTGGTAACAACAACTAGATATCTTGTACTCCTACTTGGGAGATCTACTAGCACCTGTACCTATAGCATGAAATGCAGGTCGCTCGTAAGGGACGTCAGTACGAGATAATGTACTAAATATGTAAGGTAGAAAATACTATATATGAAGTAACAAATTAAATGAAACTATGCACTAGTGTAGGATAAGAGACCACCTTTAGTTATATGGTGGGATCATGTACTTTATGTTCTTTTTATTACTTTGCCTTTACTATATATTCTGTGCACAACATGTAATACGCATGACCAGTTGATCAGTGGTAAATGTATATCGGGATCGACCCTGGCTTTGCTTTTCCTTTAGACCCTTGGGCTACCCCCCATGGTAGGATCGACCTTGTCTAGGTGATTCTTCCACCCCTTGTGCTACTACCCATCAATAAGCAATATACTTTATCTTTGAATTACTTCCGAGATGATTCTTTTGGTGGTCACAATATTGGAACTATAGGAATATAGATGTAGCACATGACATGTAGATAATCATACAAGACAATATGACAATGAAAAGAGTATGTTACACAAATAATGAGATGCGTATGGGATGAAACAACTCGTGAACTTTATTTAGCAATAAGAACCCATGTAACTTGGTATCCATGTATGTATGTAGATTTGAAGGTGACTATACATGAGAGCATATGAACATGTGAAAGAGTAGAGACATGGTTAATAGTTGTGTCGAAGTTGGTAAGTGCCTTTATGTGCCAAGGAAGAATCTAGATTTTATGCCAATTAATACGAAATCAAGTAACCTTACATACCTTGTGTATGACCTTGTTACTAAGTTGGAGTAATCGTGTTTCCCCCTAAATATTTATCTACAATATATTAGGCAATAATACTAGTATAAGCAGCAAAGAAACACTTCTTGGCAGCCCAATATCATAAAAACTAACACCTGGGCAGCAAGCTTATAATTAGCAACCCAAAGACATTCCTTTAACCTTTTCACTTATAATCGTATTTTCTAACAACCATTCTTATGTACATGCAACATAATTCTTATTTTAGACCCTAAACAGTCTTATAACAGTTCATAGGGTACAGGATATAATAATCTTGCACAACACACAAATAGGCAGCATCACATTCGTATTTTCGCTACGTTTCGACGTCAACAACCCCGAACATGTTTCAGCTTTACCCAAACTGTGTCCAACATTTTTACACATAACAAATAGTACCAAATTAGGTGATGGTCTTGAAACAACAATTTCCAATTATCTGCTCACAAGTTTCTTTTAAGAGTACAATCAAGATATCCTACAATAAGTCATCTTTGCAGACTGTAACAGTGGTTGAGCAGCCTGGTTATATTACTATCACACCAACCATTGTGAAATACATAAGTATTACTTCATAATGCAGCCAACCAAGAAGAGAAACGCCTCTTAATTAACAAGAAAAGTATACAACAATCCTTAGGATACATACTGTCTGGAATTTCCAGCACATGTATACTTAGCTTGTTTCTTTGGTTTTTACAAACAAACCATGCTAAGTGCATAAGTAGATTTACTTACCTTTAAAATCAAGGTTTAGAGC
Organism: Solanum ossicruentum; assembly: GCA_025774065.1. Classification (NCBI taxonomy): domain Eukaryota; kingdom Viridiplantae; phylum Streptophyta; class Magnoliopsida; order Solanales; family Solanaceae; genus Solanum; species Solanum ossicruentum. The sequence continues at coordinate 12,424,351 of JAOTQR010000007.1, forward strand.
TTCTTTAGGAACCCTTGAAAGGTTGTGAGTCCTGTTTTCCACACGTTGAAAGAGAGCAAAGAATAACCAAGCAGATTTTTTCTTTGTCCAAGTTGAAATGACTTTAGGGGGTTGTCTTCATCCCTTTTTAAAAGCCATCTTGGCCGACTTACTTTTATTTCTTAGACTTAATGTATTAAGTTGGTGATACAGCTTCTTGATCCTTTCACTTGGTCCTTAAGGGGCTCCACATTGATGGGCCTTTGCTGCCCATTTTCCCCCTTTCTCTAAATTAGTTTGGGCCTAAATTATCAAAGAAATTGTGATGTCTTTGGGCCCTTTTAATATCCTCCTTGGGATGAAAATATAGTCCATTACGATGGTAAAACATGGGCTAAAGTAAGACCTTTAACACGGACTTTATTCATAATCGAACTTGGACAATTTCGACGTCGGGCCTCGACTACGTCTAGCTAGCAAATTTAAGCTAAGCAAATAGGTGACTCACCTGCTAGCTTCCTAAGTCCTACAAGCACCTCAATTCTCTCACTTTGTTTAGGGCCGTGATCTCCTCAATTTGACACAAAACGTTTATACACTCGACCCTCTTAAGCATTAGATGCACATATCTCCCCATAACATAAGATTCAAGCACTTTTAAAAATTTGCGCTAATTTGAAAAGCCATATAATATTTTATTTGCATAGTACTAGTATTGTAAGATATGGGGTGGTACAACTGTGCCTGACCCCCATGCAATGCCAGAATCCATGGGCTAGCACCCATGAAAAATTGCCGAAATCTCCTGTTCGGCTTCCTTGGTCCATAAAATCATATCAGGCCTCCACCAATGCCGTTGGGCCACCAAGGCCGCTTTCAAGGCTCGTGGCTGACCCGCTTGTGCTAGTTTTGGGAATCCTGCATCGGACCCGCATGCCGCGCCAGAATCCATGTGCTAACACCAATGGAAAACTACCGAAATTGCCTATTACTGTCTGTTTTTGGCTTCCTTGGCCCATAAAATCCTGCTAGGCCCTCGCAAACTCCCTTGGGCCACTAGAGCCTCTTGCTGGTATTGTGGCTGACACACTCGTATGATTCTTTGGGAATCCTACACCGGACCCCATACAGCTTCAGAATACATTGGATAACACCTACAGAAAACTGCCTATTACTATTTCCTTGTCCCATAAAATCTGCAGGCCCCCGCCAATGCCGCCAAGCCACCTGGGCCTTTTGCCGGGCTCATGGCTGACCCACTCATTTGACTTTTCAGGAATCCTGCACCGAACCCCCATGCAGCGCTAGAATTCGTGGTCTAACACCCATGGAAGACTGTCCAAATAGCCTGTTTCATCTTCCTCTGACCATAAAATCCTACCAGGCCCCCTCCAATGCCGCCGAGCCACCAGGGCCGCTCATTGGGCTCGTAGATGACCCATTCGTGTGAGATTTAGAGAATCTTATGTCATAACCCCATTCAACGCTAGAATTTGCGGGCTAACACCCATGGAAAATTATCAAAATTGCCTGTTTCGGCTTCATTGGCCCATAAAATCCTACCAAGTCCATGCCAATGTCGTCGAGCCACCTGGGCCATTTGCCGCGCTCGTAACCAACCCACTCGTGTGATTTATTGAGAATCCTGCACTGGACCCCCATGCAATGCCAGAATCTGTTAGCAAATACCCACAAATAACTATCGAAATCATCTGTTTCTACTTCCTTGGCACATAAAATCCTACTAGGCCCCGCCAATGCCGCCTGGACCGCTTGGGATGCTTGCGGGGCTCGTGGATGACCCATTCTTGTGAGTTTTTGGGAACTTTGCACCGAACCCTAATGCAACGCCTAAATCCATGGGCTAACACCCAGGGAAAATTCCCCAAATTGCCTATTTCGGCTTCCTTGGCCCATACAATCCTACCAGGCCCCGCCAATGTCGTCGGTCCACCAGGGCCGCTCACCGGGCTCATGGACGACCCATTCATATTATTTTTTAGGAATCCTGCATCGGATCCCCGTGCTGCACCATAATCCATAGGCTAACACCCATGAAAAACTACAGAAATCGCCTGTTTTGGCTTTCTTGGCCCACAAAATCCTACTAGGCCCACGACAACACCGCCAGGCCACCTGGGCCACTTTTTATGCTCCTGGCCGACCCACTTGTTTGAGTTTTACAGAATCTTGGGCTATAACCCCATTCAGAGCCAGAATCCGTGGGCTAACAGCTACGAAAAACTACCGAAATCGCCTGTTTTTGCTTACTTTGCCTATAAAATCCTACACGGTCTCGCCAATGCCGCCAGGCCACCAGGGTTGCTTGAAGGGCTTGTTGTTAAAATACTCGTCTGACCTTTCAGTAATCTTGTGCCGAATCCCAATGCATAGCCAGAATCCGTAGCCTAACACCCACAGAAAAACTGCCAAAATAACCTGTTTCGGCTTCCTTGGCATATAAAATCCTAGAAGGCCCCTCCAACGTCACTTGGGCCGCTTGGAATACTTGCGGGGCTCATGGCTGACCCACTTGTATGAGATTTTCAGAACCTTGCATCGTAGCATAATGCAACGCCCAAACCCATGGGCAAACACCCACGGAAAACTGCCCAAATCACCTGTTTCGGCTTCCTTGGCCCATAAAATCCTAAAAGGCCCTCGCCAACGTTGTCGGGAACCAGGGCCACTCACCGAGCTCATGGCCGACCCATTCGTATTATTTTTTAGGAATCCTATGCTGGACCCTCATGCAGCGCCAGATTCCGTTGGCTAACACCCACGAAAAACTATTGAAATCGCCTGATTTGCCTTTCTTGGCCCATAAAATCCTACTAGGCCCATGCCAACACCGTCGGGCCACCTAGGCCACTTTATATGCTCGTGGACGACCCACTTGTGTGAGTTTTCAGGAATCTTATGTCCAACCCACTCGTATGAGTTTTTAGTATTCTTTTGCTACACCCCATGCAGTGCCAAAATCTGTGGGCTAACACCCCAGAAAAACTGCCGAAATCACCTATTTCGGCTTCCTTGGCCCATAAAATCCAACAGGCCCCAGCCAATGCCACCGGCCCACTAGAGCATCTTGTCGAGCTCGTCGCCGACTCACTAATATGATTTTTTGGGAATCATGCATCGGACTCCCATGTAGTGCCAGAATCCGTAGGCTAATATCCATGGATAACTGACCAAACACTGCCTGTTCTGGCTTCCTTAGCTAATAAAATCTTACCAGGCCCCTGCCAATGCCGCCAAGCCACTAGGGCCTCTTGCCGGGCTCATGGCCGACCCACTTATATGAATTTTCAAGAATCCTGTACTGGACCCCATGCAGCACCATAGTCCGTGGACTAACACCCATGAAAAATTGCGCAAATTGCCTGTTTCGGCTTCCTATGACTATAAAATCCTACTAGGCCCCCGCCAATGCCGCCGGGCCCCCTGGACCGCTTGCCGAGCTCGTGGTCGACCTACTCGTATGTATTTTCGCCAATCTTCGGCCGGGCCCCCATGCAGCGGCAGAATCCGTGGGCTAACACCCACGGAAAATGGTCGAAATCGCTTGCTTCGCCTTCCTTAGGCCATAAAATCCTACCAGACCCCTGCCAATGCCACCAGGACACCTGGGACGATTTTCGAGCTCCTTCTTGACCCACCCATATGATTTTTTGAGAATCTTTGCCCAGAACCCTAGGCAGTGCCAACATCCATGGGCTAACACCCACGAAAAATGGTCGAAATCGCCTATTTCGCGTTCCTTGGGCCATAAAATCCTACCAGGCCCCCACCAATGATGCCGGGCCACCTGGGCCTCTCTTTGAGCTCGTTTCCGACCCAACTGTATGATTTTTTGGAAATCTTTGCCCGGAACGCTATGTAACGCCAGAATTCGTCGTCTAAGAATCAGTCTCATAGGGAATCTAATCTCTTATCAATCAACATCTCAATCAGCAGCTCAAGGATTTGAACAATCATTAGGGAACAACCGAATAGACAAATCATTAAAGTTCATTTATGGAAACTCATGGGACTATCAAGTTCAATGAACTCATCATCGTTCTCACATCTCAATCTCAATCACAATCACAGTCACATACTCAATCAAGGCTCTAGACTCAATCCCTATATTTTTTCATGCATGCTCTTAACCATTAACATAAGGGTTTATGTAATATCTCAAGAAAGTATTCAATTGAAGTAAACAAGTTCATGATGATCATCAATATGTGAAAATACATAGATTTAATAGAGTTTTTGAGAATATAATCAAGAAATCATGCATATAGACTCAAGAACCTTTAACGATCATCTAAAACCATCAATGGGGCACATGGATGAACAATCCAATTTTTTCGTTTAGCCTTACATACATGGGATAAAGCTCTCAAATCACCAGTTAAGAATTCTCCTCGAATTCTCCAATCTCCTGTTCTTCTTTCTTCTCTCTCAAACCTTACTTTCAAGTGTTGTGAAGGACTTAGAATAGGGGTTTAGACCCTATTTACTCATCAAAACATCCTGAATGGGTCGGGTTTCAAGTTTAGGAGGGGTTGGGAAAAGACCGGAATGCCCCTCACAAAATTAAAAATATTAAATTTTGGTGGAACAGGTCGGGATACATGTCGCGCACTTGCAAAATTTTGAAAATTAAATCCCATCAAAAGGTTAAGGAAAAATATAAGCGTGGGTCTACATGGGTCCGCGTCATGATCCTATAGCGTACTCTCACTATTTTTGGCCAAATTGCAAAAAATTATTTTTCAACCTGGTTCCTCTTAAATCGGGTTGAGACCATTTTCTGTCTTGTTTTTATGTGTTGATTGTAAATACGATCTGGGATTTCCCATTTTAGCTCTGGAAGATGCATTACACACACATCTCCATTCTAGGGGGCATTTTGGTAATTTTATCCGGCGTTATATCATCTCCCCCTTGGGATAATTCATCCTCGAATGATGAGTAAAAGTGGATATCAAGGCATGATAGACTCAAAACTCATCTCCTCATTCACATCTCTCAATCATACTGTCGATTCTATCTCAATCATCATTCAACTCTATTCGAACTCAAGAATAGACAAATGACTCAACAAAAGACAATCCATTTAGTTACAGGAAATGGAATTACCTTTAACAATCTCATCATTAGGAACAAATATCAGTCAAGACTCTTTTCATCAATTACTCAACAAATGAAACTATAGACCTATTCGGACGATCACAAACCACTCTTAAAAGACAATTAGGTTCAGATCAAGAGCAGAGATACTCTTTTAGACATTTTTACCATCAAGCACAAATGGAATGTCGAAACTCAATAAATTTGTCATTTATATATTTCGACCATCAGTCCTTCAAACTAAGGAAGGAAAGCATCAACACTAATCGACAATGGGACCATCGATACATTAAACTCTATGTACAACTCTCAAGCTTAGCACCTCTCTCAATTATGCTCCTTTTCATGACACTCTACTCAATCAACTTAAGCTTATAGCTCTTATTCTAACTCTCTACCTATCCACATCCTCTTATTCCATTCAAGCCTACTTCTGAGCCTCAAGGTGCTACCCTTAGGATGATCATATTCAAACAAAGCTAACACTTAATACTTAGCTCTATAATTCTACAAGGGTTTTTTTTCATTAAAAGATCACTAGTCCTCTTCACTACTTCACTATCATGAAGTCTTCGATATTTTGTCATCAATACTCGAATAACAATGATCACGTACTCAAGCCTATCACTCTAACCACTTCAACTCTGTCTTAGAAGTTTCAAGCCTACTTAGCACTTCTACCTCCACCATTCAATGAGCTCCCACTTAGATACATATCAACATACTCTTACTTATCCATTGCACGTAAAAAAGTCTCATCTCTCTCCTCCTCCCTATATCTACACCTATATGACACAAGTACAACACTAACGTCACAATAAAGATACATTCACTCCTCCCCAATCTACCCCCATTCTCTGTCTACCACTATCAACATCACTATTTAGACTAAGGGGAACTGGTCATCTCTACACCCTACCATCAACAATGGCATAACAGGTCGAAGGTTAGTGCATGCGTATGATAGCATCAGAATGAAGAACCCTCACTCTCTCCGATCAACAATCACTCCCTTACTATCATCAATATTTCTATCAAGACATGGGAAAATAGGATCACTCAAAAAGCATGGAATGACAATCATTAGAAAGATTCAATCAAGAAATCTTAGTTGAGGACATTCATAATAAAGTACAATCTCCCTCATCTATAAAGAGTCATTCTAAGATCACAAAACTATACGTAGTATAAAACTTAAGTCATATCTCATTCAACATAGGACTGAAAAATCTTAGATCCATAGGGTAAGATAAAAGTTAATGAATGATCTCATCATTTTTAATCCTCACAACTCAACATGAGTGACAATCAATAAGTAGTATATGAGACTAGGTCATGGGCATAGCAATCGTATACCATATGGGAATAGAGTATCATCGTCATTGAAATATATGGAATATATGAGGTGGCAAAAATTAATGTCTCATCCAAATCAACCTATCACCGTCGAGCACTCATAATCTACTTCGATCTATCACATCACCATATCCCTCTTAGCTCCAGGGTCATCTCTCAAGGTTTGCGAATCAATTACCTATACTGGGCTATAAGCATATACCTCCACACAATCGAGGAATCACTATTGACAAAAATAGGCATCTTAAACCCTTTTATCATTCTATAGTCGTATAAATAAATTATCCATTAAAACTCTCTTCAAAGATACCACTCTTAGCATCCTCTTGTCTCTATGGAAATCTATCTCTATATTTGCTACTCTTAATAGAATATATAACCACTTTTCACAACTCTTGCAATCTAGCCTCTTCTTTTTCCTACTAACGTTCAACTTCTGTGCTCTCATAAACTCATTTGTGTGAGACTTAGACTATAAGGGAAAAACTCATTATCATTTATCAGTACGTCCCAATAAAGTTAGTTGCTCGGGATGACAAGGAATATCCTACTGCACATTGACAACTCAAATATACTATCTAGATTCTTGTAGCAGTCATATCTTAGAACTTCACACATCTTTACACTATCATGGGTATACATCTCAAGTCTTTTCTTATCTATTGAGGTATTCTCATTTCACTCATCTTACCTAATGGGAACTTGTATTCTGCCCATAGCATCACCTCATCACAAATCAACATCTTCATCTCAAAACATACACTAGGAAAAGCCTCTTAGAGCAAATCTCCAACTAAGATTGTCATTTCTCGCAATATTGTCTCCTCTTCCACTCTACTCCACAAAATTCAAACTTAGAATCTTCCACTAACATGTGCATCTATCACACACCTATCTGATATCACACCAACTTACCACTTCTAGGTAAAAATCTGGGGGATATAAGCCCACTAAAATCTCATAGCGACTATTCAATATATTCCCCTCCTCACAACTCAGTACCACTCACATATACATTATACCTTCTTACCTGGCTAAGCACATAACTTGATGAGTCTCCTAAACTCTCCCTTAAGATCCATAACCCTAGTCTTGATCCATCACTTCAAATGTTCTCTGTTTCCCCCTATTCACATCTACGATTCACCCTCAATAGTATGAATACTACAACATGTCAACATAACTTCCTTCTAGTGTGAACATGCTCTATCACATCCTGACACTAACTCTCAATCTCTCTCTATACCTCATCATAACAATCATAGGGTACTCATCACCTTGTTCCATCAAACTTATGGCAATCGACTCGTCACCTTATTACTTACTTACTAGGCACATAACTCTAACTACAAGCCTTAATCAGCCATTACTTTTGCTATCTCATCCTTTTCTTTTCATCCTCGTCCTTCTAAATCTAGGATGATTTAATTCTACTCAAGATTTATAAGACCTTTCATCTCACTCTTAGGTGGTAACATTCAACTCTTTTAGAGACATAAGTTTCTCTCCCATGGGTAACATCAAAAGCAAATTTTGAATAAGTGGTTATGGGTACATCTAAATCTTACCCAAATGCATGATTCATATGAGCAATAGTGCACTCTTTCTAGTCAATCAACTTAGCACACTAGTCAACTTCTCCTAAGACTGGTACAGTCTCTCTACTATTCTAATTACCTTACCATGGGGGATCTCATCGGTAAGAGTTTGAAAATTACCGCCTCTATCATCTCGTGGATGAGGCATAGCTAAAAGGTTTAGAGCATCATGAGAATCATCATAGACTTCTTAGGAAATAGTTCTATAAGAAAGGAAACTATTCCTAAATGTCCTACAGGCTCCAAAATATGGATGTGGAGCTCTTCACACCAATAATAAGGACTCTACTAGACACAACTTCATAGACTCTTTAAGACACTTGAACTCTGTGCTCTAATACCAAGTTTGTCACTATCCAAGAACGTACCCTAAACGTAATCGACACTCAGAGACCATTGTTAATCCCCAAGTGAACCACTTGGCCTCATCACATTCATTCATTCATGCATTCTACTGATTAGCAGAAGACATATGGAAGTAAATGGGCACATCATCATCTAGTCTCAAAAATAATATTATAAATAAAAGTGCTAGTAGAAAAAAGCTAGCTTAACAAGTCTTAACATCAACATTTGACTTTAATCTATGAAGCCTCTATCACTATCAAGTGGTGCCAATGACAGACCCATGGCTGTCTCAATCAAAATAAAGCTAATCAATATAACTCTAAAGCAAGATGAAATAAATGTAATGAATCCTTCGAAGTAAGGAAGGCTCACCAATAAGCTGAACGTCTCAAATCCTCAACGGTGCGCCTATTGACGATTTTCAAATCTTGTATCTACATCATGAAATGATGTAGTCCCAAAGGGGAACGTCAGTACGTTAAATATACTAGTATATAAAATAGATAAGTAAAACAAAAAAAGGTAGAATAATATAAAAACAATATCAACTCAATGTAGAAATAAATCAACATGTCAAATGTCTATCGAAAGAAAGAATAAAGAGTAGACAAGTGACCCATCAACCAATTAACTCATCAATCAAATCAAACTCATCCCATCTTGACTCAGAGGGACTCATCTCAACTCTTCTCATCTCATCTCATATTTACTTAGAGTACTCAGTTAGGAACTTTCTGGGAGTTTCTCTTATCCGACAACAATCACTTATGAGCTAATGATTGTACAACAAGTTGTCGTTGTTGCCATAGCCATCCTATAATTTCCAGGTAGGGGACGAATTGAATCCACTAGGAACCCCATCTATTCGTTAAAGTTAAGTCCTCTATTGTTTCAGGGACTTTATCCAGAGGGAACTACAATGAGATGTAATAGTTCTAATCCTCACCTGAACTAGCAGCATAGTTTGACGAGTGTGAGTTGGATTAACACTTACTTTTTTTGTGTTCGATATTCCTTCCATGACTCAATGCTCATAAAATAAACCATCTAGTCAATACATCACAATTGACTGATCTCAACTCATCCTTTTAGAGGTTGTCATCATTTAATCAATCTCATAAAGACTTTAATCATATCATCACAACAACAGCTCAAGGATTTGAACAATCATTAAGAAATAATTGAATAGACAAATTATTAGAGTTCAGTTATGGAAGCTCGGGGGACTATCAAGTTCTATCAACTCATCACCGTTCTTACTTCCCAATCACAATCACAATCATATTCTCAATCAAGGCTCTAGACTCAATCCCTATCTTCTTTTATGCATGCTCTTAACCATTAACATAAAGGGTTTATGCAATATCTCAAGAAAGTATTCAATTCAAGTAAACAAGTTTATGATGATCATTAACATGTGAAAATACATATATTTAATATAGTTTTCAAGAATATAATCAAGAAATCATGCATATAGACTAAAGAACCTTCCACTACAATCTAAAACCATCTACGAGGCACATGGGATAACAATCCCATATTTTCTTTTAACCTTACATACCTAGGATAAAGCTCTTTAAATCATCCGTCAAGAATTCTCCTTGAATTCTCCGATCTCATGTTCTTCTTTCTTCTCTCTCAAGCCCAAACTTTCAAGTGTTGTGAAGAAGGACTTAGAATGGGGTTTTAGACCCTATTTACTCGTCAAAACAACATAAATGGGTTGGGTTTCAAGTTTAGGAGAGGTTAGGAAAAGTTCGGAATGCCCCTCACAAGATTTAAAATTAAAAACTTTGATAGAACAGGCCGGGATAACACATTCATGGCACGGACCTGTCGCACACTTGCGAAATTTTGAAAATTCAATCCCACCAAGAAATTGAGGAAAAATATAAGTGTGGGTCCACAATGCGTCCACATCGTGGCCCTGTCGCGTACCCTCACTGTTTTGGCTAAATTATGAAAAATTAGTTTTCAACCTGGTTGCTCTTAAATCAGGTCAAAACCATTTTCTCATTTGATTTTTAGCATTGATCGCAAATCTGATCTCGAATTTCCCATTGGAGATTTGGAAGATGGGTTACGTACATGTCTCTATTCTAGGGGTATTTTGGTAATTTTACCAGGCATTACAAGGGAGATGGGGCTTTTAGGTACCAGGTAGGTTGTGTGTGCCTTGTGTTAATGGTTTGAGGGAGAAGATTCTTTGTGTGGCCCATAATTCTTCCTATTCTATCCACCGCGGTTCCACCAAAATGTATAGTGAGGTTGCATGGGGTTCCATTGTCCATCATATCAGATTGTAGTGCACAATTCACTTCACACTTTTGGAGGTCTTTTTAAAGGGGTCTTGGTATAAAGTTCACCTTAATACAACCTTCCACCCTCAAACGGATGGCCAAGTCGAGAGGACAATTCGAACCCTTGAATATATGCTTAGGACATGCGTATTGGAGCTAAGGGGTAGTTGGGATGGCTATCTTCCTTTGATTAAGTTTTCCTACAATAATAGCTATCACTCTAGTATCGGTATGGCTCCATTTGAGGCTCTTTATGGGAGACATTGTAGATCACCGGTGGGTTGGTTGAGGTTAGAGAGGAGGATTTATTGGGACCATATCAGGTTGTGGAGGCTCTTGAGAAGGTTAAGAATAGCCCAAAGTCTTCAAAAATATTATGCCGATGTGAGAAGAAGAGACCTTGAATTCAAAGTGGGTGATTGGGTTTACTTGGAGATTTCTCCAATGAAAGATGTGGTCCATAAAAAGGGGAAGTTGAGTCCAAGGTATGTTAGTCCTTATGAGGTCTTGAAGAGGGTTGTCAAGGTAGCTTATGAATTGAAGTTGCCTAGTGAAATGAATTTGGTCCACCCGATTGCCTATGTTGAGAAAATGTGTTGGAAATCCTAATGCTATTGTGCCTCTTGATGTTGTGAGTGTTGTCGAGGATAACTTGACTTATGAGGAGGTTCCAGTTAATATCCTAGATAGGAAAGTGAACAGATTGAGGAACAAGGAGGTGGAGCCCGTTAAGGTCCTTTGGAGGAACCAACAAATCGAAAGTGCTACTTGGGAGGCCGAAGCGGACATACAAAAGCGGTATCCTTATCTTTTCCACTCCACTCAAGCTTAAGGTACTAATTCTAAGTCGCCTATGTGATTTCAAGTCATATGTTTCAGCCCCTATGTCATTCATATGCATTCATGTTCATGTTGGCAAGTCATGATGATTTTACACTCATGTTGAGATTTTGAAAGTGGTGTTTTAAATGTAATGTTGCATTTTAGTTGGTGCTTATTTGTTTATGATCCTTCTTGTCTCACACGTCTCTTTTATATTCGAGGAAGCATGCTCCCAAGGGGGAGATATTGAAATGACCTCGAAAAGTACCCGAAAAACGTGCCTCAGAATGCCCAGAATTTAAAATTCTATATATCTTAAAATCTATTTGTTATTTCAAAAGATCTAACTTCATATTCATGCGAAGGGGGTCAAAATTAGGTGGAGGGTCTAACCTCGATTTAAGAGCGAAAGATTAGTAATTATAAATTTTTAAGTGACGATTGCCAGTGAAGTCTGGGCGATGGAGGCATGACGCACCAGCAGCTAATCTCAATGTATTCTTTTAGTTCGTCCAAAATTTTCTAAGTGTTGAGCCTATGTTTTCCCAAATGTGTTTTTACCTATACTTAGCCAAATTTCACCTTCATATCATCCGAAACATTTCCCAAAACTCACTAAAGAACTTAGTCATATTTTCACTCCCCAAAATCAAGTCCCAAACCCTCATTCCAAGCTCAGGTTCTCCTTCAAGGTTCTTCTTCAAGCTTCAAGTCTCCATCTCCAATTTTCACCAAGTTCACCTCTAAGCCAAGGTATGTGGGTTTCCCATCCATTCACCCACGATACCTAAGCCTCCTTTTACTTAAATTGCATGATTTAAAGTTGATTTACAAATGAGCCTTGCTTATTATGAAATTCACTGCATACTATGTTAAAGCTATGTAAAGTTGTGACTGTTTTGCTATGTTTTGAGCAAAACATCTTGGGTTTATTGTAAGATTTGAGAAAGGGTTTTGATGTATATTGCTTGAGGGTGTTGGAAGGTGTTCAATAATTGTTTTACAATGGATTTTCTTGCATGATTTCATCCCCAAATTGCATGATTTTATACTACCATTATACACCCTCTAAGTGATTGAATAAAATGTCCTGATATGGTTTCTTGAGGAATTGAAGGTCCAAAGAATGAAATCTCATATGAATGACTATATGATGATGAAATGAGCTTATGTATTCTATATAAAATGTTCCATTAGACAATACCCGATTCGGGTGACCTAGTTGAGGGGTCAACATCTCAACCACTAGGGTGATGGGTGCTATCATCACTAACCTTGATGAGGGGTTTGCACCTCACACACTAGAGTGATGGGTGCTATCATAACTAATCTACCAAGGGGTTTGTACTTTGGAAATCTAGCTTGGTCACTTCTTCACATATGATATCCTATATGAGCCTGAGTTACTTAAGCAAGTTTTACTTAAGCATTGAACATACATACTGTATAGTTATATTATGCATATTGTTTAATATTATGCATTTTGATTATTTTGCCTATTTATTGTTGCATTGCATCCTACATACTTAGTATATTCAAATGTAGTAACGCATACTCTATGCCTACATGATGTCACCATGTCGGAACCAATGCCCAAGCTGTTCATCCTCCTCCATGTGGCTAGTTCGGTGTTATTCAATTTATTTGGTGAGTCCTCCACTTTAGGGACCTTAGTCTATATTATTTCTTGTAATATATTGAGAAACTCTTCTTCATGTTCTATTTGACTATAAGAGTGAGCCAGTTTCTTTGTCTTAGCCCCCGCTCTTATCTATGTATTTTAGAGGTGTTTGTTGGACATGTTATATATCTATGATATGGGATTGACTCTTATCTCTTGACTATGATGATATTGTGCAAGCTTTTTCCTTAGCCCCGATCTTTTTTTTTTAATCTTTTATGCTTGATTTATTGCTTTCGCAACCAAGGATGTGTAATGATGCTTTATGAGGCTTGCTTGGGGTCCTTTTGGGTTCCCCATGCGCCGTGTCACTTCTGTGCCTTAGCTTGGGTCGTGACATTATTATGAGTCCCCAAGCGAACCACTTTGCCTCATCACATTCATCCAATCAATAAACTGTACTAATCTGTGGAAATCATAAATATCATAAGTAAAAAGGCTAGTAGAAAGAACTAGCTCAACAAGTCTTACATCAATACTCAACTCTAGTCTATGAAGCCTCTATCACTGTCAAGTGGTGCCAATGAAAGATCCATGGCTGCCTCAAATCCCAAAAAAGTAAAGTTAAACAAATCAATCTCTAAACCAAGATGAAATATAGATAATGAAACCTCCAAAGTAGGGGAGGCTCACCAATTAGCTAAATGTCCTAGATCCTCAATGATGCACTTGTTAATGATCTCTAATCTCTGTATCTACATCATAAAATGATGCAGCACCGAGTGGTATTAATACATGAAATGTACGATGTGTAAAATAGTTGAATGAAACAAAAATAGGTAGAATAATATAGAACAATGTTAACTCAGAATAGTAACCAATCAACATGTCAAATGTGTATCTAAAAGAACAAAGAGTATACAAGTGACCCATCAACCAAATAAATCAGGCTCAACTCAAAAGAACTCAACTGAACTCATCTCATCTCATCTCAACTCAAAGTACTCAATGTGAGAACTTTCTAGGAGTATCTCTTATCCGACAATAATCACTTATAAGCCAGTGATTGTACAACAAGCTACCATTGTTACTACAATCGTTCCATACTTTCCAAGTAGTGAATGAATCGAATCCACTAGGGACCTCAGCAAATGAAACAAGTCCTCTATAGTTCCAAGGACTCTATCAAGAGGAAGCCTCAATGTGATGATTCTAATCCTCACCTACTCTTAGCAACGCAGTTCAACAAGTTCTAGTTAGATTAACTCTTACTCTTTCGATACTTGATACTCCTTCCAAGACTCAATGCTCATAAGACAATCAGTCCAATCAAATCATCTCAAATCATCCTTGCAGAGGCACTCATCATTCAATTAGTCTCATAGGGAGTTTCATCATCATCAATTCAACCCTCAATCAATAGCTCAAGGCTTAGGACAATCATTAGGGAACAATTGAATAGATAAATCATTAGAGTTCATTTGGGAACGCTCGTGGACCATCAAGTACTATCAACTTGCCATAATTCTCACATCACAATCGACATTCTCAATCAAGGTTGTAGACACCATCCCTATGTTCATTCATGCATGATTTCAAAAATTTCATTCATGCATGATTTCAAAAATTAACATATATGGTTTATGCAATATCTCATGAAAAGTACTCAGTTCAGTAAAAAAAGTTTATGATTATCATCAACATATGAAAATACATGTAATAGATAAAATTTTGAAGAAAATAATCAAGAAAGTATTGCAAGAAACATGTATGGAGACTCATGAACTTTCAACTCATCTAAGACCATTTATGGGGCACATGGGAGAACAATCCCATGCTTTCGTTTATCCTTACATACCTGGGGTGAAGCTATTGACAATTAACCTTTGAAAATTCTCCCTTGAACTTTTCAACCTCAAGCTCTTCTTCTCTTCTGTCAAGCCCTAGTCTTTTCAAGTACTTAGAAATGACTTAAAATGGGGTTTAAAACCCTTTTTATGCTTAAAATGACCCATTTTGACCAAATATTAAGTCCATGAGAGGTTTGGAAAGCTCTAGAATATCCCTCACAAAATTCCAAAAGAAAGTCTGTGCCGGGAAATGGGGTCTGTGATGCAGACAGGGTTTGTTTTTGATATATTTCATCAAACATTTTCCGAACTATCTTTCTAATCCCATACAAAATTTTTGAAGTAAAACCAAGTGTTGGTACGCGGCAGGTGCGCGTCACACACCTGTTGTGCACCCTCAGCGGTTTGCATTTTCGCATCGAAAAATTATCTTTTGATCCGATTACTCTAAAAATCAACTGAGACTACTTCCCTATTCAATTATTCATGTTGATCGCAAACTCGGCCTCAGAATTGTCATTGGAGTATAGGAATATTCGTTATGCATACATCTCTCTTATATGGGTATTTTGGTAATTTTATCGGGTGTTACACCCATAATTCGTTTATTTTGGACCAATTTCATCCCAAATAAATGAACTGCCCCATTCTTCACTTAATTCTAATTTCAACCACAATACATAATATACCTTTAACCTCAAGCACTTCTTCTTTGATTTCTTTTCTCCCCGCGCTCCAAATCTTCCTCACGCAAGCCTCTCCCCGTCTTCTTCAGGAGGAATTCAATTTTTTAATTTCAAGCTCAGAATTTCATCTAAGTTCTTCCTCTGCCCCCCAATCCGCCCTAATTTTTCTCTATAAAGACCCTATTTTTCCTCACTGTAAAAACGAGCGGCCTCACCCTCTGAGGGTAAACAATCATTTTCTTCAAAAACATATATATTCTAGAGAATACAAATTTTCAGAAAATGGCTTAAAAATTTTCAGGAAAAATCCAAAATCTTTGGGAGCTTTTGGTGGTTGAAATCGGACTTAAGTCATTGTGGCAGTGGTGGAGGTCGTGTTTAGGCCGATCAGCTTGTTTTAAGTCCCGTTCTGCTACCCATGAAAAGGTAGATTCATTTCTGCTCTTTATTTTGGCTGACTGCATCTAATTGTTGCATGTTTTGCAAATACTTTGCATGTCCTGGTTGAAATTTTCTTGACCTTTGCTTTTAGTAATTTGCTTAGAACAATCTATCGCTCCATATCAGTCAAATACAAGTGTGGAACGTGAGTCCCGCTTAATGCCCGTATTGTTCTCATAAGGTTTCTCGTAAGGAGGCATTAAGGATTCAAAGTTGTGTTTAAGTTCCTACTCTCCTGTATCATTTTATAGTTTGAGTTCTTGTTTAGTTTAGAATTTCTTGACTATATTGTTGCTCAATTTTAGATTCTAGATTATAAAAATAAATAACTCTTGGCAACTAGAATTTTGTATTCGGCTAGACCATGTATGTTATATCATCCAAAAGCTATTAGTAGTTATTTTGGTTCTTCATTGTTGTTTAATCTTATGTTTTTGTATGTTGGAATTTGTTTTCGTCTTGTTTTTTTAGTTTCATATGTTGGGTTTGATAAAATATTAGAAGTTTATCAATTTTGAATAATTTTTCCATATTCATAGAGTTCTCTTCAAATGCATACATTGGTCCTACTCCAGAAATCCATTTTTTGTCTCATTTATAAGCAATTGATCCATTTTTGTTCACAAGTTTGTCATTCTATGATTTCACGCATTATGCAAGAAATTTTCAATAGGATTGTTTTGATCACTGTTAGCATAATTAGTGCATGCCATTTTGTTAACGCATTCTTTTCTCATGTTGCATCATAGTGGAATTGTAATAATATTGATTTCTTCCACTGTACAATCTCATTCACTTCGTAAAGTTGTGCCACTCTTAACTCCTGCTTGTTTTACCATTGTTATGTTCTGGCACTAATAATTTTTTTGTTTTCGTGTGGCAACAT
This sequence comes from Solanum ossicruentum, assembly GCA_025774065.1. Classification (NCBI taxonomy): domain Eukaryota; kingdom Viridiplantae; phylum Streptophyta; class Magnoliopsida; order Solanales; family Solanaceae; genus Solanum; species Solanum ossicruentum. Next base: position 12,441,359 of record JAOTQR010000007.1, read on the forward strand.
TGATTGTCTGATTGGGACTCCTCGTCTCTCCCTTGCATCCTCGAGATGGGCCACAGAGGCCCCAATGTTTAAGTTTTATCCAAATCAATCAGTTTCGGGCAAAGTAGAGTCATTCGCAGTTTCAGAAAAGTTGTACCATGTTAAGGAAGTTGTTATACAAGTTTCAGAGGCAAAAGGTTGTGTATACACTTGTATAGAACTTGTATACAGTGCAGTGATACAGGGATAAAAGGGCTAAAAAAATAAAAGAGTCCAAGACCAAATTCTTAACTCTATTTTCTCACTTTGTATTATTGGCAGATTTGTGTTTATTTGGATACTAACCTTTATTTTCATTAACTTAATTAAATCCTCAAAGATGGTCCATTTATGTTAACTTGCCTCTTTTAAACTATTTTGCCTTCGTCATTCTAATAAATTCTTGAAAATTTTCAAGGCATTAGTTTTTTGAAAAAATATTTGATCACTTCAAGTTTTCTTTAAGTTTTCTCGATAAAATTAAGTTTAAAATTCCTAATTTTGAAATTCTCCTTAGTAAGTCAATTTTTTGATAAATTTTACTTTCTTTTAAACTAGTTTAGATATCATAATTAGAATTTTTGGAGTTAAATTTGTTTTTCTCAAATTTTGCTAAGTTAGGTAATTTAAATTCTTTTAAATTATTTAAATAGATTTCTTACTTGAGTAATTTTTAAGTTTTATTTGTCTTAAGTTATTTTCGAAAGTTAGTAAAATAATTTCAAATCGTCGGATAACTGCGTGGTAGTAACTATTTTAAGTGCTAATACCTTCTTAAAATAGTAATAGGAACCTTTACCCATTTTCTCTGAAATTTTAGAACTTTTTCTGTTATAGTCTTAAAATTGTTTTACATTTTCTTAATTTCTTTAAAAAATTATTTGGCGACTCTCCTGTTTTTCTATTTTCTTTTTGAAAAAAATAAGTTTGTCTTAAATAATTATGTTTGAACCAATTTTTTCCTAAAAACCATTTTTACGATTAATTGTTTATTTCTTCATTTTGAATGTTTTTTTAACGGATGGCCACCGTTAGAACTTGGATTATTTGTACTCACTGGTTCAAGGAGGTAATGAATGGGAAAAGGGATAAACAACAGGATTTGATGTGAGGACACTCATCCAATCTACTTGAACGGCCCAAGGCATGGTTGTATTGGACAAGGTAAGGGTTAGTAATGCGACACCCGTAGACGACCCAAGTTGCATGGTGAAATTTGCCTAGTTGTCGGCCCAAGGAATTAGGTAAACATAACTTACCATTTCTGCATGTTACACACCAGAAAAGATTATAATTATTAGATTATACTGCATTAGGAATTCATGGGGAATACAATACCCTACTTACTTCTCTCACTGAATTAGTGATACGTGCTTTGACCATTGGTCTTAGTTTAGGTTTCTAATATTGATTTTACGTTAAAACCCCTCTTTCTAGAATTAAATTGATTAATTCATCCAAATTGATTTAATGACTTCAATACTAGAATATATTCCTCGTGAGATTGACCCTAACTATCATTAGGTTCTGTATTTGAGCAGGGACCGCTTATATTGGGAGGTGTAATTTGGGTGTGATCATATTTTAAGGTAGTGAGACCAGGCTGATTTGATCTTGTTAGATATGGTAGACTTCGACATTATATTGTGCATGGATTTGTTATTACCTTATCATGATGTCCATGATTGTTATGCCAAAACTATGACCCTAGCATCTCCGAGCTTTCCTCATTTTATATTGATAAGTGTGCCGAACTCATACACCAAAGGGGTAATTTCTTATAGTCATGCTTGGCATTTGACTAGTAAGGATTGCTTAGCATATTTTGCCGATGTGCAAGATTGTTCCCATGGGTCGCCCTCTTTAGAGAAAACGAGAGTGTTGAGGAAGTTCTAGATATATTTTTGACAAATTTTCCTAGTGTCCCTTCGGATTGTGATGTCATATTTTCCATAGATTTGAAGCTGGGCAATAATTCCATCTCTATGTCCCCTTATCAGATAGCCTCCACTGAACTGAAGAAGTTTAAGAAGCAATCTAAGGATTTGCTGAGGACGGGTTTTATAAGACCTATTGTTTTACCTTGGGCTTCCGCAGTGTTGTTTGTGAGAAATAAGAATGGTTCTATGAGAATGCGTATTAATTATCATAAATTGAATAAGGTCACCATCAAGAACAAGTGTGCCCTCCCTTAGATAGATGATTTATTTGTCAGTACTAGGGTGCCTCGGTGTTCCTTAAGATTGATTTACGATCAGGGTATCACCAGTTGAGAGTTCGAGAGTCTAACATCCCGAAGACTATTTTTATGACTCATTGTGGGCACTACGAGTTCATGGTCATATTATTTAGGTTGACCAATGCTCCAGCCGCCTTCAGGGAGTTGATTAACCAGGTATTCAAGCCTCACTTATATGATAGTGTTTATTGATGACATCCTGGATTATTCTAGATTTTAGGTTTATAATGTTTGACACTTGAAGACTGTACTTCAAAGGTTGAGAGAAGAGGAGTTATATGCTACATTTTCAAAGTGTGAATTCTGGTTCAAGTTTGTGTCCTTCTTGGGGCACGTAGTTACAAAAGATGACAATAAGGTAGATTTAGTGAAGTTTGCAGCCATTCGAGATTGGGTAAGACTTGTCTAAATCACTAAGATCGATTATTTTATTGGTTTGCTAGGGTATTATTGGCAATTTGTTCAAGGGTTCTCCGTTATTGCAGCTTTGTTGACCCGATTGACTCAGAAAGATGGACCTTTTTGGTGTACCAAAGAATGTAAGGTGAGCTTTCAAAATCTCAAGGAGTTGTTGACTTTAGCACCTATTCTTGCATTGTCAGAGGAGCGAGCTCCTTTTATGGTCTATTGTGATGCTTTTTGGTGTGAGTTTTGGTGGTATACTGATACAAAGGGAGAGTCTTATAGCTTATGCTTCGTGATAGTTAAAGGTACATGACAAGAACTAACCCATCCACAATTTGAGTTGGTAGCCATTGTATTTGTTTTGACCTAGTGGAGAAATTGCTTCTACGAGGGGCATTGTGAGATTCTTACAAACCACCATAGTGTTAATATTGTTTTCCCTATCCGAACTTGAATATGAGGCAACATAGGTGGTTGGAGCTATTAAAGCATTATGACATCTCTATTTTATAATAGGTGGTTGGAGTTATTAAAGGATTATGATATCTCTACTTTATAATACTCGAGCAAGGCCAATGTGGTAGCTAATTCTTTGAGCCGAAAGGTTTCTAGTATGGGTAGTTGTCATGACCAAGCTTAGGGCCTAGACATGATCGGCGAATAGGGAACTCGAAGGAACCCCAAACAAGTCTCAGAGCATATTATTATACATCCTTGGTCGTGGAAGCAATTAAATTGACAATAAGAGATGAGCATGAACAAGGGGAATTGGCACTAAGGGAGTGAGAGAGAAAGAGAGAATAGTACTTAAATAACATAGATGATTCAAAGCTCCAGCATAATACATAACTTGTCCAACAACATCTCTAAACAAAGATATTTAGCGGGGGCCAAGACAAGCAGCCAGACTCACCCTCATAGTCATTACATATGTATAAGAAAGATAGTCTTAGAAAATAACATAAGAGCATAAGCAACATCCCCGAAATGGAGGACTTACAAACAAGCTTGAGTGAAACTGTACTAGCCACGTGGGTAGAGATGCTCAAGCAGGGCTTCGGTTACTACATGGTGATATCATGTAGGCATAAAGTATGCATTAGTATATTTGAATATACTAAGTATGTAGGATGCAATACAACAAGAGATAAGTGACATATTCAAAATGCATGAGCATAGGCAATGAGTAACATATAGCAATATGGCATGCATCAGAGATGCTTGTAGTAAATCATGTTTATATGTAACATAAAACAAGTGTAGGGAGGGACCATTATTAGTGCAATCAAAGGCCTGTCACCCACCAGGGGAGGCACATGAGGTACGAAGCCCTAAGGTACAAACCCCACAACAGGTTGATGGGTACAAACCCCTGACGTGGTTGATGGATAGTTGCACCCTACCACCCGTGGTGACCGGAGTACAAACCACCTGATAGATTGATGAGTACAAACCACCAACAAGGTTGATGGATAGTCGAACCCTACCATCCGTGGTGACTGGAGTACAAATCCCTCGATAGGTTGATGAGTACAAACCCCTAACAAGGTTGATGGATAGTCGAATCGTACCACCCGTGGTGACTGGAGTACAAACCCCCTATAGGATATCAAGGTATGAACCCCTTGACATGGTTATCCAGTGTGCAAACCTCGAGTAGGGCATGTTCACATTCCAACACTATAGAGATATTATCATATACATACATTACTTATCGTCATCATATAGTCATTATATACCTACATTTCTTTTCATCATCATTCATCCTATGCATACCTTTCTCTCATCATCTTAACATCATATACATATATTCCTTGCATCATCATATAATGATCATAACATCATTCAACTCATAATACATACATTGGACCCTCAATTCCTCAAGAAAGCATAACCAGACATTTCATCAAACACTTAGAGGGTGTGTAGTGCTAGTATAAAATCATGCAATTCAAGGGTGAAATCATGCTAGAAAATTCAATGTAAAACCTTCAATAGATGCTTGGTAATACCCTCAAATAATATATATCAAAATCCGTCATCAGATCTTTCAATAGATCTTAGATTCATAGTCCAAAACAGTTACAATGTCATAAACCCCAACATAGTGTGCAACGATTTTCATAATAGATAAGACCCATGAGTAAATCAACTTTAAATCATGCAATTTTTAGGAAAAGAATGCTCGGGCATCATGGGTGAAAGGAACCCATGAAAGAAACCCACATACCTTAGCCTTGGAGATGAACTTGATGAATATTAGAGATGGAGACTTGAAGCTTGGTTGAATTCCTTCAGATCCGGAGAGGATTTTGGCACTTGAATCTTGAGAGAAATATAAGCCTAAGCATTTGAGTGATTAATGGGGAATATTTAGAATGATATGAGGGTGAAAATTGATAAGTATAGATATTTTCACGTGTGCAAATATTTAGGCCGAAGACGTTAAAGTCTTGAACTGAAATTGAAAATTGACACCGAAAAAATACACCGGCGAAATAGCTACTAGAAATTAACACTTTGAAATTTTGGATTTTGCAACAGTTGCTCTAAAATCAGGGTTAGACTCTTTCCCCCCTAAATTTGACCCCCTGAACACGAATATGAAGTCGGACTTTTGATATCACTCATGGATTTTGAGATATATTGAAATTATGATTTCGGGTACTTCCGAGGCACATCTTTGGGTACTTTTGGGGTCGTTACAATATCTCCCCCTTGGGAACATTCGTCCTCGAATGAAAAGAAACACACAAGAGAAGGGTTTTAATGAAGAAATCAACCCCAACAAGAATGCAACAATACACTTAAAACCCATTTTCAAAATCTCAAGATAAGTGTTTAAAATCACCATGAACTTCCTCAATATAGGCTTGAATGCATGCAATGATATAGGGATTGAAACATAAGACTTGGAATCATTAAAGGACTTGACGTGCTATCATAATATTGAATAGAATGAAAGGGTATGAGTATTGCTCCTCAATGCCCCCCTACGGCTCCCCGAGAGATAATATCGACTTGACGACTCTCCCAATGGGCCTTGACAACACTACATCTTCACAATTCAACTTAACTCATATCCACCCTACTTTCCATCGAACCTTCTAATAAGTCAAATCATCCTAAACAACGTCCATAACTTCAAAAGTTCCATAACAGTTGAATCACCTGATGCACCTCCTTAATCCTAGAAACATGAAGGACTGGACGAACCCTATTCGTATCCAAGGCACTTCCTATTCGTATGCAACCTCACCATCTTCCAAAACACCCTATGAAGTCTCACAAACCATCAACTCACTTTCCTCTTTATAGGGTCAAACCATACCTTTCATGAGCATAACCTTCAATTACCCCGAATCAACAATTTTTTGAAAATCCAATATCCCTTCTCCTCTCACCAGCATATGACTTTTGACGAGCTTAGGTTGCTTCATCCTTTTCCTATCAACCTCGCCTCCTCTATGTCCTCTATCATAGATTCAGACCCAACAAGGTCATCTCTCCCACTTCAAACCACCCAATTGGTAACCTACAATGCCCACCATAGAGAGCTTCAAAAGGAGCCTTATCGATGCTAGAATGATAGCAGTTGTTATAGGCAAATTCAATCAATGAAAGATGATCAGCCTAACTACCCGTGAACTCTAAATACCATCCCTAAGCATATCCTCAAGTAATCTCACGACCTCATGAATGTACAATTTAGCATACTCTTTCGTACCATAAGAAGTCTTAACCGGTAGGAAGTGAGTCAATTTTGTCATCCTATCAACTATACCCCAAAGAGAATCAAAACCCTTTTAGCCTTGGGTAATCTAATCACAAAATCCATGTTAATCTCCTCCTACTTCTAAGTGGGGATCTCTATGTCTTGGGTTAGGTCACCCAACCTTTGATGCCCGGCTTTAACTTTTTTGACAACTATGACAACCACAAACAAATTGGCAATGCCCTTCTTCATACCTCCCTACCATTACACATCTCTCAACCTCTATACACTTGGTAGAACCAAGGAATAGAATAAGAAGATTACGGGCTTCATCAAGGATCCTTTCCACGGCCAAGCCATCAACACAAGGTATACACAATCTACCTTGGAACCTAAGTGCACCATATCCCCCTTGAGAGGAAACCTCCATCTTGCCCTCTCTCACCAAGGGCTTCTATTCTAACAAGGAGGGATCAAGATCTTGCTTTTCTCTTACCTCATCAACCAATGAAGATTTAGAACTATCACAATAACAACAACGCCATTGCCAACCTCTTCTATCCTAACCCCCAATCTAGCCAACTGATGCACCTTTCTAGCCCCCTCTTTATCACCACCATCAATATGCACCCCATACAACCAATAAAGTCAAATTTTCAAAGCAAAATCCCCGGCGAGTAACTCAAGGTCATAGATAAGATAATCACTCTCATACATCTCAAGTTATCTAAAAGCATAGACTTCCACCTAATCATCTTGCATCAACACAAAACCAAAACCAATTCGGGCAACATCACAATACACAACAAACCCTTCTAACCATCCCGATAGAGACCAGATAAGATCAGATACAAAATTATCCTTTAAGGTTGGAAACCCTTTTCACACTCAATGGTTCACGAAAACTTAGACTTCTTCGATCAACATAGTCATGGGATAACCAATCGAAGAGAACCCATTCATAAACCTCCGATGGTAACCCGCTAAGTCAAAGAAACTCCTAATATCAAAGGAATTCAAAGGTTTAGACCAAATTATGTTCACATACATCTCCTTAAGATCAATCTTAATACTCTCCTCCGATGCCACATGACTTAGGGCAGTAGCCTCCTTTAACAACATTTCATACTTAACATACTTAGAATACAAATTCTCTTACCCCATGATTTGCAACACTACCCCTTAATGGTTCACAAGCTCTAAAGAAATCCATACTTAATCATTAGAGATCACCTTAAGCATAACAAGGTACCCGATTCATGAAACCCATAAACATAGTCGGTGCATAAGCCAACCAAACAACTCCAACACACTCAAATGGCTCACTCCTAATCCGAAAAGACAGAGATATCACCTATCCTCATAATCACTTGGGAACAAAACCTGAACCAAAGATCCAGCTTAGAGGAATAACTAACCTATGGTAGTTGACCAAATAGATTGACCATTCTTAACCATCATATTATAACCTTACAGGTCTACAATTAAAGGGGCACAATATGCAACTAACTGAACCACCTCAAGACCTCCAATCTATCAAACTAAGTTCAACCAATAAGAACATGGGGAAACCCTTAGAGATCAATTATACCTTAAGATAAGAAATAGACTTATTTCGTCGCATCCACCTTAAAAGTCCCTACTCAAGGACGGATTTAATAGGGAATCAGAATATGACTCTACGGGCCTTACATTCAATGGGGACTCAACACCAACAAAACTACTCTATCTCAAGCATAGCATCCAAATCCACCACACTAACCCAACAAGTCACAAGGCAAGACCTAATACAATAAAAACACAGAACAACACCTATGAACTTTTAAACAACAATAGACTTACCAATGATTTAGACACCAAAGAGGGTTCGGGACACACATGAAACCCACTAGAAACTAAAAGAATAATGAAAGAAATAGTGGTACACCATCCCATCAATGCAAACACATCAAAGCCAAGGGAAATTTTAACATACTGGTAGCAACATCGGGCGCCTTATCCCCTCCTTAAGCCTCTTGATCATCATGACCATCTCGAGCTAAATGTTGACCACCCTTACACCTCTCTTGAGCATATGGACAATTACTAGCTTGTGGCCCACCTCACTACATGTAAAACAAGCACTAGAATGCCACCGACATGGGCCATCATGGTTCTTCCTACACGTAGGACACTTGTAATTAGTCATTCCACCATCACCTCCTTTTCCCTTATTGCGTTCTTGAGGGAAATATATCATCTTGTGGTCCTCCTCTTCATAACCATAACAAGAATTAACACCCCTCAAGCATGGCCCATCATTGCCTTTACCATATCTTGGGCACCTCTACATTTGGAACTTTCCTTCACCATGGGCCCTCTTGGCCTCACTACCCCTCCTCTAACCATTAGAAGTCTCGGGGGCACTCACTTATTGATCAATCTGAGTTGTCAACTTTGTCGCCACTTTGGCCAATACCCAAAAAGCATTGTGAACCTCCGTATTTGTTATATCATTGTCCGGAGTAGCTTGAGACATATCCTAAAATATAATAGCTAAGGATTAGTAATACACCCTAGGAGACCTAACTCTATCGCATGCAATAGACCATGAAGAAGTGAAACATTTCCTAAAATGCCTCATAGCCTCTAGTCATGGCGCGCTTCACAACCATAAATAAGACTCTAATCAATGCAGTATGTTGGACGCTGAGGACCTAACAATCTAGTGCTCTGATACCACCTTTGTCACGACCCAAGCCTAAGGCCTAGACGTGATTGGTAAATTGGGAACCCAAAAGAACACCAAATAAGCCTCATAACATATCATTACACATCCATGGTCGTGAAAGCACTTAAATTGACAATAAGAGATAAGCATAAATAAGGGGAATTAGGACTAAGGGAGCGAGAGAGAAAGAGAGAATAGTACTTAAATAACATAGATGAGTCAAAGCTCAAACAAAATACATAACTTGTCCAACAACACCATTAAACATAGATACTTAGTGGAGGCCAAGACAAGTAACCGAGCTCACCCTCATAATCAATACATACATAAAATAAAGATAGTCTTAGAACATAGCATAAGAGCATAAACAACATCCCCGGAATGGAGAACTCACCAGCAAGCTTGAGCGAAATCGTACTAGCCATGTGAGTGAAGCTGCTCAAGCGGGCTCCGGTTCCTACATAGTGATATCATGTAGGCATAGTGTATGCATTAGTACGTTTGATGTACTAAGTATGTAGGATGCAATATGACAAGATATAAGTGACATATTCAAAATGCATGAGCATAGCAATAAGTAACATATAGCAATATGGCATGCATGGGAGATACTTGTTGTAAATCATTCTTATATATAACATATTACAAGTGTAAGGAGTAACCACTATTAGTGCAATCCAAGGCCTATAACCTACTTGGAGAGGCGTATGAGGTACGAACTCCTTCATGAGGTTGAGGTACAAACCCCCCAATGGGTTGATGGGTACAAACCCCCAACATGGGTCGCACCCTACCACCCATGGTAACAGCAGTACAAACCCCTGATATATTGATGAGTACAAACCCCCAACACGGTTGATAGGTTATCAAGGTACGAAACCCTTGAAATGATTACCCGACGCGCAACCCTCAAGTAGTGCATGGTCACATTCCAACACTATAGAGATATTAGTATATACATACATTACTCTCCTCATCATATAGTCATTATATACCTACATTTCCTCTCATCATCATTCATCCTATGCATACCTTCCCATCATCATCTTAACATCATATATATATATATATATATATATATATTAGTTTCATCATAACATAATCATCATAATATCATTCAACTCATAAGACATGCATTGGACTCTCAATTTCTCAAGAAATCATAACTGGATATTTTGTCAAACACTTAGAAGGTGTGTAGTACTAGTGTAAAATCATGCAATTCAAGGATGAAATCATGCTAGAAAATTCAATGTAAAACATTTAATAGATACTTGGTAATACCCTCAAGCAATACACATCAAAACTCCTTATCAAATCTATCAATAGATCTTAGATTCATAGCCCAAAATAATCAAAATTTCATAAACCCCAATATATTGTACAGTGATTTTCATAATAGATAAGACCCATGAGTAAATCAACTTTAAATGATGCAATTTTGGGGAAAAGGAAGCTTGCGCATCATGGGTGAAAGGAACCCATGAAAGAAACCCACATACCTTAGCTTTGGAGATGAACTTGATGAAGATTGAAGATGGAAACTTGAAGCTTGGCTGAATTCCTTAAGATCCGGAGAGGGTTTTGGCACTTGAATCTTGAGAGAAATATAAGTCTAAGTGTTTGAGTGAGTAATTAGGGAATGTTTAGAATGATATGAGGGTGAAAATGGCTAAATATAGGTATTTTTACGTGTGGGAACATTTAGGCCTAAGACTTAAAAGTCTTGGATCGAAACTAAAAACTGGCACCAAAATAATACACTGGCACGTCGAGCCAGTGACATGAAATAACTACTGGAAATTGACACTTCGAAATTTTGAATTTTGCTACGGTTGTTGTAAAATCGGCGTTAGACACTTTTCCCCCTAAATTTGCCCCCTGAACAAGAATATAAAGTCGGACTTTTAGTATCGCGCACGAATTTTGAGATATTTGAATTATGATTCCTAGTACTTCAGAAGTACATTTTTGGAAACTTTTTGGGGTCGTTACAAGTTTGGCATTGTTGAGGGCAAGGGAGATGGTATTTTAGGTTTGGTCCCTAGCTTGTTAGTAAATCGAGCTTGATATTTCTCCACTGCACAGTGTTTTGGCCTATATTGAGTCTAGGTCGTCCTTGATGGACTAGATTCATACTCACTAGTTGGATAATGCCAAGCTAAATGTGATTCGACATAAGGTGTTGAGGGGTGAAGTCAAGTTAGCTTCTCTTAGTATTAATGGGCGCACTTGTGTGCTTAAGACAGTTGTTTGGGTACGTATGATTTTAGAGGAGGAACATTTTGCTAAGTATTCTATTCGCCCAAGTGTGGCCAAGATTTTCCATTATTTTGGACAATAGTATTGGTGCGCAGGATGAAGAGGGACATCTTATGTGTTTGAATTGCCAACAAATAAAGTATGCGCACCAAAATCCAGGAGGCACGATGTAGAGGATGCCCATTCATAAGTTGAAGCGGGAATGTATTACCATGGACTATGTGACTGGATTACCTATGGCATTGTGTAAGTTATACTCAGTATGGGTGATGTTGACAGATTGACCAAATTAACTCATTTTCTTCCGATGATGATCAGCTTCAGTGCTGACTAATTTGCTAAGATATACATCCGGGAGGTTGTTAGATTGCACAGGGTGCTTATCTCTACAATGTCAGATTGGGGTTCGGTGTATACTTCTCATAAGGGCCTTACAACATAGGTTTTCAATCTAAATTAAGCCTTCCATCCCTAGACTAATAGGCAATCCGAGAGGACTATTCATGTACTAGCGGATATGCTCTAGGCATGTATGATAGACTTTTTTAGGGCCTATTGGGATCGACACTTGCCATTGAGAGTTTATATATAACAATAGTTATCAATCTAGCATCCAGATGGCACTATTTGAGGCATTATATGGAGGGAGACATCAATCTCCTATTGGGTGGTTTGATTCTGTTTCAGAGTTTTACTTGAGGTTGACTTGCTTATAGAGGTGGTGGAGCAGGTTCACCTAATTCAGGTTAATTGGTGATAGCCTAAAGCGAACAAAAAAGCTACACCGATAGGAGGATTTGACCCTTAAAGTTCATGGTAGGTGATAGAGTGTGGCTGAAGGTATCACCCATGAAGGGTGTAATGAGGTTTGGGAAGAGGGACGACCTAGCCCATGGTTCATCGACCCATTTGAGATCTTGAGAAGAGTGGAAGAGGTTGCTTACGAGCTAATATTACCTCCTAGATTATCTATGGTTCATCATGTTTTCCATATCTCCATGCTTCGGATATACATACCGGACGAGTCTCATGTTATTTCCTATGATTATGTGGAGTAGGGTCTAGACTTGACATATGAGGAATAGCCCGTGGGTATATTGGATAGACAAGTCAGGTGGCTAAGGACAAAGAAGATCGCTTTGATAAAGGTCTAGTGGCGTCATCAACCTGTTAAAGAGGCGACTTAGAAGACCAAGTCCAACATGGGTACTAGATATCCTTACCTATTTGAGGTGCCTAGTACTTTCCTTTTCTTTATGTTCGAGGATGAACATAATTTTAAGTGATCGATGATGTAATGGCCTTAAGGTCTATTTTGGAACTTTCTGCGAGAATGATTATTTTACCCCTCCTGTTAGCTTCCTTTGGTACTATCTAGTCAGTTAGCGGGGTTGGTATTAATTTTAAGTCTTGAAGTTGTGTGTTTTGCAAGTTTATGAGTTTTAGGTAAATTGTTCTAAAAGTGAGTTTTGAGGCTATTTGGGGTTTTGAGTCTCGGAATGGAGTTTCGTCGATTCCATCAACCCAGGAATGTCGAAATTAGTCTAGAATAAGTGTTGGAATCATAATCAGGGTCCTTAAATGAAAATACTATCTTAAGTTAGAAAATTTTATAAGAAATGAGCTAAGTTTGACTTTGGTCAACATTTTTAGTTTTAGTGCTCAAACTGGAATTCTGATGGTTTCATTAATTTCGTGAGGTAATTTTAGGCATAGAAGAAACATCATCATTTTTTTTGAAATTCTTGAAGGCAAATTGGTCTTTTTCATCCTAACCTAGTTTAGATGTGTTTTATCATATCCTAGGCCAAAGAGACCTCTGATTCAAGTTATGGCAATTCCATTAAGTCCGAAACATAAATTGTGGTAGAGTAGCATATATGATTTGTATGTATTAGATTTTGATGAATCCTGAGAGTCCTTCTATGAATTTTTTGTGTTAGAAATTGTTGATGTCTAGTGTTTCTAGCTTCTTCTCTATATCCATGGTGTTGCTCCTGCATTCGCAGAGGTTTTGGGCTCGGACCTCCGCGTTCACAAAAGGGGTCCCGCATTCGCCAAGTAATGAGCTAGTTCAGTTCTATGTTTGCGAAGGGTTAGGGTATTATACTCTGCATTCACAGAGCTTACCTTCATATTCGTGAAGTGTATGGACTCAATAAGGCACGCATTCGCAGATGGGGTCTGTGTTCCCAGAGCTTAATAATTGTCTAGACAGACTTAATTCAAAATTTCACCATTTTTATTCCATTTTCCAAATTTGGAGCTTTTTGAGGGGATTTTCAACGAGGATCTTCAAGAATAACAATTGCTAAGTGATTTCCTACCCAAAACTTGTAATTTTCATTTATTATGTGGTGATTTCAAGTCAATTTTTCTTGATTTTTGAACCAAATTTGGGGGATTTTCATAGGTGGTATTTCAAATTTTGGTCAAGGATTTCTGATTTGTTTTGTAATCAATTTTTATGAGATTTTCACCCACAAGCTCCATTTTTCATGAAGAACCTGATTCTAAGTTTAATTTTTGATTTTGATATTTATGGTTTTTAACTCATATTTGGATGATTTTCCCCTGATACCAATTATAGCAATATAGGTATCAATAGGCTCCTTTTGATGCGTAGATTATGTTCTTGATAGTGATTTGATTATCTAGAGTCGGGTTTTTGGAGTTACTTTTTGGTTGGTGAGCTCATCAACGATTTGGCCTTGAGGTAGGTTTAGCTATCCCTTCTTCTAGACGTGCGTGGGGTAATTGGATATTCATATGGTGTATTCTATGGGATTGGGTGATAAGATATGTGCGTGTTGAGGATTATTGATGTGATGCCCCTGTGTGGATTCTTAATTATTGGTAATCGATGTGAAAACATCGATGTCTATTATATTGTACTTGCAACTTATGGAAAGAATATAAAATTGTGAATTTTGGTTGAAAATCATGGTTGTGGTTGAGACATTCTTACATATACAGGTGGTAAAAATTGTGGTTGGACATTCTAATAAGAGTGATGGTCTATTGTAAATAAAAGAGATGAATCTATTGTGAAATTAGTAAAATGTGGACAATATTATGATATCTATTATGTTGTGATGATGAATATTTCTTATACCTTGTGTTTCATCACATGCATCTTCATATTGCATATAGTAACACTTGGTAACTTATAAACGTGGCACCACCTTTTTGTGACAAAATGTGACACCTTTTAAAACTCTTGACCATGAGGTGGTGGCAAAGAGACATGAGATACTATGATTGTGATTGAGGTATATGACCTAGAAGGTCCCCATGGGTTCCTGTTAATTTATGGAGACTTAGTTAGACGGGGAATATATGACAGGCTGTGCTACAATATTAATCTCACCTTGCATTGCACACATTGCAACATCATAGACATTATTGCTCTATTGTATTTGAGTGAGATATGGTATGATTATTCGCTTTTGTACTATTTGATGATATATA